>JAJJWW010007175.1:0-348482 GCA_023531295.1 Papaver armeniacum
ATATTCATCACGCAAAATACACTACTGAAAAAACTGGTTCCGATGATTTGGTAACATGAGTAAATGAAACAGCAACTTTAGAGGGTGCTTCTTCAAAATCGCTTCAATGCTTGTCAGGCGTCCTTCAAAGCTTTTAAGACCTTCTTCGGCCATTTTCAGCTCTTGTTTCAATACTCTAATGGCCCTTCTAGCATGTTGCGCTCAGCATGCATTGCACCAAGTCATGGCTTGGCATGATAACCTGAACCTGAAGAGTCTTTGACTGGTTACGAACCTGCATTTGTATCACCCACACATGAAATCTTGGTGCCACCTGACACTACAGCATTACTGAACCTGAAGAGTCTTTGTCTGGTTGCGAACCTGCATTTGTATCACCCACACATGAAATCTTGGCGCCACCTGACACTACAGCATTACTGATGTCTTGGCATCATCACCTGAACCTGAAGAGTCTTTTGACTGGATTAACTTTTACTAATCTTTTCTTGCTGATCGTAACCGGGAGATTCTTATCAAGAACCTGCCACAAATTGGGATTCACTTTCGTAAAACGACTGTTGACGAATCGGTGGTTGGCTCCGGCTGGCCTGTTAAATTGCTGCAAAGAAAGAACAGGGTTAACTTAGATACAAGCAAACAGAAACCTACTACCTAGCAAGGTGTCACAGGTTCAAACTGAGATTCAAATTGAGCGAGTTTTTGTAAGGTTAAGGCTTGGTTCAAGAGGAACAAGTCTGTGTAATTCCCTAGGTGGGCAAGTTTTGTATTTCTTCCCTTTGATGCAAAAAAATGGATTGATTGTGTCATGTTCTAAGTGACCGGTCATACAAGGGATATTGTTAGCTCAAGTCTTACTTATAAAAAATAAAAATAAAAATAAGTCTTAATCTTCGGCCATTACATAAACTTTATGTAAAGTCAAAAATAAGTAAAAGGGCAAGAAATCACACATAGAACAATTGGTTTTTAGTTACAATTACCACTCATAGATACTAAACATCATCGACGCGTTAAGACATTAACATTGAAACAGAATATAACTAAAAACATAAATTCTAAAGATGATCATACATTCAAACAAAATACACACAGCAAAGACCATTTTATCAGACATTAACATAGATTCCTAACAGTGGTGCTGCTCTCAGTTTCAAAAACAAGTTGTAAACACCTAACTGAACCTTATAATATGCAGGTGGAAGGCAGTATTACAAAAACATACAACATAAAATCAATCAGAATCCAACCAATGTTGTATCACCAGATTTTTCAATCAAAAGATTAATGAATCCAATCAGAATCAATTAACACACAGTAATTATAATCGGAAAATAAAAATAAATCAAATTGATCGATTAACCTTGAGGATTGTTTCCTCTTCAGATGTCCACTTTATTGGTCGTCTCCTTTTCTGTCTAGAGGTTGTGCTGAAAATTAACCAAGTATATTATGGGTTATTGATTAGAATGGAGGAAAACAAAATTCATAAACGAAATTCTTCTACTTGAATACACATACCATGGTGTAGTGACACCGTTGTGTTCCTGGAAACGACAGAGTAAGTTCCCTTTAAAACAAGTACTGCTGAACTTCAAGGATTTGGGTACAAGGATCTGACGTCTCATCTAACGTCGGATTCGGGGATTAAGAGTTCACCAGTAGGTCTTGATCGACTGGAACATTGACTGGAACATTAACTTCAGTCTCCTCTTCTAAATTGACCACTGGAACTGCATTTCTTCACATCTGGAAGCCTGCGTTCAACAAATAAATGCAAAAATAATCTAAGTTTCTTCTTCTAGAAACGACCAAATGAGAAGCAAATGAAATTAAAAAAAAAAATGTCTCCATTCTGAACCAGTGGTACAACCCAGAGAGGAGAAACAATTGATAAATAATCAGAGAATGGGAAATTAGAGAAACAATTGATAAATAATCAGAGAATGGGAAATTAAGTTTAGATCCGGAGGGTTGAATAAAATAAAAACGCAAAAAAGAGTACAACTTACTTTCCGAGAGGGAATACCATCATGTTGGTTAGAGATGAACGCGAAGGTTCCCGTTTCCATTAGAAACCCCGATTTGTTCTGCTAAAATCCGGATCGCGGAGGAAGCAGAAACTGCAAAAATGGCGGCTCTCGAGTATTCTCCTCCCTTTATATCAAAACCCTAACCCTAGCTCAGGCCAAATTTGTGCATTGACAACCAGGGCCAGACCAGTAATAAAAGGTCTTGTGAGCCCAAAACTCTGTTCAGTTCTAAGCTTGGTATATAGAAGAAGAAACTTGTTTTTGAGGCATATTAAAAAAAAAAAAAATTTGAGGCATACTCAATGCTTACCCATGCGACACAATGAAGTTCATCAAGGGAAAGGCAAGGCAAGACCTAGTTGACATAAAATGCAACATGCGATGTTGGCATTATGGCATATCCATGAAATTCAGTTGGCCCAAACTCAAGGATGATGCAAGAATGTAGAATAGGCCAAGAGTTGATCTATGCATTATTTCAGGGTTGGCCAGGGCTCGAATAATGCAAACAAGCTAGTAAGCGAATTGGCTAAGTGAATCATATGACGCATGAATAACCAGAATGAGCTAAGGAAATAGCCGAGATGATTGTAGCACAATGATTGGCGTGAATTGACTTAGGCCAAGAAGACTGCAGGACCATGTTGGTCGTGCATTGGATTAAGGCCAAGTTCAGTAAAGCGCAACAATTGTGCAATATGGCTCAAGTGACAGTTAGGAGTTGGTTATTGGCTTTACAAGTGTGCCAAAGGTGCGAGACAAGATAAAACGGTTATAAAGAAAGTTTATAAGCGTGAGAGAGTGTTCATAAGCGCTTGAGAACATGTGTTGGATGTTGGCTCGAGTTTGAAGAGAAACCGAACAAAGAAGAAATTTCGAGTTAAAGGTTTTGTCTAACCTAGCGAGTTATATTTCAAGCAATTGTTGTTCATAATATTGACAAATTTAGTAAAGAACAATTTATTATTTATAAACTAAGGTTTGAGTCAAGTTAATCATTTGAAAATAACATGTTTCAATGATCTTCGTAATTGATGTCATTTGGGAATGTTTCAAATCGATTTAGAGAGAAATGTAGAACTACTAAAGATTCGGATACAAGAGACAGTATTAGTAGTTTTTTTGGGAAAATTGTTATATGTTCGAACCAGTATTACATGTACTCGTACACGTAGCGAGTAGTTATATATCGACTTACAGATTATTGGTATACATATTCTTATGTATATCATATGAAAATATGTTTAACTTATGCACTGATCAAGTATGCATAATTGTATGCAAACCATTCTTGAACCAGTGGTTACGGAACAAGAGTTTGTTTCCAAAGCGGTAAGCAAACTAAAATAGTTATGTTCCTGAACTCGGCAGTGTTTTCAAACCTACACAAACCAATTTAGTTATGTGAACTCCGGAACCAGTGACAATCTATTTAGTTCTGTGAACTCCGGAACCGACACTACACCAAATCAGACATTTTGTGACACAAATATGTGTGACTTCTTATTTAATGTCACACATATAAGTGTAATAAATATGGTGTTATTCTTTTGTTACACAATGGTGGTCACACTAATAAGTGTGACTTTAATTAATTTAAGTCACACTAAAAAGTATGTCAAATCTCTTACATATATTAGTGTAACAAATCTGGTGGTAATCAATAAAAATAATTTATTTTTATTCCCCAACTCAGATTTTTTCCAAAATCTATTTTTCTTATGCCCATTGTGGAACCAGAAAAGAAACATTTGTTTTCTAAATCTCCATTTACATGCTGGTAGAAAAGAAACTATTATATTGCATTTAAATTGTGTATCAGTTACAAATGTGTATGCAAGTTTCCAAAATTGAAAACCAATGAAAAAGGTGAAGATTGTGCACCATAATTTTCAACAAGCACACCATATCCGTGATATGGTGACCATTATATTGCTAGAATAAACTGACTATCAATATATAATAATGAACTAGTCCATCAATGATGTATACTTGGACAAATGACTATATTCTTGCCTTGTTTCCATTTACGGCTTAGCAAAGTAGATCAATCATATCTCTATATACGATTAGGACGTGCAGCAATAACGTCTCTGTAGATGCAGGTACTAATGAAGATCTTCCTGCACATTTCTTACAAGTATAACAACGCAAAAATTATACGAGTCTAAACCTGGAACAAAACCCGATCAATGCTACATCAGATGATAATTGAGTTTTTTTTTTTTTTTGCAAGGAAAACCAACTCGGGTGAGATGAATCTGTTGCAAACTGAAGTTGATGTTGTACCACCATGTAGTGGCTCCATAACTTTACTATAACTTAAAAACAGTTGTGGTTTCCATGCTTGGTAAATCATATGGCTCTTTGAGTTCCAATTGTTTGGCACCACCCTTGAATCATATGCCTCCAACAAGACGTCAATGGATACTCATAAGCTCTAATCGAACAACCACCTTTGAGATCATTTGTAAAACCAACACCAACATTCAGTTCAGATAACTTATACAAATTTATGAAGGTATAACTAAACGTTGTCTACGAATATTTTGAAGAAGATTACCATGAACATTTCAGGTCGCGACCTAACCGTTTTGGTTTTAAGTGTAAAATCCTAGTGTTAAAAAAATTCAACTCAAAACCTTTGTCATATAAACACGGAGAGCAACAACAACCATGTTTGGGAAAATAAATTGCAAATAATGAGAACATTCTTAAATTGAGCATAACCAAAATTGAAGGCTGCATCATTAAGTGCTTTCTAAGTTTCTCACTTTTCATCTTTGATTGAAAATTACAGACCTACAAAGGTAATAAAGTGCATAAGATATTTTACTTCTTCAAGTTTTCTTCTCAGTTGCTCATGTTCCTTCGGTTTCCTCTTATTGGTCCCTCCGTAGTTAGACGAAACTCCCCTTAATCCCCCTCTAGTTATATAAGATTGAATTCCCATCTAACTGCAACAAAATCAACTTTATTTTACTATGAAGTGTAATTTACCTTGTTCAACAAAAGTAAACAACAAATTCTTTTGCATTTCAATTGATTTTCCTCACTTTCCCTCTTGACATACTACTCTTTAATGCGTTGAAATCATTGAAACATTACAGATTTTAGTCTTGGAACAAATCTACCGCATGATTCTCTAGATTACAATCACGTATCAACAATTAGAGTTTGTTATGTTTGATGGGTAATGAAGATTAAAACATGTTGATTACCAATATAAAATTTGAATTTTGATCGAGAATAAGGATTGAGAGATGGACCGAATTGCAGAGATTAACTGCGTACAATTTTTCAAAAAAAAAATGTTGACATATTTTCTAATTTTTTGATTCAAAACGAAGATAATGATAATATTTTTAAAAATCCAAGATCGGATTATGAACCAAAGAATAAATTGAATCGAAAAAAAATTAGGTTTTCTTGAACCGTAATTTTTTCTTTTGAAATCCATTCTAAATCTAAAAATCAAGAGTTGTAATCAATTAAAATGATAAGAATAGATTAAACTTATTTTCGATCGCTTTCAATGATGAAATCTTCAAAATAGTTAGGTGATATTGATTCTCTAAAACTTTTCCCTTCTATTTAGAATTTATCTTCAAGAACAGATGGTAGATTTAGGTTTTACAAATCGACACGAATTAAATAGAGTTGAAACGAATGTTTTTGATGCTGAGACTTAGAGCATCTCCAATGGGAACGTGATGTGCTTCCTATGTGGCTAATTACTGAAGACATCCTTAGAACTAAAATCCCATAATTTTAGGAAGTTAAAATTATCCATCCCCAATGGATTAACCTTGAATTGAACTTATAATCCACTTGTAATACTATTATTGGCCTTGGTGAATCACATACTTTTTGGCTTTGACAAAACCAAATCGTTGATTGGTTAATAATTGATGACATGGCTTTCTCACGTCCTTAACAAGATCTTCTAAAACCAGAAGATCTCTCTGAGGATGTATTCTAACCTTGACCATGTCATCTCTACATTGGTTTACAACTTCCCATTGGAGAGAATTTTTTAACCAAAAAGTCTAAAATCCTATGTGGCCCAAGAAATAGGGATGTTAACAACGTCCCATTGGAGATGCTTTTATGTTTGGAGATTGATCTCTCACCATTTAGGTTACGGGGCTAACGATTTATTAGGTAGAGAAAAGAAAAGCGATAGAGGGCGAGTGGGTGAAGCGGTTGAGACGTGGTATTTGTTTATTCTTTTAAAATTAATATTAAAAAAATGAAAAAATGAAAATCGTTGCCACACTAAAAAGTGTAACAAAATAAAACCTGAAATAAAAATACAAGTAATATGGAATTAATGAACACTTTTTAAGGTTGTTACACCTAAAAGTGTGACAAGTTTTGTTACACGTATAAGTGTAACACTTTGTTGTGTAACAAATTTCTCATTTTGGTGTAGTGCGGTGACAGTCTTGAGGTTTCCAAACCAATACGCAAACCTAAAAAGTTTGGTGAACTCCGGAACTTGGTTTGGTTAAATGTTTACTAACCGGTACACGTACTCTGACTGAACCGACTCACGAACTACTATGTATTTGTACTTTGTGCATCTACTAACCATGTCGATTATTTTGAAAAAGTGTTTGAGCGTTGGGAACACTTATGGATATTTGGTTTTGAGTGCTTCGTCACCATTATCATCATAATTGCGCTTCCAATAGGGATTGAGTTTTGTTTAAAAGGTAGAACGATTGATTTTTCCGATAAAAGTTGAGTTTCTCACGAAGACTCGTAGAACCAAAGAATGGAGCGTCTAGATTCCCCTTCGGACTAAAAGTTACACGAGTGATGTGTGTAATGGGTGTAATTTTGCATTTTACGCGAACAACCGAGACCAGTAGAGAGAAAATCTTGACCGCTACAACTTAGCCAAGCTCTGTTTTGTATTCTGGATTTTGTGGATTTTAATGTTTCCCTTGACTTGTCTAGTATTTTATGGAAAATCCAAGTTAATCACCAATTTTTTTGGTCATCAATATGAATTGTGCATTACAATAGATTGGTTGTAACCCTAGTTACAGGCTGGGCTCCAAAATCTTTATGAATGACAAACCCAATTTAATGAACTAAGTAATTGCTTATTTTTACTTTGTAGTCATGACACGCATTGCAATTTCTTAGTTACTTTGTAGTCATGACACGCAGTGCAATTTCTTAGTCTCTTCATAAAAGCTACCATATCTCCTCCAAGATCTCCAGGGGTGGAGAAGCTAAAGATCAAAAACCATAACCCGCATCCTACACTTATACAAGGTGCACTTGCGGGAGACAACATAAGAAATAACATGGCCAGGCTGGTAGAAACGAATGCCGCCACCTATAAAGTGTGAAATGCCTGTAACATCGAAACATGTATGATGCCCATTATCCCAGTTGTAAAATAGGATATCTGCAGGTTTGAAATCAGCTGAATTGTTACCGCTTTTCTCGCCGAGAACTAGGGGTGAGCATGGGCAGGTATGGACCGGGTTTCGCCTCATCCACATCCAATCCATCGCACTCACGGATTTCAAATTTGGCATCCGTATCCAATCCATATCCAACGGATTTACATCCAATGGATGTACGGATGGACGGATTGGATGCGGATAATCCAATGGATTTGTTTTAGTAAAAAATTATAGTAAAGAAAACAAAGCTAACACAAATGACTCCTTATAAAACCTACATATCTTATATATGTATACAAATATAAAATGTCATGTACAAAATCCTAAGCAAACATCTTAAAAATTCCTAAATGGTCCATAGTATTTTCTAAAACTATATAAATGCCCTTAATTTAACGGATATGGATGTCCAACGGATTTTCAAGGTTGCATCCGGGCCCGATCCGTTATCCATTGGATTTCAAAAATTCCATCCGCATCCAATCCATTAACGAACGGTCCGGACATCCATCCGCAAATGAACGGTTGGTCCGGTTAAATCCACGGATTACGGGCCAAATGCTCACCCCTAGCCAGAACACATGCTAGGGAGAGGGGAGAGCCATGGCTTTTACCGGTGATTAGCCCGATTCCCTTTCAGACTTGAGAGCTAGTTTGCAAATTTGGACTTGTTATTTTCTGTGGGATTAATGAAAGCCCAACCCAAACCAACTACGCCCGCCCACCGTCAAACGAAAACCCTAACCCTAAGTGGGAGGCTATATAAACAAAGGTTGTCCACAATCTCAGAAGCACAACGAAATGCTTATTACGGCGTCATCGTCTGTTGATTACTTGAATTCCTCTATTCAACATCTATCTCTTTTCAATTTTCGATTTATTTTAGTTTCTGTAGATTTACATGTTTTGAATTTCTCATTCTTGATTTCGTTTCGATTTTTGAGTTTCTGTAGGTTTTTATGTCTTGATTTTATACAAAAGAAGAAGTTGCAGTGATGATTAAACATCTCGTTAATCTGATTAACAAATGAGGATAACTCTGTTTCCATTCTTAACTAGATTCTGAGCATCTTCTTCTTTACCCTTTTTTTTCTTTTTCTTTTTTTCTCGCGAATGAAACGGATTTTTTTTTTACTTGTCGATTTAATCGAATTATTTTATAATTTTCTTGATAGCTTTTGAAATTGCATTTAAGTTGGAAGAGCAATATAGATCGGAGAATACCCGAACCCTAACTGGGATTTTATCATTCTGTGATTAGGTATGCTCAATGTTTAAGATCGAGATGTAATTTTGACATTAATAATTGGACCTGTTGATTTCCGAATCTGGTTATAAACTTGGATCAACAAGCTCACTTGAACAGACAGCACCTCTAAAATATTTAAAATATGAAATCCTCTACTTATTGATTTTTTATAAATCTTTTGGATGGGAATCTGAAAATCTTTGGGAAAAAATTTAGGCATATTCTTTGGAACCGAAGAAACATTGTCTAGTAAGTAACCTGGCCTGGAGGACCTTGCAATTTCGAGAGGGAGCCAGGTGCCGGTGTGTAAATATAATAAAGTATATAAACCAATCTGGTCAGAGAGTTACCTCCGGGCTTTCGAATCTAGTTCAGAAGTATTATTCGGATTCGATCAGTTCCGAAGTATTATTCGGATGCGGTCAGTTGATTCGGAGAATTATTAACTAGAATTATTAACTAGGATGTGAACTAGTAATCTAATGCATAATATTCATTGTGTAAAGTTTTTGCTAATTTGGCTTACAAAATAAAAACAATAGTAAGAAATTGTTTTTGCTAAACTGAAATACTACTTTCGGTGGAAGGCTACAAACTACAAAGTAATTCACAAAGTATCCCAGTTGTACTAAGTTGAGCTTCCGGGACATTCTTTCTTCCTCCTTGGTCACAAAGAAAAGAATTTCAAGAACAACTGATTTTACTCGCCATTAAGGTTGCTAATTTCTTATAATGTTAATGCGTAATCAGGTTTAAAAACTCTACGCATTTCCAGACGGATTTCAACATTGAAACAAAAGAATTTGGGGTAGATCAAGAAGCTTATTTTTCTTCTCTTTTTAAGGATCAAAATGCAAGGCATTGCAGGAGCTATAAGGTTGTGCAATGAAATTCTAAAGCATGGACTTCTTCGTCGACCGTGTGTTACCTCATCTACTGCAAGTTGGCAACATAAAGGACTAGAGAATACCACAGTGGCTGATGTCTTGAAGGGCAAAGGAGAAGAAAAAGATGGATATGTATTTAGTTGCCGTACCAATGACACCGTTTTTGATGCTGTTCAGCTAGTAGGACGACTTCTCTATTTCTGTATATATAAACCGATTCCTTCGTTATATAGCGCGTTTGTTTTCATATTTAGTTCTGAATTGAGTGTAAATTGCAGATGACTCGGAACAATATTGGTTCCTTGGTAGTATTACGGCCAGGGGAACAAAATTTGATAGACGGAATCATTACGGAGCGAGGTAATTGCAATTGTACACTGTCGATAATATTAACATGTCTTGTATTGCATAAGAAAATTAAACATTTGGTTGAATGGGTGTGTCTAAGCAGATTATCTAAAGAAGATGATTGTTCAAGGAAGACATTCTAAACAAACAAAAGTTGGTGAAATCATGACCCAAGAGGTTAGCTTTTTCCCTGCTGACATTCCGTAATTACTAATCACTAACCGGGGTGGTGTCCTCTCTTTGTATCGACCGTGTTTGCTTCACAATCCTTCATGAATTTTCTATTGCAGAACAAGCTAATCACAGTGAACTCCAATACAAATATTTTGGAAGCAATGCAACTTATGACAGGTAAAGACTTGGTTAACCAAATTGATTAAGAACAACAGGTTGAATTCATGGATCTGATGATATTAAGTGATTATCTCTGTGCACAGAAAATCATATAAGACATGTACCTGTAATCGATGCGAAGATCGTTGGCTTAATATCAATTGTTGATGTAGTTCGGGCTGTGGTTGCACAACAGGATGAAGAGGTGAAGCGTCTAAATGACTTCATCAAAGGGGGCTACTAATGAAATCCAAAAACTCGTTTGTGATCTGAAATTGATCCGTTACTTTCTTTTTCTTCTTATTGTTATCTTCCAATTAAAAGGTCAGAATCGATATCATAATGCCGAAGCACAAAAATGTACAGTGGAAATACACGCTCAAGTACTAAAACATGTATCTAAAACCGATATTAGTCCATCTTTAAATTTGTTGAATCATATTGGTTTCAAATTTATTGAATTATAATTCTATCTTTAAGTTTGTTAAAATTATAATCATAATTTGTTGGATATACTATTATCGGTGCTAACATATTCACGCAACGATTGGTGAATACGATAACCAGAGACGATTCGAAAGGCTTTTTCATTTCCTTGGTTTTCCTACATACGAGTTATGAAATGGTCGGTCGTATCATACGACCGACCATTTCATATGGGTAAACAGAGTTCTAAATGGTGGGCAGCCACCTAAGCACTAATATTTACAACACCTGCCCTTGGATGACCACCATTCAAAAATCTCTCCTTTAACGCTGGTTTCTATTCAATCTTGGTAAAGGGGCGGTAGGAATCGGTAGAGGCTAAGAACCTAATAAGACAAAAAAGGTGATTAGAAGTAAATTCAAGTGCCCTTATTAAAAAAAATGGAAATGACCAATTAACCCTTATTATTAATAATCAAGATTAGTGTTTGATAATCAAGATTAGTGTTTGATAATCAATTTTCACTTATAATAACTCTAAAATTAGATTTTTAGAGTTATAAAAAAAATAAAAATTATGTGATATTTGTGAAACCCTAGATTTTGATTCACTCAACCAAAATGAGTGATTCAAGTGGCAAATTAGAGGTGAGTGATCAAAATTAGTTCCCATTAGCTTTTTGTTGATCAAAATTATCTAAAATATGTAAAAAGATCAAATTTTTAAAATTTTAAGAAGAACATACGGTTGGAAATAAGCTAGTTACCAACCGTAATCGGGTTCAATTTGGGGAAAAACCCAATCGTAATACCGATTCGGTTGTTAGAAAATCTTGGATACGAACCTTAACTAATTACGGTTCATAAAAAGGAATCAAAACCAACCGTAACTAAACTACGGTTGGTAAGTCATCTATAGTTTCGAACCGTACATCACTACTTCAAAAATTCTTAACATTCGTGATGATATATGGTTGGTAACTTTCATTAAGTTACCAACCGAACCTAAGGTGCGGTTGGTAACTAAGGTTTCGTATCAACCGCATCTAAACCTAATTCTCAATTTTTTTAAGGTACGGTTCGTATTTGAACTATTACCAACCGTATGTTCTTCAAAATATCCGGTTACGGTTGGTAATTGAGTTATTACCAACCGTAACTACATAAACCCGGTAAAATTTCAATTTCAATTTTCATACAAAACCCTAATTTTTGATACAAAATTAACTTAAATTCAACACGATAAACTAAACCCTAACTGGGTTTTTCCAAACATTTTTCAAATCGCCGATTAATCGAAGACGATGAAATTTTCGGTTTTAATGGAGGTTAGGATTGATGGAGGAGAAGAGAAGATGAAGAAGAAGATGAAAAAAAAAAACTGATTTGATTTTTTTTTGATTCATTAGGTTAAAAAAAAATTGATTTGATTTTGGTTGATTTAAGGTGAAAGGGTAATCTAGTCAATCTACATCCCTATAGGACACCCCCTAACCAATAAGAGGGACATTGCTATCACACTTGCCGCCCCTCTACCAATTCATGCCGCCCTTTACCAAGATTGTTTCTATTGGCATGGCAAATTATAGAGTTCGTCTTATGAAACTAGAAAATAAAGAAGGAGACACAAAATAGAGGGGAAGAATAGAGGGGAAGAAGAAGGGAGAAATTCTATTCATGTGTATCATAGACAAACATTAGAGCCTCTATTTATAGGGCTAGACACAAGGGCATCCCAGTAATAAACGAGATTCACCCTAGATATTTTTAACATAATTACACGTTTATAACAAAGGGAAAAAACCTGATCGAAGAGAAAAAAAGTACAATGGTGAGTAACCTTATAACCTAGCTGGACATGCATATGTTGCCTCATTAAAACCTTGACAAGGAAAAACCCAGTGGGACAAAACCTTGACGAAGGAATTAGAGTACAACGTGATTGTCCAGTAAAATACCTTTCACTATGATGCTCCCCCTGATAAGTACTTCAGTTAAATCTTGGCTTGCAAATCTTTGAGTCGACACTTCCCAATTTCGATAAATGAATTTCTTGAATGCTGGAGATATCAATGCTTTCGTGATAAATCTGCCAGTTGATGAAGTCTTCTTTTGTGTTAGTCTTCTAATAGTGGTGCTCTCGAGTCTTCATGTTTCTTTCAATACATTAAGTACGTGAGTCTTGGATTGCTAATTTCTTGGGTAGGATTTGCAGAAATAGTTGATGTAGTTTCTTCAACAAAGTGACAAGATATGAATACCTTATCATACGTGAACAAAAATCGTATTTGTGAGAAGGAAATCCAAATTCTTAGGAGATGATTAAGTTGATTTGGTTTAATCATATGTGGGCATCCACTAAACAACAAAAATTGATACAACTTCCCCTGGATGACCATCATGTTGAATTAAATTGCCTCACTAAAACCTTGCCAATGGGAAAAAATTTGGACGAAGGAAAAAAAGCACAATATCACCATTTTGAAAACAAAGGTTAAATGTCAACGAGATGTTGCCTCGTTAAAACCTTATCAGGAAAACCACATGGGACAAAACCTGAATGAAGTAGATGCTAACCCAAAAATATGAGTTTTACAGTAAACATGCATCAAACAAATAACGCTAGTCTATCTCAAAGAAGAGTTTGCAGATTTAAGGAAAAAAAATGTAATATATGCTGCTAAAGCGTGGATTTTTGTGTTTTTAAGGACTCCTCAAGATACCTATATATAAAGCTGATATCATCAACTAATTAATCCGGATTCTTGGTTTCGCACCAAATTTCTAAAAACACATATATATAGGATTGTTAAACCTGATATAATCGAGTCAGATGGCTGCCGGAATATAAATTGAATCCTTTAAGGATTACAAATTCGAATATGTTCCCCAAGCATGTTTCTTGTGTAAATGCAATACGAGTCCTTCAAGACTACCACGCCAAATGCATTATATAGGGTGAATAATGTAATATTGAACCAATCCTGGGTTTGAACATATAACCCTCAATCGCTCTTAAAACGAATCATTTCTCTTAATACGCAATATGACTAACACCAACCTGTAATTTTCAGGTTTGGCACTTTTATGGTGTCAAGTCTATCTAGGATCCTTATATTGCGTCAATCGAGAAACTAAAATAATCCAATCTAATTTGGAACGTATGCCAACCAATCACATATGTCGATATTTCTCTGCAGAGGGTTCACAACCAACATAATCCCACAAAATTTCAAGTGTACGCATATCTTGAAGAATTCAATATGTCACTGGTACCAGTGCCCTTAACGGGCAAATAAAGAGAGATATTGACTCGAAAAATGTTGATCGTGTTTTGATATACTCTATTGGAGCATTATCTATAGCATACACTAAAAAGCTACATACTTGCTAGATGTGACTGGATTATCCTCTTCAAGAGGAAAAAGCTTATAGCCTGTTTGGATGCAGAAGTAGAAGTCAGAAGTGCTTCTGAACTTCTCAGAAGTACTTCTCAGAAGCTAAAATGTGGATAAGTTAGTTTGGCAACTGCTTGACTTATAAGTAAAAAAGTCAAAAAGCAAGTTTGGCAACATAACAAGGATAAAAGTCAAAAAATGTTCATTATTGTAAGGTATTATAAGTTCATAGAACCCAAAACAAAATATATCAAACATCCAGGTAGCCATTTGTGAAGATCTTGTGGTAGAATGACCTCTTTCTCGCGGTCCTTGTATTAACTGATGTGATCAACCAAGGAATTTGAACCAGTGTGAAATTCACCTCGCAATTGTTCAAAAACATAACTAGTTAGCCACCTGATATTAAAGTTAAGAAAGCAACTTGTTCATTGTTTCTTTGATTTACATTCGTTGGTATTTACCAATTGGATTAATAGGTGGGCAATGCAGGTTTCATGCTTTTGGGTCACCATGAGTTCGATAGTGACCTGGAAGACACTTTAATGTTTAACACTATAATAACCAAACCCCTTATTTTGCAATTACATAATGAAACTCAATCTCATGTGTGCACCTACTCAAACAAATCCTATATGAAGATAAGCTTGACAAGTTGTAATCAAGTACGAGAAGCTATAGAATCACTAAGGCAAGGTGGAACTAAAGTGTGGGCTATAGAATCACTAGGGATTAAAGTCTGGGTCTTGACAGGGGACAAACAAGAGATTCATATCAACCCAAAACTCTACTTCATGCCTCCAAAGGTTAAATCACCACCGAATTGCATTACGTGCGACATTCATAATTTCAAAGTAGACGTAGGTTGATTATTATAAGAAACAACATATCAAGAAAAAATAATGAACTATTGAGTTGCGAATGTAAACTACTTGTCATACAAAGAAGCTAAGGCCATATCACCACATAGACATCAAACCTCGTTGATTCGACACGATATGTGAACACTCGATTCGGAGTCATTTGTGCTCCTCAAAGAATCGACCAACTGTTCCTTTGGGATTTCGGATAACAAAGAGGAATGCCAAGTATATATATGCCCCTATAGAAAACAAATAATCAATGATTCTCACGGCTTCAGAAGGCTTATACAAGCAAAAATTAAAAGCATATCAATAAGCAACATTATGTATGCAAATTACACAGGATTAGCATTTTAATTTCCTCCATCCCACAAATTGCCTCTAAATTAATGGCATCAAGACTATGAAATTTGACATGGCTGTTTGGGGCTTCATATTAAAACCCATGAAACTTCAAAATGCATCACAAATTTATCGTTTAACTTAACTTAAAAACCATGAGCATGTTCGATAAAACTTAAAATTCATGTTATACATTCATCATTTGCAAACATTTAATTGATGAAAACAATATTGAAGGCTAACAACTTGAACCATCGAACATAAGGAAAAGTAAACTTACACTTTTACATCATTATGACTATAATTCCACATTCGACGATTTCATCTTGTCAATTCAAGACCAAAAAAGAAAAAATCATTTTGCCAAATTTTGATTTTGTAATCTTGGCAAATAATCAAATATAGAAATTAGATTACCCCGTCGAACAATTTGATTGTTGTAATGTTTCCAAACCCATTGATTTTCATTTTGATCGATGCGACGACATCAACTAGGGTTCGAAATCTAATCCAAATTTCTATAAGCCAACAAAAATGTAAGAATTCTTGTAAGATAAGTACAAAGACTATACTACGGGTAAAATGAAAATACATATATGAGATTTGAACATTCATTAGTTCTCTGGCGGAGGAAAGAAAGAAAGAAGAACAAAGAAGATGGGAGAAGAAAGAGACGAAGGGTAGAAACCAATAAAAATGAGAGCGGGTCCCACGGAAGCTACTTCTTGCAGAGCGAGAAGCCCATTTTTTTGCTTCTCCACGGAGCTGTTTTTCGACTTATAAGTAACTTTCAGAAGTCGATCTATTTCACCCATCCAACCTTGCTTTCGACTTTTTGACTTTAAGAAGTCAAAAGGTTACTTATTTTTGAGCATCCAAACAGGCTGTTAATAAAAGCAAAATGAAATATTTTTGCGCCTATTTGAGATGACAGCCTTTTTTAATTATGACGGGAGAGAAATATAACTTTTAAAGTTAATGAACACCGACTTCTAGTTGTGCATAATCTCCCCCTGATTATGTCCGATTAATTCGAGACATAAAAATTAAAATTGTAGTCTACTTGACATACAAATTTAACATCAACCATGGATTTTATTGGTAACAACCAAAAACATATAAAATATGAAAATAAAACTCCAAAAGAAATCAATTTTTTCAGAATGAAATTATGGACACTTAATTTATCAAAGGAAATCAATTTCAAGATCAATCTAGTCACTACAAGGACTAATAATGAAATTATGGACACTTTACTAATCAAAGCACCAGAAATTCCAAAGAAACTTCAGTAACAACAGCCAAAGTTTAACAAAAACAATAGGGATATTCATCACGGAGACATGAAGCAAAATACACTACTGAAAAAACTGGTTCCGATGATTTGGTAACATGAGTAAATGAAACAGCAACTTTAGATCAAAATCGCCTCAATGCTTGTCAGGCGTCCTTCAAATCTTTTACGACCTTCTTCAGCCATTTTCAACTCTTGTTTCAATACTCTAATCGCCCTTCTAGCATGTTGCTTTCAGCATGCATTGCACCAAGTCCCTCCAGCGGAACTTTACGAATAAGTTCTGAACCTGCATTTGCGTCACCTGCACCTCATGGCTTGGCATGATAACCTGAACCTGAAGAGTCTTTGACTGGTTACGAACCTGCATTTGTATCACCCACACATGAAATCTTGGCGCCACCTGACAATACAGCATTACTGATTTCTTGGCATCATCACCTGAACCTGGAGAGTCTTTGATTGGTTACGAACTTGCATTTGTATCACCCACACATGAAATCTTGGCGCCACATGACACTACAGCATTAATGATGTCTTGGCATCATCACCTGAACCTGAAGAGTCTTTTGACTGGATTAACTTTTACTAATCTTTTCTTGCTGGTCGTAACCAGGAGATTCTTATCAAGAACCTGCCACAAATTGGGATTCACTTTCGTAAAACGACTGTTGACGAATCAGTGGTTGGTTCCGGCTGGCCTGTTAAATTGCTGCAAAGAAAGAACATGTTTTACCTAACAAAGTGTCACAGGTTCAAACTGAGATTCAACTTGAGAGAGTTTTTGTAAGGTTAAGGCTTGGTTCAAGAGGAACAAGTCTGTGTAATTCCCTAGGAGGGCAAGTTTTGTATTTCTTCTCTTTGATGCAAAAAAATGGATTGATTGTGTCATGTTCTAAGTGACCGGTCATACAAGGGATATTGTTAGCTCAAGTCTTACTTATAAAAAATAAAAATAAGTCTTAGTCTTCGGCCATTACATAAACTTTATGTAAAGTCAAAAATAAGTAAAAGGGCAAGAAATCACACATAGAACAATTGGTTTTTAGTTACAATTACCACTCATAGATACTAAACATCATCGACGCGTTAAGACATTAACATTGAAACGGAATATAACTAAAAGACATTAACATAAATCAATTAACACACAGTAATTAACCTTGAGGATTGCTTCCTCTTCAGATGTCCACTTCATTGGTTGTCTCCTTTTCTGTCTAGAGGTTGTGCTGCAAATTAACCAAGTATATTATGGGTTATTGATTCGAATGGAGGAAAACAAAATTCATAAACGAAATTCTTCTACTTGAATATACATATACCATGGTGCAGTGACAAATGACAATGTTGTGTTCTTGGAAACGACAGAGTAAGTTCCATTTTGAAGAAGTACGGATTTGGGTACAAGGATCTGACGCCTCATCTAACGTGGGATTCAGGGATCAAGAGTTCACCAGTAGGTCTTGATTGACTGAAACATTAGCTTCAGTCTCCTCTTCTAAATTGACCACTGGAACTGAATTTCTTCACATCTGGAAGCCTTGATTCAACAAATAAATGCAAAACTAATCTTAGTTTCTTCTTCTAGAAACGACCAAATGAGAAACAAATGAAATTAAAAAAAAAAAATATTTCTCCATTCTGAACCAGTACAACCCAGTGAGGAGATACAATTGATAAATAATCAGAGAAATGGGAAATTAAGTTTAGATTCGAAGGGTGAATAAAATGAAAAATACAATAAAAACGCAAAAAAGAGTATAACTCACTTTTCGAGAGGAAATACCATCACGTTCGTTAGAGATCAATTGTACACCGAACGAGGTTCCCCATTAGAAACCCCAATTTGTTTCTTATCATTCTACTGCAATTCTGGATTGTGGAGGACAAGAGGAGGCAGAAACTGCAAAGAATGGCGGCTCTCGAGTATTCTCTTCTCTTTATATCAAAGCCCTAACCCTAGCTCAGCCCAAAATTGTGCATGACATTGATAACCAGAGCCAGCCCAGTAATAAAAGGTCTTGTGAGCCCAATATTAAACTGTTCGGTGCCAAGTTTGGTATAAAGAAGAACCGACTGTCTGTCACAAACGTATGAACAAGGCAACTGTTATGTCTACCTACCTATAACCGGTCAGGCTAGTGAAGCGCAAACATTGCGCAATACAGCATAGCCGGCTTAGTCAATGTTCGGCCAAGATGGCGTGACACTACACAGTCTGATAAGTACTGAGATAGCAAGACCTTACAGGGTCGGTAGCGCGCAAAGGTGGCGCTACACTGTAAGGCCATTTACCAAGTAATGAATCTTATTGGCCGACACAATGAAGCTTCATTAAGGAAAAGGCAAGGCAAGACCTAGTTGATATAAAATGCAACATGTGATGTTGGCATTATAGCATATCCATGAAATTGAGTTGGCCCAAACTCAAGGATGATGCAAGGGTGTGGAATAGGCCAAGAGTTGGTCTATGCATTATTTCAAGGCTGGCCAAAGCTTGAACAATGCAAACAAGCTAGTAAGCAAATTGGCTAAGTGAAGCATATGACGTATGAATAACCAGAATGAGCTAAGGAAATGGCTGAAATGATTGTAGCACAATGATTGTCGTGAATTGGCTTAGGCCAAGAAGACTGCAGGACCATGTTGGTCGTGCATTGGATTAAGGCCAAGTTCAGTAAAGCTCAACAATTGTGCAATATGGCTCAAGCGACAGTTAGGAGTTAGTTATTGGCTTTACAAGTGTGCCAAAGGTGCGAGACAAGATAAAACGATTATAAAGAAAGTTTATAAGCGTGAGAGAGTGTTCATAACTGCTTGAGAACAGGTGTTGGATGTTGGCTCGAGTTTGAAGAGAAACTGAACAAAGAAGAAATTTCGAGTTAAAGGTTTTGTCTAAACTAGCGAGCTATATTTCAAGCAATTGTTCTTCATAATCTTGACAAATTTAGTAAAGAACAATTTATTGTTTATAAACTAAGGTTTGAGTCAAGTTAATCATTTGAAAATAACCCGTTTCAATGATCTTCATAATTGATGTCATTTGGGAATGTTTCAAATCGATTTAGAGAGAAATGTAGAACTACTAAAGATTCAGATACAAAACAGTATTATCAGTTTTACTGAGAAAATTGTTATATGTCTGAACCCGTATTACATGTACTCATACACGTAGCGGAGTAGCTATATATCGACTTACAGATTATTGGTACACATATTCTTATGTATATCATATGAAAATATGTTTAACTCGTGCACCTGATCGGTATGCATATATATTTGTATGCAAACCATTCTTGAACCGTGGTTACGGAACCGAGTTTGTTTCCAAACTGGTAAGCAAACTAAAATAGTTATGTGTTACTGAACTCGACACTGTTTTCAAACCTACACAAACCGATTTAGTTCTGTGAACTCTGGAACCGGTGACAGTCTATTTAGTTCTGTGAACTCCGGAACCGGAACTACACCAAATCAGACATTTTGTGACACAAATATGTGTGACTTCTTATTTAATGCCACACATATAAGTGTAATAAATATGTTGTTATTATTTTGTTACACAATGGTGGTCACACTAATAAGTGTGACTTTAATTAATTTAAGTCACACTAAAAAGTATGTCAAATCTCTTACATATATTAGTGTAACAAATCTGGTGGTAATCAATAAAAATAAATTATTTTTATTCCCCAACTCAGATTGTTTCCAAAATCTATTTTTCCCATGCCCATTGTGGAACCAGAAAAGAAACATTTGTTTTCTAAATCTCCATTTACATGCAAGTAGAAAAGAAACTATTATTTTGCATTTAAACTGTGTACAGGTTACAAATGTGTATGCAAGTTTCCAAAATTGAAAACCAATGAAAAAGGTGAAGATTGTGCACCATAATTTACAACAAGCACACCATATCACTGATATGGTGACCATTATTTTGCTACAATAACCTGACTATCAATATCTAATAATGAACTAGTCCATCAATGATGTATATACTTGGACAAATGACTATATTCTTGCCTTATTTCCATTTACGGCTTAACAAAGTAGATCAATCATATCTCCATATATGATTAGGACGTGCAGCAGTAGCGGCTCTGTAGATGCAGGTATTAATGAAGGTCCTCCTGCACATTGCTTACAAGTATAAGAATGCAAAAATTATACGAGTCTAAACTGGGAACAAAACCCGATCAATGCTACATCAGATGATAATTGAGTTTTTTTTTTTGCAAGGAAAACAAACCTGGGGCTGAGCTGAATCTGTTGCAACTGAAGTTGATGTTGTACCACCATGTAGTAGCTCCATAACTTTACTATAACTTAAAAACAGTTGTGGTTTCCATGCTTGGTAAATCATATGGCTCTTTGAGTTTCAGTTGTTTGGCACCACCCTTGAATCATATGCCTCCAACAAGGCATCAATGGATACTCATAAGCTCTAATCGAACAACCACCTTTGAGATCATTTGTAAAACCAACACCAACATTCAGTTCAGATAACTTATACAAATTTAAGAAGGTATAACTGAACATTGTCTACGAATATTTTGAAGAAGCTTACCATGAACATTTCAGGTCGCGACCTAGCCGTTCGTTTTAAGTGGAAAATCCTAGTGTTGAAAAAAATTCAACTCAAAACCTCTTGTCATATAAACACAGAGAGCAACAACAACCATGTTTGGTAAAATAAATTGCAAACAACAGAACATTCTTAAAATTGAGCATAACCAAAATTGAAGGCCTGCATCATTCTGGTGCTTTCTAAGTTTCTCACTTTTCATCTTTGATTGAAAATTACAGACCTACAAAGGTAATGAAGTGCATAAGATATTTTACCTCTTCAAGTTTTCTTCTCAGTTGCTCATGTTCCCATCGGTTTCCTCTTATTCGTCCCTCCGTAGTTAGATGAAACTCCCCTTAATCCCCTTCTAGTTATATAAGATTGAATTCCCATCTACCTGCAACAAAATCAACTTTATTTTACTATGGAGTCTAATTTACCTTGTTCAACTGAAGTAAACAACAAATTCTTTTGCATTTCAATTGATTTTCCTCACTTTCCTTCTTGACATACTACTCTTTAATGCGTTGAAATCATTGGGCCAAATATGAAACATTAACAGTTTCAGTCTTAGAACAAATCTACCGCATGATTCTCTAGATTACAATCACGTATCAACAATTAGAGTTTGTTATGTTTGATGGGTAATGAAGATTAAAACATGTTGATTACCAATATAAAATTTGAATTTTGATCGAGAATAAGGATTAAGAGATGAACCGAATTGCAGAAATTAACTGCGTACAATTTTGCAAAAAAAAATGTTGAAATATTTTCTAATTTTTTGATTGAAAACGAAGATAATGACAATATTTTTAAAAATCCAAGATCGGATTATGAACCAAAGAATAAATTGAAATCAAAAAAATTAGGTTTTCTTGAACTGTAATTTTTTTTTCCTTCTGAAATCCATTTTGAAATCTAAAAATCAAGAGTTGTAATCAATTAAAATGATAAGAATAGATTAAACTTATCTTTCTGATCGCTTTCAATGATGAAATCTTCAAAATAGTTAGCTGATATTGATTCTCCAAAACTTTTCCCTTCCATTTAGAATTTATCTTCAAGAACAGATGGTAGATTTAGGTTTTACAAATCAACACGAATCAAATAGAGTTGAAACGAATGTTTTTGATGCTGAGACTTAGAGCATCTCCAATGGGAACGTGATGTAGTACCCAAGTCTTTTTATTTAAAATAATAGGGTGTGAGCCAATCCAAATGGATTGGAAAGCTAGATGTATCTTTATGGTGCATAAAACCTAGTTAAATTTGCTTGAGAAACTATGTTTCTCTTCGTGTGAGCCTTCCCGTAGGGTGTATAGATAATAATATTGTTTTTTGTGCTCAAACTTGCGATAAAAGGACACATATTAAAGATGTGTGTCGAAATTGTGTTGGAAAGGGGGGTATTTCGGACTTTTTGCTTCATAGATAAGCTTCTTCAACTGAATTCATTATAATTCAGACATGTCTTTTCAATTGTAATCTCTCATCCTCCTACAACAAAAATAAAATCGAATTTCGTCACAAAATTAGGAATTTGAAGCTTGGTTCATACCGTTTGTTTGTCTAATTCAAGTGGGTTGCTTTGGATTTGTGTATTGCACAAAAGGTAGGGGATTTCTTCCTCTTTTCAGTTTCTTTCTCATCAAATATTGCTTTTAAATCTTATAATTTAGTCATGTTGAGGATTGGATTTGCTTTGAAACTGATTTGGGTTTGCTTTGGTTAGGTTTTCAATTCTTATAACCATTTGATTTGATTATTCCAATTTAAACCTAACTTGCCCTAATTTGATTCCAACTCCATGATTAATTTAACCTGATTATGAAGTTGTTATTTTATCACTTTGTTTAATTTAGATTATGTTTGGTCAATTAAAACTGAAATTCTGAAATTCTGAACCTACGCTGAAATTCTGAAGTTGTTATTTCATCACTTTGTTATTCCAATTTAAAACTGAAATTCTGAACCTACGCTGCTGTTCTATTTGGTCAAGAACTTTTCGTATGGGTATGTCTTTAAAATGCTTCTCCTATTATTTTTGTATTAAAGATGACTCTTCCATCTTTCCAAGGAAACCAAGTTTGCTAAATTCTATTGAGCGATGAATTTTGCACGAATTTTCCATTACAGGGTACCAAAACTGAATTTTCTGAAGGACAACACTTCTTCCCTGTCTTGTTGAGAGATTTAAACATAGTTATATACCTCATTACCTATGGTTATCATTTTTATGTCAAATTTGGGTTTCTTCTCTTTCTAATGGTACCAAATTAATTTAATTTCATTGTGTAATGAATTTTGCACAAATTTTTGAACGTCAACTGCTGTAACTGCCGCATCTGAAAAACATAAGTTCTGTACAGTTCTTTAGAGGTACTTTTACATAGTTATAGAACCAAATAATTTTCTATATCATTTTTATGTGAAATCTTATCTTTTACTCTTTTAAATGAGCCAAAAATCACTTGATTTCATTGTGTAATGAATTCTACAGAATTGTTTGAAAACATGTCACGAAAACTGATACTTCTGAAAAATCCTGTGCTGTTTTACACTTGCATTTGTAGTTATCATAGCAATTAAGGTTACTCTTTGCTGGTAGTATTTGTTTGAAATGAGACATTTCTACAGATTGTAAAGCAACAAGAATCATTGGATTCTGACTTACATTAAGTTCCATAAAACTTTTGAGTATAAGGGGTTTAAAATGGATTTGTTTCACAAACTCTTGATTTGGTGTACTGGATATTTCAAAGTTAATGCCCAGAACTTTAATTTGATACTTTCATGTACTTCTTATCTTGTTTTAGTGCAAGGTAAGTTGTTTACCATGGTTTATGAATTTACAGTTGTGATGGTATGAGTGTTACTCGTATTTAATGTTGTTTTAATGTATCCATCGATTGTGTTGAGTACTTCCCTTATTTGAATTCTACTGCTGAGATTGTCGGGCCCTATAGGGGCAATCCATACTAATGGTGACCTGCGGAAGATCGTCCGGGACGATAGGGTGGTTTTCTAATAAACCTCGACAACTAGTTGAACCCTCTCAGTAGAATATTTTGGTTTGTTTATACTTTAGATGAATTCTATTGTGTATTGCTTTGTAATTAAAGCCTTCGACATTTTGTTAGATATGTGCTCAGCAACTTTAAGTATTGTTTATGCTTTACTCATTTCAATTCTTACTTGGGCATTGTTTGCTTTTACGCATTCCTCTACTAGGCTGTGGCTCACCCGATTTTTTTTGTTTTCCACAGAGTATGAGAGCGGCTTGAGGCAGTAAGTTTGTGAAGGCTTGGTGCGTAGAGCTTTTGGGGTATAAAGTGAGTACGCTCACTTTATTTTCGTATATATATACTCATGTATAATCTGGTTTGGTTTTGAAAAACGGTACCATCATTTCTTGTTGTTGGGTTCAGAAGTAAGATGTGTTGTAGTTTCATAGGGTGTTTTAGAAACTTGTTGGTTTACTGTAAATATATGCAATCCTTTATTCACCATTTTTGGGTTATGAAGCTATTGTAAATGAACTACTTTCTTGGTAATGTGTAATAAAGTTATAACAATCTAGTATTACTCTTGTTTTAAACTAGAGGAGTGTGTGAATGTTAAGATATGTAAGTACAGTTTCCATAGTTCATTTTATTATTAACTAGTCAATGTAAATAAATGTCTTTTATCTTGTCTTGTTTCGTAAAACACATGTCATACTCTTGTTTCAATTGTTTTCACCCCACATGGCAGTTCGGGAGTTTTGGAACTTGCCGGTTGACTGAATTCCACGGTCAAACGGAAGCGAAAAAAAAATTGGACTGTCACAGTTCGTATCAGAGCAAATGTTTCGATTTGCTTTGGGATTTTCATTGCTTTGCATGTAGAATTTTCTGCAATTTTACTATGTTATGGTTAGAATTTCAAAGATTGAAATGTTGGTTCTATTGTTGAATTTCTGAAACTAAAGTCTAGTCTTTTTATTTTGGAATTTTGAGAAAAACAACCAGATGACATGATATGTATATGATTGGGCTGTTAGTAATGAGCAATTACTAACAAAACTAACCGTGTGAGAATTTGATTTGTAGATGTCAAATATAGCGAGTTCATCTCATTTTGGTCCAACTAAGAAGATGAAGGGGCGTAGTAAGAGGACTAAGATTATAGAGCGGAATTTGGTGGAGTTGTCAGGTTCCATGAAGACTATGGCTACTGCGATGGAAAGGCAAAACAAGCCCAGTCAGGAGGTTGATGTGCGAAGATTTAAGAAATTCTTAGGACCTGATGGCATATTTCATGGAACGGAAGAGCCAATAGTTGCTGAAAAATGGTTGCAGAGTATACAAAATGAGTTTAAGGCTATGTTAGTTCCAGAAAAAGATAAAGTCAGGTTCGCTACATATATGTTTCATGGAGATGCAGATAATTGGTGGGAATCTATTCAGAGAATGGAGGATATGTCAAGGATGAATCGGAAAAACTTTGTAAAATTATTTTTAGAACAATATTTTTCCGCCTACTGCCAAAGATGCAAAATGTATGGAGTTTATGTTCTTATAACAAGGAGATATGACCGTAACTCAGTTGGATAAGAAGTTTGCGGAGCTAGAATGATATGCAACACATCTTGTACGAACACAGGAGTTGAGGGCACGTAAGTTGGAAAGTGCTTTGAAGGCACCCATTCGAGATAGGGTGGTTAGTCATCAACATATTACATATAAGAGGGTTCTAAGAACTGCATTAGCTGTTGAAGCTAATTGGGTTCAAATACTGAAGGAAAGAGAAGAATCAGACAAGAAGAAAAAGGTGAAGCCAAACCCACCAGCAACGCCCAAGTGGCCAGGTACTGATTATGTTGCAAAGAAGGACAACAGGTCTGGGTCAGAGTGTTATAATTGTGGACAAGTGGGTCATTTCGCTAGAGAATGTCCTCTTCCATCTAAGCCAAAGCCACAAAATAACAATCAGCCACGTAATCAGAATGTTGGGGGTAGACCACAAAATCAGCCACGTAATTAGAATGTTGGCGGGAGACCACGAATCGGCCACGATCTGTTACACCAAATCGTTCCAACCAAGGCAACCTAATGTGCAAGGAAAACTTAATTATGTTGCAGAGGGTAATAAAGGGGCAGAGAGCACAGTCATCGAGGGTAATTTCTTAATTTTCAGTTCTCGTGATAAAGTTTTATTCGATACGGGTGCTACTCATTCGTTTATATCCCTTCACTTAGCTGCATACTTAGGTTTAAATTATGATTCTTTGGGATTTAATTTGAGTGTATCCTCTCCACTTGGAAGTGCTGTTAGTATCAGCAAAGTATGTAAGGATTGTGAGCTAACCCTTGGAAACCATAGAGTGTCTATCAACCTTATACCTATGAGAATGCTGGAATATGACGTTATTGTAGGTATGGATTGGATGTCACAGAACCAGGCGATATTGCATTGTTCTGAAAAGAAAATTTCTTTTCTGACAATGAATGGGAACCGTGTTTCCGTTCAAGGGGAGATATGGAAGATTATGACTTCATCACTTCCAGGTAAGAAGAGACGAGATGAGACAGAGGAGCATATGGCATGTTTGGCGTTTTTAGAGGAGGAGGAGGATGTTGTCAGGAAAGTAACGGAAGATGCTAGAATTGTTCGATAATTTCCAGATGTATTCCCAGAAGCATTGCCAGGACTACCACCAAAGAGAGAGATGGATTTCGTGATCGAAGTACAGCCTGGAACTACACCAATTTCTTTATCTCCTTATCGTATGTCGCCAAAGGAAATGAAGGAGTTACGGAAGCAACTTGATGAGTTATTTGAATTGGGGTTCATCAGACCAAGCACATCACCATGGAGAGCTCCAGTTTTGTTTGTGTTGAAGAAAGATGGGACAATGAGGATGTGTATAGATTACCGGAAGCTGAATCAAGTGAATATCAAAAATAAGTATCCTTTACCGCGAATAGATGACTTTTTCGATCAGTTGAAGGGAGCAACGTGTTTTTCTAAGGTTGATCTTCGTATGGGGTATCATCAAATGAGAATAAGAGAAGAGGATTTTATTAAAACAGCATTTGGAACTTGTTATGGGCACTATGAGTTTCTTGTAATGCCGTTTGGATTGACGAATGCACCGGCAGCTTTCATGGACTTGATGAATAGAGTTTTCAGGTCTTATCTCAATCAGTTTGTGGTAGTGTTTATAGATGATGTTCTTATTTATTCAAAGAGTGAAGAGGAGCATGAGAAGCATCTTCAGATTGTGTTGCAGACTTTGAGAGAACATAAGTTGTATTCCAAAAGAAGTAAATGTGAGTTTTGGATATCAGAAGGGTTATTCTTGGGTCATATAATTTCTGGTCAAGGTATTGCTGTCGATCCAGAGAAGATAGCGGCAGTAGTTAAATGGAAATCACCGAAGAATGTGTTTGAGGTTAGAAGTTTCTTGGGATTGGCAGGTTACTACAGAAGATTTATGGAGAATTTTTCAAGATTGGCTGTACCACTTACTCGTTTGACCAAGAAAGGTGTAAAGTTTGAATGGACGGATAAATGTGAAAGAGCGTTTGAAGAACTGAAACACAGATTGACATCAGCACCAATTTTAACCACACCTGAACCGGGACTTGGATATAAAGTGTATTGTGATGTGTCGGAATTGGATTAGGAGGGGTTCTTATGAAGAAGGGAAAGGTAATCGCCTATGCTTCGCGACAGTTGAAGACTTATGAGAAGAATTATCCTACTCATGACTTGGAGCTGGCAGCAGTGGTGTTTGCACTTAAGCTATGGAGGCATTATCTTTACGGGGAGAATTTTTCTGTATTCTCTGATCACAAGAGTTTGAAGTATATGTCCACACAAAAAG
This sequence comes from Papaver armeniacum, assembly GCA_023531295.1. NCBI lineage: Eukaryota > Viridiplantae > Streptophyta > Magnoliopsida > Ranunculales > Papaveraceae > Papaver > Papaver armeniacum. The sequence goes on from JAJJWW010007175.1 coordinate 28,041, forward strand.
ACTTAAACATGAGGCAGAGAAGATGGTTTGAAATCTTGAAGGATTATGAGTTTACTTTGAATTATCATCCGAGGAAAGTAAATGTAGTAGCAGACACACTTAGTAGAAAGGAACATGGTTCAATAGCTTCAATGAGGATGCTAGAAGATGTGAGAAACCTGGATCTTGTTGTTGACTTTGATGATGAGAAGGCATTTTTATATCACTTGGCAGTAGTACCTGAGATTGTGAAGACGGTAATCGAAGCTCAAACAACTGATGTCAGTTTACAAGAAGTAAGAGGAAAGTTAAGTATGGGAAAGGCACCTGTAAATTGGTATTTAGAGACTAATGGAGGTATTTACTTCAAAGGAAGATTGTGTGTACCAGACGATGAAGATTTACGAAAAGAAATCTTAACTATGGCTCATGAGTCTGCACTCACACTTCATCCAGGGAGCACAAAGATGAATTATGATTTGAGACGTCAGTTTTGGTGGAGAGGTATGAGGAAGGATATTGCTTTGTTTGTGTCCAGATGTCATACGTATGAACAAGTGAAGGCTGAGCATCAACGACCAGCGGGACTACTTCAACCGTTACCAATTGTAGAGTGGAAATGGGATTCAATTGCCATGGATTTTGTAAGAGGATTACCAAAAGGACAGCAGGGCAGAGACAGTGTGTGGGTGATCATTGATCGACTTACCAAATCAGCTCATTTTCTTCCAGTGAGGCAAGCGGATAACATTGCTACTCTCAGTAATTTGTGCATCCGAGAAATTGTTAAACTGCATGGTATTCCAATGTCGATTGTTTCAGATAGAGATCCATTGTTTACATCTAAATTCTGGGAAAGATTTCAGTTATCCATGGGAAATACACTGAGTATGAGTAGTGCGTTTCACCCCCAGACAGATGGACAGTCAGAGAGAACAATCCAAGTATTGGAAGATATGCTTAGGGCTTGTGCATTGGAGTTTAAAGGGAATTGGAGTGAACAGATACCACTTGTGGAGTTTTCTTACAATAACAACTACCAATCTAGCATTGGGATGGAACCATTTGAAGCTTTATACGGTAGGCCGTGTAGAACACCATTGTGTTGGGTAGAGGTTAGTGAAAGGAGTGTAATGGGACCAACCGATGTTAAGGAAACGACCGAGAAAATAAAAGTTATCCAAGATCGTCTAAGAACAGCTCAAAGTCGGCAGAAAAGCTATGCCGATCAAAGAAGAAGACCTCTGGAATTTGGAGTTGGAGACAAAGTCTTTTTAAAGGTCAGTCCAAGGCCTGGTATTAAAAGATTTGGTAAGAAAAGTAAATTGGCGCCACGTTACATTGGGCCATTTGAAATTCTGCAGCGTATAGGTGAAGTATCTTATAGGTTAGCTTTACCAACGTCATTAGCGGACGTCCATAATGTGTTTCACGTTTCCATGCTTCAGAAGTACCATGCGGATCCGTCTCACATCATTGAATGGCAAGATATTCAACTGAATGAAGATGTGACCTATGAGGAGAGGCCGTTACGAGTAGTTGATTCCAAAGAACAAGTCTTACATAACAAGACGATCAAATTGGTGAAGGTGATTTGGCAACATCACAACTCCGAAGAAATGACGTGGGAGCTAGAATCTGAAATCCGGGAGAAATATCCGGAGTTGCTAAGAGGTAACATTCGTTGTCCTATTTCTTTATTTTGAATTTTGGGAGGAAATTATTTTTAAGTGGGTAATGATGTAGTACCCAAGTCTTTTTATTTAAAATAATAGGGTGTGAGCCAATCCAAATGGATTGGAAAGCTAGATGTATCGTTATGGTGCATAAAAACTAGTTAAATTTGCTTGAGAAACTATGTTTCTCTTCGAGTGAGCCTACCCGTAGGGTGTATAGATACTAATATTGTTGTTTGTGCTCAAACTTGCGACAAAAGGACACATATTAAAGATGTGTGTCGAAATTGTGTTGGAAAGGGGGGTATTTCGGACTTTTTGCTTCATAGATAAGCATCTTCTACTGAATTCATTAGAATTCAGACATCTCTTTTCAATTGTAATCTCTCTTCCTCCTACAACAAAAATAAAATCGAATTTTGTCACAAAATTAGGAATTTGAAGCTTGGTTCATACCGTTTGTTTGTCTAATTCAAGTGAGTTGCTTTGGATTTGTGTATTGCACAAAGGGTAGGGGATTTCTTCCTCTTTTCATTTTCTTTATCCTCAAATATTGCTTTTAAATCTTATAATTTAGTCATGTTGAGGATTGGATTTGCTTTGAAACTGATTTGGGTTTGCTTTGGTTAGGTTTTCAATTCTTATAACCATTTGATTTGATTATTCCAATTTAAACCTAACTTGCCCTAATTTGATTCCAACTCCATAATTAATTTAACCTGATTATGAAGTTGTTATTTCATCACTTTGTTTAATTGAGTATTTTTTTTATTCATCTTGTTCCTTTGTATCATCACTCAATCTCATGAACTTGTTTTAAAACTGAAATTTTGAACCTACGCTGCTGTTATGTTTGGTCAAGAACTTTTCGTATGGGTATGTATTTCAAAATCTTCTCCTATTATTTTTGTATTAAATATGACTCTTCCAGATTTCCAACGAAACCAAGTTTTCTAAATTCCATTGAGTGATGAATTTTGCATGAATTTTCCATTACAGGGTACCAAAACTGAATTTTCTGAAGGACAACACTTATGCCATGTCTTGTTGAGAGATTTAAACATAGTTATGTACCTCATTACCTATGGTTATCATTTTTATGTCAAAGTTGGGTTTCTTTTCTTTCTAATGGTACCAAGTTCATTTAATTTCATTGTGTAATGAATTTTTCACAAATTTTTGAACGTCAACTGCTGAAACTGCCGCATCTGAAAAACATAAGTTCTGTCCAGTTCTTTTGAGGTACTTTGACATAGCTATAGAACCCAATAATTTTCTATATCATTTATATGTGAAATCTTATCTTTTACTCTTTCAAATGAGCCAAAAATCACTTGATTTCATTGTTTAATTAATTCTACAGAATTGTTTGAAAACAGGTCACGAAAACTGATACTTCTGAAAAATCTTGTGCTGTTTTACACTTGCATTTGTAGTTATCATAGCAATTGAGGTTACTCTTTGCTGGTAGTATTTGTTTGAAATGAGACATTTCTACAGATTGTAAAGCAACAAGAATCATTGGATTCTGACTTACATTAAGTTCCATAAAACTTTTGAGTATAAGGGGTTTAAAATGGATTTATTTCACAAACTCTTGATTTGGTGTACTGGATATTTCAAAGTTAATGCCCAGAACTTTAATTTGATACTTTCATGTACTTCTAATCTCGTTTTAGTGCAAGGTAAGTTGTTTACCATGGTTTATGAATTTACAGTTGTGATGGTATGAGTGTTACTCGTATTTAACGTTGTTTTAACGTATCCATCGATTGTGTTGAGCACTTCCCTTATTTGAATTATACTACTGAGATTGTCGGGCCCTATAGGGGCAATCCATACTAATGGTGACCTGCGGAAGATCGTCCGGGACGATAGTGTGGTTTTCTGATAAACCTCGACAACTAGTTGAACCCTCTCAGTAGAATATTTTGGTTTGTTTATACTTTAGATGAATTCTATTGTGTATTGCTTTGTAATTAAAGATTTCGACATTTTGTTATATGTGTGATCAGCAACTTTAAGTATTGTTTATGCTTTACTCATTTCAATTCTTACTTGGGCATTGTTTGCTTTTACGCATTCCTCTACTGGGATGTGGCTCACCCGATTTGTTTTGTTTTCCACAGAGTATGAGAGCGGCTTGAGGCAGTAAGCTTGTGAAGCGTAGAGCTTTTGGGGTATAAAGTGAGTACACTCACTTTATTTTCGTATATATATACTCATGTATAATCTGGTTTGGTTTTGTAAAACGGTACCATCATTTCTTGTTGTTGGGTTCAGAAGTAAGATGTGTTGTAGTTTCATAGGGTGTTTTAGAAACTTGTTGGTTTACTATAAATATATGCAATCCTTTGTTCACCATTTTTGTGCTATGAAGCTATTGTAAATGAACTACTTTCTTGGTACTGTGTAATAAAGTTATAAAAATCTAGTATTACTCTTGTTTTAAACTAGAGGAGTGTGTGAATGTTAAGATATGTAAGTACAGTTTCCATAGTTCATTTTCTTATTAACTAGTCAATGTAAATAAATGTCTTTTATCTTGTCTTGTTTAGTAAAAACACATGTCATACTCTTGTTTCAATTGTTTTCACCCCACATGGCAGTTCGGGAGTTTTGGAACTTGCCGGTTGACTGAATTCCACAGTCAAACTGAAGCGAAAAAAATTATGGATTGTCACACGTGATGTGCTTCCTATGTGGCTAATCATTGAAGACATCCTTAGAACTAAAATCCCATAATTAGGAAGTTAAAATTATCCATATCCAATGTATTAACCTTGAATTGAACTTATAATAATCCACTTGTAATACTATTATTGGCCTTGGTGAATCACATACTTTTTTTCTTTTACAAAACTAAATCGTTGATTGGTTAATAATTGATGACATGGATTTCTCACGTCCTTAACAAGATCTTCTAAAACCAGAGGATCTCCCTAAGGATGTATTCCTAACTGCTAGCCATGTCATCTCTACATTGGTTTACAACTTCCCGTTGGAGAGAATTTTTTAACCAAAAAGTCTAAAATCTTACGTGGCCTAAGAAATAGGGATGTTAACAACGTCCCATTGGAGATTCTCTTAGGTTTGGAGATTAATCTCTCAACATTTAGGTTACGGGGCTAACGATTTCTTCTAGGTAGAGAAAAGAAAACTGATAGAGGGCGAGTGGGTGAAGCAATTGAGACGTGGTATTTATTTATTCTTTTAAAATTAATATTAAAAACAATTAAAAAAATGAAAATCGTTGCCACACTAAAAAGTGTAACAAAATAAAACTGAAATAAAAATACAAGTAATATGGAATTAATGTAACTGATGCGTGTCGTAACCACAACAAATTAATTAATACTTTACTACCTAATTAACAAGTAATATAGGGTAGTCAAGGTCGATCCCACGAGGAGCACGAGATTATAGTTGTAAAAGTTGTCACGAAAAGGGGGTGTAAAAAGCAAAAGAAAATAAACAAAGCAATTAAAAGATAAAATTGAAAGCAATAAGAGAGACAAGACCAAGGAATCCTTCTTCGTTACGAAACAATGAATCAAGTTATGTTCTTTTCTACTTGTTATTAGTCACAAATTATCACCAACCGTAGGTAAAGCAGCTAGCTCAGTGCTAAACCCCTAAATCCCTTGTATCACCGGACACGGAAGTTCTCGACTACCGGATTCTAATCACCAAGCCACCTAGAATTAGCTCAACCTAGATGTAACTTGGCTCATGCATTAGGTTTTGTGAATTTCTTAGGTTGATATTAGTAGTTAGACTCTTAGCTCAAGGTCTACTTGCTAACGTTGTTTCTACACACAATTGCTCCACGGAATCCCTCCGCAAGGTCTCGTGTTTGCTACTTATGTAAAGAGTCAAGAAACGATTACTTATCCCCTAACTTTCACTAGCTTTAGATCGAATTAACAAATCAATTTAGTTGGCCACCCAAACAATCTATCAATCAATCATGAATGTCTTTAAGATCACTCCTATTAGTAAAAACAAACGATAATTATGTGAAAAACTTCAAGATAGAATTTGAAAACAAAAACTTAAATCATATGTTAAGAACTAGGAATTCATCCTCAATCAATAAATTAACTACTCATGTTAAAGAGTTCACACAAAGAATAAGAAAAGAAAAGAATTGTGTGTGTAGAGAGGTGTGTAAAAGATGTTTTGAAGTTGTAGAAAACTTCTCTATTTATAGGCTTCAATATTCTCCAAATCTTCTAAGGAGTAGAATCCTTTTCCTTTTGCAATTCAATTTCCAATTCCAAGCTTTTCTCAACTCTTCCACTTTCTCTTTCCAAATTTGAGTCCAATTCTCCATCCAATTCCTATCCCAAGTCTTCACACCCATGAGAGAAGTCCATAGAAAATTCTGGAATTTTTGCTCGCCGGAAAACTGGGATTGTGGCCGGAATCCGGCCGGAATTATCGCCGCCGACCACCTGTAGACTTATCAATTCACATCCCTGTAAAATTCCTATCACATACATCTAATTCATTCACAGCTTCATCAATTTCATAGCAGCATCAATTCTGCCCTGTAACATCAGAAATCACCTTGAGCTTCACTCATTACTTCAGCAGCTCTATAACCAACAAAGCCTAATCTCTTAGTTCCTTCTCTGATTCTCAGCCAGCACAGATACAGCCCATACTGCAACATCGAACTTGTGTTCTTCAACACTAGCTGCTTCAATTCCACCAACAGACTCTCCAGTGCATCATCTGAACTTGACCCTGCAATCTCTGCTTTTCAATTCATCTTTACCTCAAACACAGAATCACAAACCCCAGGCTGTAATTCATCCTCTCTGCATCTCTCCCTGAATCTTCATCTCCTCAACACCACTACCAATTTCTAGATTAAATCGAACCCATCTTAAATTCCAGTTCCAGAAACCCATTAGTTCAACTGATAAAGCCACCAACAGCACCAGAGAGTCGAACCCATCACCATGGAAGCAAAAAGATCGGATTCTCGTAATTATCAATTTCTCTTATTTCACATCATCCATAGCAATGACTCAATCAAGCCTCACAAGAAGCATTCTTTAACAACACCAAAACCCATCTCTATGTTCTTCAGTTCATGGCCATCTCCCTGTAAATCTTGATTCAATCTCTCGGTTCTCAACAACAGCAGCCATCGATCTCCTCTCGATTAACAGCAAACCCTAATTCGAACTCAGATTCCATTCAATAGCAGCAGTGATGTCTCAATATCGACAAATCCCATCACCGAACTCAAACTCAAATTCCTCCTCTCTGAGCTCGATCTCTCTGTTAAATTCCAGAATGAAATGAAAAATGTGAGAGACGAGTTCTCTCGATTAGGGTTGGGGCGATAACGATGTGTACACCCCACAGATAGGACCTGATAATTACACCCACTAGTAGGTGATAAGGGACACCCTGATAACAACCCCCCTTAGCCTTGACTGGGCCTGGTTTTAGTACTCCCCCAATTGGGTTGCCCCTTAACCTCAACTGGGCTCCATATATCAATCGCCTGTAAATTGACCTTTTTGCCCTTTTGGCTCAAATTGGGTAATTTCTTCTTCTTTTCCTCCGTGTGACTCCAAAGTAGCTACAAAACTCAAAACAAGCGTAAAATACATAATTTACAAGAAAAATAGCAAAGAAAGCATAAACTACTAGATAGTAAATTAGGTGTATTCTACACCTATCAAATTCCCCCACACTTAGACTTTGGTAGTCCTCGAGCAAATCAAACTAAAAACTCACAACTTCAAAGCGTTCAAGCGTCACAAGCATCCAAAAAGTTATGAGGACATAGAGTTTCTGCATGCTAGTAATAAGAAGTTAGAAATACTAAAGAACATATTCTCATTCTTAAATGTTGAGTGAGAAATAACCACACCATAATGAGAGAATGCGTGTTTGAGAAACGATCAATAAGCATTTCGCCTCGACTTCTGCCTCACCAAAAAGGATTTTATGATAATTGCACTCAAAAAGACGGCTTTTTTATGGTTCTCACATGTGTGCGGTAGGAATGAAGATAGAAATCCTGCATCACGTTGAATGGTGGGAAGGATAACTTCCGAAATATTTTTAAAAAAAAACCCACATCTTTTATATTTTGAAAAACCATTTTTCGACGATCTCTAAGAAAGGAAATCAACCATATTACCGAGGATGAGATTACTTACTCACATTCACATCCGATCGCCAATTATGATAACACCACTCTCACGGCATCCAATAGAAACGTCTTCCGCTCCTCGTCTTTATCTCCTTAGTCTTCGTCTTCGGTTTCAACTATTGATGATAAACCCTTGAATTTCATAAATCCTTAACAATTTGTAACTCTTTTTACCTTAAAATCCTTGTCGCTTGAAACTTCCTTATATATTTTCCTTCCCCACGGCTCATTAACAAAAATAAGAACAAATATTTCTCTTGTTTTTCTCTTTTTTTTTTTTTCCTTTTTTTTTTTTTTTTTTTTTTTTTTTTTTTTTTTTTTTTTTTTTTTTTTTTAATATTAACAAGAGAAATTAAATACAAATAAACCATGGCCGTGGAAGAAGTATTTTACCGCTTGATTCTTCACAACTTGTATTGTCTTGAAATCATAAACTTCAAAAATTCTCACCTTTTAATTTTCTTCGCTTTTATGAATAAGTCTTCATACTTGAATATAAAATTACCTCATTGTATTGTGAGTCCTCAACATATTATGTGAATTCCGCTCATTTGTATGTTGCTTTACTTGAGTTTGAAATTTGCTCTTTTTCTCATTCCGTTGCTTGTAAACCTTAAACTTTTCCAACTTTCCTTGTAGATTTTGATGTCGTTCCTTGTTGATGATGAATGTGTTTCTATGGATCCGTTGTTGTCGAGAGAGAGAATGGTGCTAACTGCAAATCGAACTACAAGAAGGAAGCTTTCATCCATGGACGTCACCCTCATGATTGACAAAATTAGCACTCAAGAGATCAAAGAGTAGTGCTTCTATTGGTGGGAGGTTGGGTAGCTCACCATTCTACCCGGAATTTACTTACGGTGACACACACTCAAAAGAAGCTCTTTAGTAGATGGAAAATTTCTGGTCGGTGCCTCTCATGATATGAATACGGGTAGTCTCCACTAATGATTGATCAAAGCAACTCTAATAACGCATTTCTCCACGCACCAAATTCGCATCACCGGCATGATTAAATCCATTATTTAACACTCAAACAAGCAAGAAATCCGAATGTAATTCTCTAACATTTCCAAGTTCAATTATGTCGGTCAAAATCTCTATGTAAACATACCTAGAAGTATGCTAGTGACTCTAAAATCTTTAAAAGTTGGAATTTTTAAGTAAAACTTTTTTTTTTTTTTTTTTTTAAATTTTTTTTTTTTGTAATTTTTGTTTTAAAAACATGCTTAACCACTCCCCCACACTTAAACCTTACATTGTCCTCAATGTAATTGAATCCTCCTAGTAAAGTCAAGGTGGAAAATTTTAACATGATAAGAAACAAGAAAAAGAAATAAAAAGCAAAAAAAAGATAAGAAATACAAAACCGATGGGTTGCCTCCCATTAAGCGCTTGTTTTAAAGTCGACGGCCCGACTTGGCTCTTGTAAGATTCATTCCCCATATACCAACAATCGGAAAATTTGAGGATCCACCCATAATACCTGTTTTGAAAACAATAACTCCATACAAATATTAGCACAGGAAAACAATAATGAAATTATCGCTCGATAGAAATTTCCCCCACACTTATTCTCGTCCACACTCGGAAGTGTATAAAGAACATAGAATTTTGGAACTTCCATGTATTCCTCTTGGAAAACCTGCATAGTGTTAGCATCAAGTGTTTCCAATGGTGGATATTTAGAAACAAAATCATCCAAAAATACTTTCGAAGCACATACATTCAAACCAATAAGAGGTGAAGGAGAAGAATCAATAGGCAAAGGGTTAGACAAACCTCGCACAATCTCTTGTATTATAGGATCCTCTTCATCCTTAAAATATTCAAGTGAATTACTTACCTCTTGTATATCGTGGTCCTCTATTAAACCTTGCAACCATTCTTCGTCGTTTTCTACCTTAACCAAAGTCTCGGCATCATTAAAATCATTAGCAAGTTTAATTGGGTCTTCCACAAAATAAATGAATGTGGTTTCATCCTCTAGTATCATCTCTTCAACATTCTCATCATCGGAATCGGGCCATTCACTAAAATGATTCTCATCGGTATAGATTGTAAAATCTTCTTGTGCGGGTGTTACTTCGTTTACAACAATAGGTAAGTCACACCCAATCTCCTCCTTTTGAATAGGTGAAGGATCGTTATTATGATCCGGAGTTGGAATAACTTCCTCATTGTCGGAACATTCATACACTTCCGCGGACTCCCATCTTTCCCTAAGAAAATTTTTTCCAAGCAATAAATGCATCTTCCTCAAGCTCTTCCTTTTGAATAGGTGATTGATCATTATTAAGATCAAGGCTCGAGTAATCTAAACTAGCGTCATCAAAAGTCTCCAAAGGTTTGTTAATTTGTTCGTATATTTTCTCCGAATTCCTTTGAATTTCTCGATGTGATTCTTGCATCTTTTGTTGAAGATCCCCAATCATGGCCAACATCTTATCTGCAAAACTAGAGAATTTCTGATCATAAACACTATCCTCCCATCCTTGTGATTGTCCACTTACATACCCGTCATAAGGTTGTTGATATGTATGAGAATATCCATAAGGTTCCGTAGGAAATTTATCATAGCCAAAATATTGGTTTTGATTGTATCCTAAGGATGGTTGGAAGTTGCCATAATGTTGAGGTTGAAAACCGTATTGATTGTTGTAATATGCTTGCTCTTGTCCACCGTACATGGAAAACCGACACCTGAAATATGATTCAAAAACCAAGTTAGATACGGAATAGAATCCAACAAAACAAGAATAAAGCAAAAAGAAAAATAAAAACAACTAAAATCATCCGCTGCTCCCCGGCAGCGGCGCTAAATTTGATGCGTGTCGTAACCACAACAAATTAATTAATACTTTACTACCTAATTAACAAGTAATATAGGGTAGTCAAGGTCGATCCCACGAGGAGCACGAGATTATAGTTGTAAAAGTTGTCACGAAAGGGGGTGTAAAAAGCAAAAGAAAATAAACAAAGCAATTAAAAGATAAAATTGAAAGCAATAAGAGAGACAAGACCAAGGAATCCTTCTTCGTTACGAAACAATGAATCAAGTTATGTTCTTTTCTACTTGTTATTAGTCACAAATTATCACCAACCGTAGGTAAAGCAGCTAGCTCAAAGTGCTAAACCCCTAAATCCCTTGTATCACCTAGGACACGGAAGTTCTCGACTACGGATTCTAATCACCAAGCCACCTAGAATTAGCTCAACCTAGATGTAACTTGGCTCATGCATTAGGTTTTGTGAATTTCTTAGGTTGATATTAGTAGTTAGACTCTTAGCTCAAGGTCTACTTGCTAACGTTGTTTCTACACACAATTGCTCCACGGAATCCCTCCGCAAGGTCTCGTGTTTGCTACTTATGTAAAGAGTCAAGAAACGATTACTTATCCCCTAACTTTCACTAGCTTTAGATCGAATTAACAAATCAATTTAGTTGGCCACCCAAACAATCTATCAATCAATCATGAATGTCTTTAAGATCACTCCTATTAGTAAAAACAAACGATAATTATGTGAAAAACTTCAAGATAGAATTTGAAAACAAAAACTTAAATCATATGTTAAGAACTAGGAATTCATCCTCAATCAATAAATTAACTACTCATGTTAAAGAGTTCACACAAAGAATAAGAAAAGAAAAGAATTGTGTGTGTAGAGAGGTGTGTAAAAGATGTTTTGAAGTTGTAGAAAACTTCTCTATTTATAGGCTTCAATATTCTCCAAATCTTCTAAGGAGTAGAATCCTTTTCCTTTTGCAATTCAATTTCCAATTCCAAGCTTTTCTCAACTCTTCCACTTTCTCTTTCCAAATTTGAGTCCAATTCTCCATCCAATTCCTAGCCCAAGTCTTCACACCCATGAGAGAAGTCCATAGAAAATTCTGGAATTTTTGCTCCGGAAAATGGGATTGTGGCCGGAATCCTACGGAATTATCGCCGCCGACCACTGTAGACTTATCAATTCACATCCCTGTAAAATTCCTATCACATACATCTAATTCATTCACAGCTTCATCAATTTCATAGCAGCATCAATTCTGCCCTGTAACATCAGAAATCACCTTGAGCTTCACTCATTACTCAGCAGCTCTATAACCAACAAAGCCTAATCTCTTAGTTCCTTCTACGATTCTCGGCCAAAGACAGATCAGACCCATACTGCAACATCGAACTTGTGTTCTTTAACACTAGCTGCTTCAATTCCACCAACAGACTCTCCAGTGCATCATCTGAACTTGACCCTGCAATCTCTGCTTTTCAATTCATCTTTACCTCAAACACAGAATCACAAACCCCAGGCTGTAATTCATCCTCTCGCATCTCTCCCGAATCTTCATCTCCTCAACACCACTACCAATTTCTAGATTAAATCGAACCCATCTTAAATTCCAGTTCCAGAAACCCATTAGTTCAACTGATAAAGCCACCAACAGCACCAGAGAGTCGAACCCATCACCATGGAAGCAGCATCGGATTCTCGGAACTATCAATTTCTCTTATTTCACATCATCCATAGCAACAGCTCAATCAAGCCTCACAGCAGCATTCTTTAACAACACCAAAACCCATCTCTATGTTCTTCAGTTCATGGCCATCTCCCTGTAAATCTTGATTCAATCTCTCGGTTCTCAACAACAGCTGACCATCGATCTCCTCTCGATTAACATCAAACCCTAATTCGAACTCCAGATTCCATTCAATAGCAGCGGTGATGTCTCAATATCGACAAATCCCATCACAGAACTCAAACTCAAATTCCTCCTCTCCGAGCTCGATCTCTCTGTTAAATTCCGAATGAAATGAAAAATGTGAGAGACGAGTTCTCTCGATTAGGGTTGGGCGATAACGATGTGTACACCCCACAGATAGGACACGATAATTACACCCACTAGTAGGTGATAAGGGACACCACGATAACAACCCCCTTAGCCTTGGTGGGCCTGGTTTTAGTACTCCCCCAATTGGGTTGCCCCTTAACCTCAATTTGGGCTCCATATATCAATCGCACCGTAAATTGACCTTTTTGCCCTTTTGGCTCAAATTGGGTAATTTCTTCTTCTTTTCCTCCGTGTGACTCCAAAGTAGCTACAAAACTCAAAACAAGCGTAAAATACATAATTTACAAGAAAAATAGCAAAGAAAGCATAAACTACTAGATAGTAAATTATGTGTATTCTACACCTATCGTAACACTTTTTAAGATTGTTACACCTAAATGTGTGACAAGTTTTGTTACAGGTATAGGTGTGATATTGTTGTGTTACAAATTTTCCATTTTGGTGTAGTGCGGTGACAGTCTTAAGGTTTCCAAACCAATACACAAACCTAAAAAGTTTTGTGAACTACGGAACTTGGTTTGGTTAAATGTTTACATACCGGTACACGTACTGTGACTGAACTGACTCACGAACTACTATGTATTTATACTTTGTGCATCTACTAACCATGTCGATTATTTTGCAAAAGTGTTTGAGCGTTGGGAACACTTATGGATATTTGGTTTTGAGTGCTTCATCACCATTATCATCATAATTTTAGCTTCCAATAGGGATTAAGTTTTGTTTAAAAGGTAGAAAGATTGATTTTTTCCAATAAAAGTTGAGTTTCTCACGAAGACTCGTAGAACCAAAGAATGGAGCGTCTAGATCTGTTCATCACTAATAGAACTAAAAGTTACACGAGTTCTGTGTGTAACTGGGTGTAATTTTGCATTTTACGCGAACAACTGAGACCGTAGAGAGCAAATCTTGACCGCTACAACTTAGCCAAGCTCTGTTTTGTATTCTAGATTTTGTGGATTTTAAAGTTTCCCTTGTTGACTTGTCTAGTATTTTATAGAAAATCAAAGTTAACCACTAATTTTTTTGGTTATCAATATGAATTGTGAATTATAATAGATTGGTTGGAACCCTAGTTACAAGCTGGGCTCCAACATCTTTATGAATGACAAACCCAATTTAATGAAATAAGTAATTGCCTATTTTTACTTTGTAGTCATGACACGAAGTGTAATTTCTTAGTCTCTTCATAAAAGCTACCATATCTCCACCAAGATCTCCAGGGGTGGAGAAGGTTAAAGCTCAGAAACCATAACCCGCATCCCTATACTTATACAAGTATTTGGTGAACTTGCGGGAGACAGCAGAAGAAATAGCATGGCCAGGTTGGTAGGTGCGAATGCCGCCACCTATAAAGTGCGAAATGCCAGTGACATCGAAACATGTATGTTGCCCATTATCCCAATTGTAAAATAGGATATCTGCAGGTCTGAAATCAGCTTCATTGTTACCTCTTTCCTCGCCGAGAACACATGCTATGAAGAAAATATCTATCAATGTGTCACGTACCAGTTCATGGAGAAATTTAAGGACTGTAACATTAGCACAATGTAGGGTGTGGTCATCCAAAACATCCATTTTTCTATTGCAACTTGGACAAAAACTACCTTCCTCAAATAATGGAATACCTAATTAGTAACAAAGGACCGAAGTGAACTACAACGACCCGATATTTTGGTTAAGCCCGCTAATAGGAATGGCCATGAGGGAACCCTGCATATATTTTGTTTTGTTTGCATTGCCACAAAATAGAGTCACGTGGTGTCATGTGGAATTTCATATGTATTGCCTTCTTAACAACTGCGAAAGTATGGGATTGCCAAAAAATTATGCTATTTTTTTTCTTAAAAAATTGCCGTGGCCTTCAGCCGCCTTTGACAACCCGTAAAATTCTAACCCTACCTTTTATGGGTTCTTCCATGTATCTCGGTAATTTTAATTGGAAAGGAAAGAGGGGAGAGGTAGAGCCATGGATTTTACTGGTGATTAGCCCTTAAGGGCTAGTTTGAAAATTTGGACTTCTTATTTCGTGTGTATTAATGAAAGCCCAACCCAAATCAACTACGCCCGCCCACTGATTTACAAACTACGTCAAACGAAAACCCTAACCCTAACTGGGAGGTTATATAAACAAAGGTTGTCCAAAATCTCAGAAGCACAACAAAATACTTATTTCGACGTCATCGTCTGTTGATTACTTGAATTCCTCTATTATCCATCAATCTCGTTTCAATTTTCTATAGATTTACATGTTGAATTTATAATTCTTGATTTCGTTTCAATTTTTGAGTTTCCGTAGATTTATATGTTTTGAATTTCTAAAAAAGTGAAAATAAAAGAAGAAGTTGCAATGATGATTAAACATCTCGTTAATCTGATTTACAAATGAGGATAACTCTGTTTCCATTCTTAACTAGATTCTGAGCATCTTCTTCTTCTTTACCTTTTTTTTTTCTTTTTTTCTCGTGAATGAAACGTTTTTTTTTTTACTTGTCGATTTAATCGAATTATTTTAACATCATCACTGTCGAAGATTTAACAGCCGCATGCATTTCTCAACATAAAGCCGTACACGTGCATCAAAGACTCCAAAAGCACGCCACAGAGATACATTCACATATCCGGCCACGCCATCTGTAACACCCCGTGTTTTTAGCATGGCGCATGATAAAAGATGTGCCATTTGTTTGTGATGAAGCTTCATCCAAAGCTTCCTTTGCATGGTGAGATGCATTTGGCCCTGGGCCATATCTGGTGCCAAGTAAGGCACATCGCATATGCATATTGGATAAGGCCAATATGGCATTGGTTGGAAGCTACATTGGCCAAGAGCCAATCCTGCATCAAATAATGCATTAGGTCAGTTGGGTAGATGACCTTGAAAATGTACGGCCAACATGGCCGGACATCGGGTTGGCAGTGGACGGCCAACATGGACGGACATCGGGTTGGAAGTGGACGTCCAACATGGCCAGACATCGGGTTGGCAGTGGGCGACCAACATGGCGGCCAACATGGCCGGACATCGGGTTGGCAGTGGACGGCCCACATGGCCGGACAGTGGAACTGGCATGTGATCCAGGACTGAATGTATAGCCATCTTGGCCGGTCATTCAGAAATTCATGGCAACGACCATGAATAGTGAAGCAAGCATGTCAATATGCTCCCCTTTCCATACTTGTAGAAATTCCATTAAGACATATATAGGGAGGGTAGTTGGTTAAAGGTGCATATGCGGACTATGACCAAGTAAGCTTCATAGCTTAGCCGGAAGAGTATAAATTATGCCTAAGGCTCATTTATAGTTGCGTATCCTCGCGAAGAGGGCATTTGGTGCTTAGGCATCGTTATGCCATATTGCGGACCGAACATGCATCACTTGGATGTATTTTGACAGAACGGCCATTACCACTATTGCTTGGCCACGGCCTAGCAAATGAGTTGGAATGAGTTGCTTGTCCCTTCGAGGATGAACTACGGTCTGTGCTTGATCCCTTTAGAGTAGGGAGGGTACGTAGGCAGCCGCAATGAGTTGCAGCATTGACGGTCCAGCACGTTGGCCCCTCATATCATCTAAGCTCGGTGGCTCGATGCGAGAGATGATTGCGGCCAGACTTGATGAGGAATGTTGCATGCAAGCAAGTGGATGCACATACTTCCTATCAAGCTACGAAGACCCTACGAAGAATTGGCAAAGCCAGTGATGCATGCGATATGCATTGGCCATGGCCTCATGGCCTTATACCCTTCTGCGGACGAGGGTGACTTTGGAATGGTGTGGAAGCTAAGATAGTTGCATCATGCTCCACGAGCATGCTCGCAAGGGCAGATGGACGTGCATTTGCCTAGGGATGGGGCCCGTATCATAGCTTCATCATGGCGCACCGGGGAGTTACGGCCGGCGGAGCAACGCGCCAAAGGCGTAATTTTTCGGTCCGTCACAGTTGGTATCAGAGCAAGTTCCGAGAAAACTCTAGGGACTTGTGCGGAGTGGACTCATTGGCGAGTATTTTCCTTAATGGAAACTTAAAGTTGGAGAGTAGGCCAACTTTTGCGCGGAAAGAGTTTGTAACTGCTTGGCCAGTTACTATGTGAATCGAGTTGAGCTTGTATAAGTACTGTGAGTTTGCCAGGCCTCTGTGGCACCCCGCTTATGAGCATCTGGAAGACTGTCTGGGACGGTGGGTAGACAATGGGACTGATCATCCCCACACGTTGGCACTGGCCAAGGGTGTGCGTTGTCAGGCCCAGCTAGCATCCCACTTACGAGTGGCAACCCGGTAAGTCCGTCAGGGACGGTGGCTTGCATCCAACTGCACTGGCATTAGAGATTGGTCCTTACAGTGTTGCGTTGAGTTTTGCCTTATCATTTCGATGACATCTTTCAACTTTTGAACCTTAGGGATTCCTGGGTGGTAATATGGGATGCTATCTGGGATACCTTGTCGAGATATCCTCTTGGCACTGGCCAATTGCGATTCTTGGTTTTGTTGTGGGCACTTTTTGGATTCCTGGGCAGGTGGTATGGGACATGTGATCAAAAGGTCTAAATTTTTGTTCATGACAACTTGAAGAAACCCGTGATTTCTGAGCATCCGGTATGGGACTTTTGTTCAGGAAATCCAACTCGAAGAGATTGTCCACAATAGTTTTGGTTTTGAATTTCGGGGACGAAATTCTTTGAAGGGTGTGATAATGTAACACCCCGTGTTTTTAGCATGGCGCATGCTAAAAGATGTGCCATTTGTTTGTGATGAAGCTTCATCCAAAGCTTCCTTTGCATGGTGAGATGCATTTGGCCCTGGGCCATATCTGGTGCCAAGTAAGGCACATCACATATGCATATTGGCTAAGGCCAATATGGCATTGGTTGGAATCTACATTGGCCAAGAGCCAATCCTGCATCAAATGATGCATTAGGTCAGTTGGGTAGATGATCTTGAAAATGTACGGCCAACATGGCCGGACATCGGGTTGGCAGTGGACGGTCAACATGGCCGGACATCGGGTTGGAAGTGGACGGCCAACATGGCCAAATATCGGGTTGGCAGTGGACGACCAACATGGCGGCCCACATGGCCGGACATCGGGTTGGCAGTGGACGGCCCACATGGCCGGACAATGGAACTGGCATGTGAACCAGGACTGAATGTACAACCATCTTGGCCGGTCATTCAGAAATTCATGGCAACGACCATGAATAGTGAAGCAAGCATGTCAATATGCTCCCCTTTCCATACTTGTAGAAATTCCATTAAGACATATATAGGGAGGGGTAGTTGGTTGAAGGTGCATATGCGGACTATGTACCAAGTAAGCTTCATAGCTTAGCCGGAAGAGTATAAATGATGCCTAAGGATCATTTATAGTTGCGTAGCCTCGCGAAGAGGGCATTTGGTGCTTAGGCATCGTTATGCCATATTGCGGACCGAACATGCATCACTTGGATGCATTTTGACGGAACGACCTATACGAACTAGGCCATTACCACTATTGCATGTCCACGGCCTAGCAAACGAGTTGGAATGAGTTGCATGTCCCTTCGAGGATGAACTACGGTCTGTGCTTGATCCCTTTAGAGTAGGGAAGGGCACGTAGGCAGCCGCAATGAGTTGCAGCATTGCCGATCCAGCACGTTGGCCCCTCATATCATCTAAGCTCGGTGGCTCGATGCGAGAGATGATTGCGGCCAGACTTGATGAGGAATGTTGCATGCCATCAAGTGGATGCACATACTTCCTATCAAGCTACGAAGACCCTACGAAGAGTTGGCAAAGCCAGTGATGCATGCGATATGCCCTTCTGCGGACGAGGGTAACTTTGGAATGGTGTGGAAGCTAAGATAGCTGCATCATGCTCCACGAGCATGCTCGCAAGGGCAGATGGACGTGCATTTGCCTGGGGATGGGGCCCGGATCGTAGATTCATCATGGCGCACCGGGGAGTTACGGCCGGTGGAGCAACGCGCCAAAGGCGTAATTTTCCGGTCTGTCACACCATCAGATCTAACAGAAGTATACAAGATTCGGAAGATGGTTCGAAGGATGTCATTTGGAACGAAGTCCTTGAAGACTTGATAGTAGCACATCGGCAATGGAACGCCTCTCAACTCATATATTTCACCCAATGGCTCCAGAAGATTTCGACCATACGAGCATCCACAGCATATCATCATCGCAATCAGAAAGTCCAGGCACCAAATAACCTAAAGTCAAGGATGAACCAATGACGCAACCACAATCTCCAAGATTATCCCTGACATGATCATTGCCAAGCCTATATTTCATCCATCCATCCCAAGAGTGCAATGGAGTTTGGTAAATTTTGAAATCCACTAGAGAGGTTAGATACTCATTCTTCTGGAGTCAGAACCTTATTACACATTCTGGAGAAGATCGATGGTCATGTTGGTTCTCCTGGCTCGCCTTGCTGCTGATTATAACTATTGTAGATTTCTTTGTTGCCGTTAATGATCGCTCTAGCACCGCTAACAAATGACGAGCAGACGAAAGCACGGAGCCGGACGAGCAACAAAAACAGAAGAGGGTCGATACCCCTTTTCATACGAACGGAGTTTCTAGAGTTGGAACAGAAGAAGGATTCCTTCTTGCTCCATGAACGGGAATAGGTGATTGGGCGCACCACACTCATGCTCTATAGACGAATAAGCAACGCGCCAAGATCACCGCTCCACAACACCATCATACTGTGGCTAAACCAGAAGTACGCCAACGCTCCACAGCACCAGCATCCTGTGGCCAATCCAGAAGTAGTCCAAGCGCCAGCGCCCCGTAGCCGAGCCAGCTCCAAGCGCCAACGCCCTGTAGCCGAGCCAGCTCCAAGAGCCAATGCTCCATGGCCAAACTGACGCCAACACAGGGATCATGGACTGTTTAAAGGACAATCGAATTTTCCTGGTAATCTCCTCATGTCTTGCCTTTTCGATTTTATCCTTGTCTGTCACCATCTCATGCTTACCCCTTAACAATGCCACAGTTACGTGCTAAGCAGGGGACTTAATGTTGATGTTGGTTTTTAGTACATGGTTAAATTTTTAAAACCTCGCATTTAATATGCTGTCACTTTGCAAAGAGACAGAGCCATGTAAAAGCGATGAGTGTTCAACCTCTCCACTGGCGCATTTATTGAGCAACTCAATATATACACATGAAATTTATCCAGAATGGTACATGTAGCAATAATCCCAGATATTCTGTAAATTTTGGCACCTTGCCTGTATTATTCAATTAATACAAATTTCTTTGAATGCTTTCTGTGCTATGTTCCCCGGCAGAACCCTTAATATTGATATAGCATGATAATTTGTGTTCACTCGCAGCAGAGTAGTACGAATTTCCAAGTATCAAGGATAAGGTCCTTGAATAAAGTATTCAATCGGAAATCATACTGCTCTCTGGCAATGAACTTAAAGAACTCTGTGTCTACACATAGAATTCAATCAATTTTGTGATAATTCACAAGATTCAGATATCACCCTGACTAATTTGCAAAAATTATGGTTTTGCACCCTGCGCAATATATTAGACCTTGCATGTTGAAATTAAGCGTAGACGAACTAGGTAATTAATCCTCCATGGATTAGTAGGTGCAAAATCCTACCCAAAATCAGAAAACAAGGAATAAAAAGAGCCGCGGAATAGGAGCAGTAACAAAGGAAAGGTGGCCATGACATAGGCCAGCCGGCGCCACTTGCAAGTGGCCACGCCTCATGTCGCTCGACCGGCCCCTATTTCTTGTCGACCAATCAGGTCGCTCTAAACTTGCCACAATATTAAAAGAGGCAAAGTTGCTCCAATACCAAATTGGCTTTCGAAAAGTTGCGCCAATGCAACACGCCCATTATAAGAAAGTGTCAGAAAGCAGGGCAGTTAGTGGCGACAAGAAGTAGTTGGTATAAACTAACCCGTCTCCTTCATAGTGGGAACGTGGTTTCTGGCATTTACACATGATCCCACTTCTCCATCACTCCATCATTCCCACTTTCTACGAGACCAGGGTGCGTTCAATATGACTTGTATAAATAGGTTTCACCTATTTTCCATAAAACTACAAGTTTTGGTGAGAACAATAACACAGTATCCAGAAAAATGCCAAAGAACTGATAGCTTACATTCCGCAAGCCAGTTCCATATTCTGATACAAGTCATAAAATAGCCACACCTTCAGAATTAACCATTCTGGTCTCAACACCTTCTTTGCTTCCCTCCCTAAGACCAACCCTTCTCCTTCACTTTGTGACCGAAACAAGACTGGAATGACCATTTCTTGGTTTAGGGGATTGTTGTAACACCCCGTATTTTTAGTGTGGCGCATGCTAAAAGATGCGCCATTTTCTTGTGATGAAGCTTCATCCAAATCCTCCTTTGCATGGTGAGATGCATTTGGCCCTGGGCCATATCTGATGCCAAGTAAGGCACATCGCATATGCATATTGGCTAAGGCCAATATGGCATTGGTTGGAAGCTACATTGGCCAAGAGCCAATCTTGCATCAAATGATGCATTAGGTCAATTGAGTAGATGACCTTGAAAATGTACGGCCAACATGGACGGACATTGGGTTGGCAGTGGACGGCCAACATGGCCGGACATCGGGTTGGCAGTGGACGACCAACATGGCCGGACATCGGGTTGGAAGTGGACGACCAACATGGCCGGACATCGGGTTGGCAGTGGACGGCCAACATGGCCGGACATCGGGTTGTGGGACGGCCCACATGGTGAGTGGGAATGTAATCCAGGGACTGAATGTACGACCATCTTGGCCGGTTATTCGAGAAATTACATGGCAACGGCCATGAATAGTAAACAGGGAGTTGATGAAAGATTTTTGGTCCCCTTTCCATACTTGTAGAAATTCCATTAAGACATATATAGGGAGGGGTAGTTGGTTGAAGGTGCATATGCGGACTATGTACCAAGTAATCTTCATAGCTTGGCCGGAACGGTATGAATGATGCTCATGCCTCATTCTTAGTCGCGCAACCTTACGATGGAGCATATGATGCTGAGGCATCACTATGCCATTCCACGGACTCGATGATGCATCACTTGGATGTATTTGACGGAACGGCCTATACGGACTAGGCTATTACCACTATTGCTTGGCCACGGCCTATCAAACAAGTTGGAATAAGTTGCTTGTCCCTTTGCGGATGAACTACGGTCTGTGCTTGATCCCTTTAGAGTAGGGAAGGGTACGTAGGCAGCCGCAATGAGTTGCAGCATTAGCGGTCCAGCAAGTTGGCCCCTCATATCATCTAAGCTCGGTAGCTCGACGCAAGAGATGATTGTGGCCAGACTTGATGAGGCTTAGTTGCATTCCAGTAAGTGGATGCTCATAATTCCTATCAAGTTATAAAGAGTTGGTAAGCGAGGTAACGTAGGAAATGGCAAGGGCTTGGTGCGGCCTATGCCAAAGTCCAAGGCTTATGCCTGGACAAGACACAACAATATGACGGTTGCTCAGCTATCTAGGATATTCAATGATGAATTCCCTACGTAAAGGCAAAGCCAGAGATGCATGAAAAATACATTGGCATTGACCTTATGGCCTTAAACCCTTTTGCGGGACAAGGGTAAGTTGGAACGGTGTGGAAGCTAAGTTAGCTGCGTCATGCTCCATGAGCATGTTTGCAAGGGCATATGGACGTGCATTTGCCTAGCCCTAAGGCCCGGATCGTAGCTTTATCATGGCGCACCGGGGGAGTTATGGCCTGCGGGGCGACGCGCCAAAGGCGTAATTTTCTAGTCCGTCACGGTTGGTATCAGAGCAAGTTCCGAGATAACTCTTGGACTGTGCAGAGTGGACTTGTCCACAAGTATTTTCCTTAACGGAAAACTTAAAGTTGGAGAGTAGGCCAACTTCTGCGCGGGAAAGAGTTTGTAACTGCTGGGCCAGTTACTTTGCAAATCGAGTTGAGCTTGTATAAGTACTGTGAGTTTGCCAGGCCTCTGTGGCACCCCGCTTACGAGCATCCGAAAGACCGTCTAGGACGGTGGGTAGACAATGGGAATTATCATCCCCACACGTTGGCATTGGCCAAGGGTGTGCATTGTCGATCTCGGCTAGCATCCCACTTACGAGTGGCAACCCGGTAATGGGTCAGTACATGAAAGTGTAAGGACGTCCTGCGATTTCGTCGCAGACGGCAATGTCATGGGGCTTTATTTTCGCTAGAATTTTTAGGCCTATCATATTGTCGCAACAAAATTTCAATAAAAAAGAGAGAGTTAAGGCAAGATCAATGGGTTTTTGCATGCAAATGCAAAAACGTCATGCGATTTTGTCGCAATGACAAGAGGTGGCACAATAAGACCATTAACTAGGAAGGCAAAATAAGACCACATGATCTAAAAAAAATAATCTTTTTTTTTTTAAGAATTAACTATTACTTATGCAGATCTTTCATCGCAAGAAAGATAATGAGAGGCAGTATGGGAATTGTTAAACAACAAGCATTATCTTCCTCGCTAGTAAGCAGAATAATAAAAGAGTAAATACATCTCAAAGATGACTGAAGTACACCATTTTCAAGAAGTTATAAAGATGAAGTAATCCAAAGAAGTAAAATTACGAAAGAAGTTCAAGCCTCAACATCAACTTTTTCGCCAGAAGGAGATAATGGACATTCTTCACTAATTTTATCACTTTCACCAGCTTTCTCACTTTCGCCATCTTTTTCAGCTTCGCCAGTCCTTCCTTCATTCTGGTTTATTCTAGTTTCTTCTTCATTTGGGTTATTATCAACAGTTTCATCATTAGGAGGAACTTCCTCTTCATTTGCGAAATCTTCGCCACTTTCATAATGATAATCACTATCAGGAGAACAAGGAACTTCATCATCATCTACTTCCAAAGGTTCGACAGATATAGGAGCAAGAGATTTGGACAATAAGATATCATTCACAAGAACTTTAGCCCTGAGATGAACTTGGCGAAGGAGTGCTTTACAGTGATTCCTACTTTGTATATCTTTGGAGTAAGCAAGATAATCAAATCTTCTTTCTGCCCGATCGCGAGAACGAGCAAGGGTAGAGGCAAGTAATGCATTCTCTTTGCGAATCTTGGCATAGCTAGATTCCAAAGTAGAAAGGGAGGAGCGAAGATTTTTCTCAGATTCTGCAAAAAACAAAGAATAAAGAAAATCATTCAGGCGAAGAATTTGCAAAGAAGATATCATAAAAAGACTTAACAAAGAAAAAATGGTTGAGGCAGTCAAATTTTATGACTACCTTCCTTTTGCGAGATAAGATATTGGGTTAAAGCCAAGCAACTATTCTCCAAGTGGTCCATGGCATTGTCAAACTTATCTCCAACCAAACCTTTCAGTCGAGATCGCAAATTCTTTTCATTAGAAATGAGTAAGGTGTTTTCCTTCGCAAGAGAAAAGTAGGATTCTTCTAGATTGGAATATTGATCTTTGAGTTGGCTGCCTTTATACTTAAAGTTATTCTACCTTGAATAAGTTTGTCCCTCTCAATAGTAACTTCTTTAAGTTTACTTCTCAACAAACAGAGAGATTGTTCTTGATCATTACATACTTTTTGACAAATGTTAAGTTGTTGCGAAGATATCGCCACCTTATTTAAAAGAATTAGCTTCTCTTGAGATAGGGTTTCATTCTCATCTGATAAAGTTTCCAACTCCAGATTAGCTTTAGTCAAAGAGTAAGAGAGGCGAGATAATTCACTACTTAATAAGTTTTGCTTCGAACTAATTGAGCATTCTCCTTGGTAAGATTATCTACTTGATCAAGGAGAATATGTATGAAGATTATCTAATTGGTTATATTGATCCATCCAAGCATCTCTATCCATTCGGGCTTCTTCAGCGACGGATTCAAACTGATATATCTCCGTTTTTCGTTTTTGGTTTAAAGCTTAAAGGGCGAACAAGGGATTTCAAAAAAAAAAAAAAAAAAAGTTATACCTTTTAATTCCTCGTTCTTCTTGCGAAGATTGTCACGATCCAGCGAAACATTCTGAAGCTTTTGATTTTCAAGATGAAGAGTGTCACATCTCAAGGTCATGGCTTGGAGGTTATTCTTCAAAGTTTCAACTTCCTTTTCTAAGGATGTTTGCGAAACCATTCTGTCAGAGCCAAAATATTTACTCAAAATTTCGCAGACACCAGATTTGATAGGATCAATGGAAGCTTTCTTGACATCATCCAGAATATCTGATAAAACCTTGAAAGCAATATCCATTCCTTCCAGATTTTCTTTAGTAAAAGGGAGAGATTCGAATGAAGAAGTGATGATGACAGAAGATGGGAGAGTTGAATCATCTTTCGTCATAGATGTGTCATCCGAAGATGAAGTTTGATGAAGGTTAATGACTGGGGCTGAGGCAGTGCCAAGAGAAGAGGCATTGACAGCAGAAGAAGAGAAGGGTTCATTCGCAACAGGGTTATCACGAGGAATTTCATTTATAGAAAGGTCAGTTACAGGGGAGAAGTTTGCGGCGACACTTTCACGAATAAGGAGAGGGGATTCATCTTGCGAAGGTATCGCAGGAGGTGTTGAAATCTTAAACATAGGAAATGGAACAGAAGTTTCATCATTTTTAAGGTGGCGAGATATTTTGGGGGGCCTATCGACATTTCCATCACCCTGCGAATCACAAGTCAAATAAGAAACAAAGGCAACAATATTGTTATTAAAAGAATAAATGTTTCTTAATACCTTGCTTTGCGCAGGTTTTCTTTTGTTTACAACGATTTTTTGCTGCGAACCCTTGGGAACATTAGGGTTTTGGATTGTGAACTTGGTGCTAGAGGTGCTTTTGCTGAAACAGAAATAGTATGGGAATTATTCAAAGATGAACAAAATCAAATAAGACAATTTCAGTAGAAGAGATCAATCCCAAAAAGATCAGTTTCAGCAAAACCAACAAACCTCGATGGCTCCATAAGAACAGTAGCAGAAAGATGGAGAAGATTTACAGAAAGATGAACAGTAGAAAAAAGTTACAGACGACAAAAAGATTTACAGAGAATGTAGAGATGAAGAAGACGAAGTAAAAGAAAGAAAATATTCTTATGATGGATCTCTTCTTAAATAGACAAGAAAATGATGACCGGTTAGCATTTAATGTGCCGGTGAATGGGGGAATATTTAACACGTGTAAGCGGTTATGCTTAATTCATGGAATCTTGTTGGCAAAAAATTTAAGGAAAGAAATGAACAGTTGCGGCAATTCGAAGCATTAATTCTCACATCATTCTCTCCTTCGCAGAGAAGACATGAGAAGAGGCAAGATGTAGGATCAGAATATCGCAACATCAATATCCTTACGAAATCCTTGAACGACACACTGCGAAGATATCGCAGATTGGTAATAAAAATGACGCAACGAATGACGATAGCCTGAACACGAGAAAGATGTGAAGACCTAGCGAGATTTATAAGTGTTGCGAGATTTAACATTTGTACACTTGCGATAATATCGCAAGCCAGATCCGAAAATAAAGGACAGCTTAGCTGTTATCCACTATGTAATGCCCTATATAAAGAGCTGAACAGGCTTAAGAAAGAGAGATCTTTTTAGAGTGGAGAGAAAGTTTTGAGGAGAGAGAAAGTCTAGAGTTGCAATTATATTCTTGATTTCATTTCCTTCTTGTAAAATTTCTAACTCAATTAATAAAAATGTTGATTGTTGATCTTAAAGATGTGTTGAATATTATGAATTCTTATGAGGGATGTATTGTAGGAATTCCTGCAACTACACTTCTTTCTAGTTTTCTAATTCGGTTTATCTTAAATCTTGTTAAAAAAATCAATTTTTTCCTCAGTATCACCTGGTGGAAGTCATATATGACAAAGTACTGCTGAATGCCCTAGATTCTGTTGGAAAAAAACACTGCTACTATTGAAAAGGTACAACCTATATGACTTATGTTTCTCCTTCCCTTACTATCCTCTTTTCCGCTTATTGAGTTTGTTGAACTATTTTGCACAGGGGTTTGCCATTGGATTAGTTTCTCTTGTATCATGATCCTTACACCAAAAGTGGATGTTCTTACACCAAAAGCCTTTATTGATTTACTCATTGGAGCCGAAAAGGTATGAAGAGATCAGAAAACTCAAACTTAAAAGAGATTAGGGTGTGGTTGTCTGGTTCATATTTTTTTAACTTCTCACTTGCTCTTTTTTGGTGCAGCCAAAAAAAACTAGGTGCCTCCGTTCTTGATCTTGGTTGTGCTCTTTAGGTATGTCTACTGACCTTTTTCCTTCATTTTATTGTAATGTTCTCTATCTTTCTTAATCCGATCATTCATTTCAACTCCTTACTTGCTCTATTTTGGTGCAACCAAAGAAAAAACTAGGTGCCTCCGTTCTTGATCTTGGTTGTGCTCTTTAGGTATGTCTACTGACCTTTTCCGTTCATATTCTTGTAATGTTCTCTATCTTTCTTAATCCAATCATTACTTTCAACTCCTCACTTTCTCTCATGACCACTGAGATCATAATGTAGGATAAAAATAATGGACACCAATTATTTTCATCTACATCCCCCTACTATTTCTTATTGGTGGTGCTATGGCATATTATGTTCCTGATATTCCTTTTTTAGAAGTGGCTAGTAGCATCTAAGATACCAATCATTTTCATCTACTTCTGTCTGTTGTTTGTGTCATTAACTAATATTTTATGCTCAATTTTTATTGTTGGATAGGTCAGGCGTATTAGATGCCAAAGCTGAAACTGGTGCATCTAAAGAAAAAACTAGGTGCTCCTGTTCTTGATCTTGGTTGTGCTCTTCAGGTATTTCTAGTGACCGGCCTTCCCCCTTCATTATCTCGCAATATGTTATAATTTTTCTTAATTTGACGATTCCTTAAATTTCTTATCAGATCTTTGGTGTTTGAGCTTTAGAGTTGAGCATCCTGCAGCTTAAGTTGATAGATACATTTGCCATGCCTGCAACCTTCATTCTTGTACCAACTAAGTAGCTAGAGTGGATCTTTTTTATCCGAGAGTACTTGAGTAAGATTTAATTGTTCTTGGGTAGATTGAATTGCATATAGAAAAAGAACGGATTGTTTTACTGTTTCAGGTTTAATTGTATTGCAGGCCTGTAAACTAGAAGTTCAGGTCCATGAGGATTTCTTGTATTGCAGGGCTGTCAACTAGAAGCCCAGGTCCATGATAATGACCTGGGCTATCCATTTTTTTAGTTATGGGAAAACAATTGTCACAAGTTCAACTGTAACAAAAATTGTGAAGAAAATTAACACACGTCCTCTTGCGAACTGTTGCAAAATATTCATTCACAGTTATAATTATTGTTGTGTAGTGACAGTATGAAACACGTGTCATCAGCGGAATTGTTGTGATTATACAGTAACAATTAAAATCGTTAAGGTAACCGTGGCAAGTAAGACAGGTCTCACAATCTAAAAATTAGGTCAATCGTTGTTATTAATTATTGTACCGCTTATTATATGTGACTTTAATTAAAATTTGTCACAGAAAAAACTGTTGCAAAAAATTGCAACAATAATAATAACAACGATTTTACAACAGGTTATAACCGTTACAAATCTTATCAGTTACAGGTATAGCCTGTGACAAAATCCTGAAAATGGTGTAATGTGATAAACAAATCTATCTCCCAAATAAAAGTCTATTCTGATAGATAAATCTGTCTCCCACAGAAATACCTACGAAGTTTTTTGTTCCGTCTTTTGATAAATCAAGGTGAACATGAACCAATTGATAATCCGGTCTTATATTCCCGAAGAACAGCCTAGAAATATCAATCACCTCACAATCCCTTAACTATATGGTAGTAGAACAAGTTATTATGGAATCACAAAGAATGAGACGACGAGCTTTGTGATTACTTTTTATATCTTACCTATCGAAGATAAATCTCGAGCAAATCTTAGATAAGATAGTACTCAATACGATAGAACAAGTAAGATCAGAACACGCAACTACACAGAAATAGTTGGGTCTGGCTTCAGAATCCCTATGAAGTCTTTAAGTCTTTAACCTATAATGGTTTTAGGGAAAACCTAGGTTAAAGGAGAATCGACTCTAGTCACAACTAGTATCACACAGGAGGTGTGGGGATTAGGTTTCCCAGTTGCTAGAGTTCTCCTTTATATAGTATTCAAATCAGGGCTTGATAACTTTGTAACAAAGCAATCAATATTCATTGTTAGATGAAACCTGATTTAAGATCTAAGTTAATATATTTCCACCGTTAGATGGTCTTAGCTTGTTACACACAAATGAAATATACTTTCATTTAGATATGGGTAACCGTACCTAAACGTGTATATTGAGTTGGCTCATTACCAGTTAACCGAAATTATCCACATGAACACTTTTGTGTTAACCATGTTCATCTTAACACTTCTAGATCAAATGATAATCAAATGAATCTAATTGTTTTACTCATAGAGTTGTTCAATTGTTTATATTCTCATAGAAGTATACAAGACACAATTGAAGCAAAATCGGATTGATTCAAAAGAATCAGTTCATGAACATTTTAGCCACGGTTTGCAAAGATTGCATTCCTTAATTTATAAATGCATTTGTTCATGAGTATGAAAACATACTTAGCCGATTTCAGAACTTAACCTCATAAGTTTGCAAACGGATACGCAAACTTAAGTTCCGGACTTTGGTCATGTCCGACAGTTTGCAAACGGGTGCGCATACTATCATTTTGGACCGAACTCAGGTGAATAAGTTTGCAAACAGGTACTCAAACTTAGTTCCCGGACTTTGACAGTTTAAATCGTTCGCATACGGGTATGCATAGTTGGTTCCCAGACCTGAATCATTCTTACAATAGTTTGCATACGGGTATGCATACTATGCTATATCCAGACAATGGTTAATTGTTCTAAACTCCAATTTCAATCATTGAAATATTCTTAGAAGACGATAATAGCTGTCTCACACAAACTATTAGCTTATAAGCAATTTTCAAGTGATCGAATGATCAATACGAAACATTCCGAGTCTAAATCAAAGGACTGTCTCACACAATTCATGTAAGATATTACCAAGTTATTTTCACATGATCATCTTTTGACTTTCATCAAGAATAATGATGAACGTAGTTAAAGCAAAAAGCTTTCCAACACATATTTCGAGAAAGATATAAGCGAGTTAAACTCAGCTTGAAATATCAAATGTGTATAATGTAAAGTCTATATAGCTATACGACTTTGTCTCAATATGAGATAGAATAGAATAGACTTCTGAGTGATAGATGAGTTCAAGTCTCCACATACCTTTTGTTGATGAAGTTCCACAAGCTCCCCTTAGTAGTTCTTCGTCTTCAATCGATGAAAGCCTTGAAGTCTAAAGCTCAACTACACATTCTAAACTAATCCGAGACATAGTTATAAGTAGACTAGAAATCAAGACTTTAGGATCTAAAAAGTCGTGTGTTTTCGTGTCTTTTATTTATTGAGTTTCGAAAAGGAATGAAAGATATCGATTAAGTTTATGTAAAATGAAAGACTCTGTGTTGCTTGTGGTTTAGATCACAAGCTACAACTTGGATGCAAGACTCGTCTATAGCCTGAGTTATTTGAGGTTAGGTTCCTCTGTAAACCCTTATTTTTCTTCTTTTCAATCATCTTTCAGTATGTTTTTAATCATCTAGTGTTATCGTAACATTAACCAAACACTAATTTTTTGGATTTGAATTTGAATTCCTTGAAATTCGATTTCAGTAATTGAGTACCCCATAACTGAATTCCAACAATTCCAATTCTTCCAAGTTCCAACCAAATAAGGTGTAACGGTCAAGTCTTGGTTTTGGAATTAATCCTGAAATTTACTTCAACGTGCTTCAGTAATATTAAACTTTTGTACCAGTAATTGGTTGCTCTTGCACTATTTTACACCAGGGAACTACTTGTCGCTCTGATAAAAAAAAAAAAACTAATTGTCGCCTGAGAACCCAATTCGTTTCTTTCGCATACAGATTCACCCGTCCACAAATTTAAAACACGGATGAATTGGGGGCCATGGTTTTTAATTGGGGCCTCCACTAGAGGACAAAAAAGGTCTCCAAATCCTAATTTGGGCTACCCCTTATCCAAATATTTTGGTAATGCCTAATCTACCCCTTATCTAATTAGTGGTAATCTCACTTAATTAGTGGTAGTCTCACTTAATTAGTGTCAAAATTTTAAAATCAAAATCAAAAGTTTAAAATCAAAATCAATTATTTTTTTTCGAATTTTCTGCGCAAATTTGTATGAAAAGTCGTCATGAAATTTTTAAAAAAGTAACGACCCTCAAGAGTCGTCATTGTTTCAGTGAAGACTCTAAACAGTCGTTAATATTTCAAAAACGACCCTTAAGAGTCGTCATTGTTTCAGTGACGACTCTAGACAGTCGTTAATGTTCAAATACGCATATGACAACCCTTTAATGTATTCCGTCATTAATGAATCTTTAAAGAAGATAACCACTCTTTCATAAGCAAAACGACTGTTTAGAGTCGTCACTGAAACAATGATGACTCCTGACGGTCGTTTTTGAAATATTAACGACTGTTTAGAGTCGTCACTGAAACAATGACGACTCTTGATGGTCGTTATTTTTAAAGAAAAAAATCATGACGACTTTTCATACAAATTTGAGCAGAAAAAAAAATTGCAATAAAAAAATTCGAAAAAAAATTGATTTTGATTTTAAAGTTTTGATTTTAAGAAAAAATAAAAAAATAAGGGGTAAAACAATATTTTCACTTTACTGTTGAAACGCCCCTGAAAATTTTGGGGTGCAAACAAAATTAGTGAGGCCCCCAATTTCGTGTGGCACAAAATTGGTGTGCCACACAAAATTGGTTAAAAAGACCAAAATCAATAATTCTAGGGTGAAAAAGACATTTAGATTTTGATACTGTTTAAATGGACAAAAATATAAAAATAGCCAGGATGTAACCAGTTTCATCCTACCCATTTTCAAATTTTTTTCTTATTTTTAATTTACATCAGTATGCATTCAGTTTCATCCTCGCTATTTTTTAAGTTTAAGCCGGGATGAATCCAGTTTCATCCTTGCTATTTTCTTTTGTGTCCATTTCACCCATAATAATTTTTACTCGTCCATTTGAACCATGTTTTAAAATGTTCTGGACAAATGACCCATTTTCCGGAACACAAAATTGGTTAAAAAGACCAAAATCAACAAATCCTGGGTGAAAAAGACATCTAGATTTTGATACTGTTTAAATGGACAAAAATTCAAAAATAGCCTTGATGTAAACAGTTTCATCCTACCCATTTTCAAGTACATTTTGTTTTTTAATTTACATCAGGATGCATCCAGTTTCATCCTTGCTATTTTTAAGTTTAAGTCAGGATGTATCCAGTTTCATCCTTGCTATTTTTTTTTGTCCATTTCACCCATACTAATTTTTACTCGTCCATTTGATCCAGGTTTTAAAAATATTTGGACAAATGACCCATTTTCCGTAATTTTTTTTCCTTTTTTCGAAGCATACGCCACATATAATTGGGGAGACAAGAGTCGTTTGCTTTTCATTTTCGTCAGTAGTTTTCAACTGTTTTAGTGTTGTCATTTGATGTTTTACAGACAGTTATAATATTTATTATATTGAATGAATACTTTATCATTAAAATACTGGATTTAACAGTAAAAAGATATAGTGTAAAATAGAATTATTTTCTCTAATTAGAGAGGAGGAAGTTGCATAGGTGAGTGCAATTTTTGTTTTAGACTTTAGTAGATAGATTTTTCTAATATATTGAGTGAAAATTTCCACGAACTGTTTCAACAGTATTTGCAGCCATTGACCACGACCGGTGAGTATTCAACTATTCACTCACAACATATTGCAACTTTACTCTTAAACACATCAGTTTCTAGGTTTGAAGTTTGTGAGCTTTTTTGCTATTGATTTCAAAATCTTAAAAAAAAAAATACAAAGGAGATATCTAACTATATATGGGGATGGAAGGGATTCTCACTAACGGTGTAACAGAAATGTTAAACAAGTTGGTTGTTGTTGTTGCTCAAGAAATTAATCTGGCTTGGGGTGTTAAAGATGAGTTGAAGAGGCTTCAAAGAACCATGGGGATGATTCTTGCCGTGGTAGCTGACGCTGAGAGGAAGCAGGTGACGGAAGAAGCTGTGAGACTGTGGTTGCGAAGGCTCAAGGACGTCGTTTATGATACCGAGGATGTGATGAATGAGTTCTCTTGCGGCACTTTACGCCGGAGAGGGGATAGCTTAAAGCATAATTTACTCGATTTTTTTTCATCTTCCAACCCACTTGCTTTTCATTTCAAAATGGCAAGAAAAATCAGAGGCATTAACAACAAACTAGACAACATTACCCAAGATATGGATAGGTTTCAGTTGAACACTACTCCTAGCAGTACTGTTGTTGCTCAAAGTAGTGCGCGACGAAGCCGACATACCACATCCTTTACGAGCCAGTCACAAATTGTAGGAAGGGAGGATGATAGAAATAAACTAGTAAGAATGTTAACAACCGTCACCGCATCATCATCTTCATCAGTAATCAATAATGACCATCATCTCGAAAACGTTGCTGTCGTATCTATAGTTGGGATGGGAGGCCTCGGAAAGACGACACTTGCTCAGCTCGTTTACAACGATGATTCGGTTAGAAAACACTTTGAGCCAAAAATCTGGGTTTGCGTTTCTGATGATTTTGATGTTTATAGACTTTTATCAGATATCATGGAGTCCATAACCCAGGAAAAGTTCAGTAACTTATCAAATTTGGACGTACTGGTGCACAAAGTCCGTGAACAGTTGACCGGGAAAAGGTATTTGCTAGTTCTTGATGATCTGTGGAATGAGGACGCGGAGCAATGGGAGAAATTACAGAGTTCGCTGATTGTTGGAGCTCAAGGGAGTAAGATATTAACAACTACACGTAAAAGGCAGGTTGCGGATGTTGTGAAGGGAAGTATTTCTCCGTACTTCTTAGAAAAGTTACAGGAAGATGAATGTTGGTCTATCATGGAGAGAAAAGCCTTTTCTCCTGGTGGAGCACTGAAGACTTCAGAAATGATCAACATTGGAAGAGACATAGCTAATAAATGTAGTGGTTTACCACTAGCAGCAAAATTTCTCGGTAGCCTAATGCACTCAAAAAATGCTGAGAGCAATTGGTTATCTATTAGAGAAAATGATATGTGGAACACACCTGAAAGCAAAATCATATCCATATTAAAACTGAGTTATGATAACTTGTCACCTCATCTGCAGCGCTGTTTCTCTTATTGCTCAATCTTTCCCAAAGATTGGGAGTTAAGCAAGCAAACTCTTATTCAACTGTGGATGGCCGAAGGATTTCTGCAGCCTTCTAACACGGGAAATGACTGCTCTTTCGAGGACATTGGAGATGAGTACTTTGAAAGCTTAATGTGGAGTTCCTTTTTTGATGGGGCGAAAAAGAATGAGTTAGACGATGTTACATCATTCAAGATGCATGATCTTGTCCATGACCTTGCCCAGGCTGTTGTCGGTGATCATGAATGCTCGATTGTCAAGGTAAGTGGTCCGTTGGAAGAAATTTCTGAAGTTCGCCGGTTGAACTTAATAATGGATAAAGAATTACCAGCAAGCAAAGGCATAAGCAGTGTAAAGAAGTTGCGGACTATTTTCATTCTTGAACCCAATTATGGGTTGAACCTCCACAGATTCTCAAGTAAGCATTTACGTATTCTACATTTGGGTCGTCCCCCTAAAGATTATTCGCATGTGGAGATCAGATACACGACTTCTAAGTTAAGGCAACTAAGGTACTTCCACATTTCCTCTAGGTTTCTATATGATGATGTTTCCTTGAGTAGACTTTACAATTTGCAGACATTGGTATTAAGTAGGTGTACCTCTGTTCAAAATCATGTTAAAGAAATGGGAACTCTGAAGCACTTAAGGCACCTTGATATCTCGTTTACAGATGTTGAAGAATTACCTGATTCTGTGACCAGCCTCCACAATTTGCAAAGATTAGATCTCAATCATTGCAAAAAATTTACTCACTTTGCAGACTCTGTCACTGGGTTAAGACATCTAAAACATCTCGATATGTCTTGTACACTTATTGAAAAAGTACCTGATTTCGTCACTAGTCTCCGCCATTTGGAGACATTAGATGTCAATAGGTGTACAAAATTAAAAACGCTACCTGAGAGTGTGGCAGATCTTAAGAATTTGAGCATATTTAAATTCAATAACTGCCCATTACTAGAAGCACTACCCCGAGATTTTGGAGCATTATATCGATTGAGATCTCTTGACCTGGAGGGTACTCAGATCAGAGTATTGCCAAAGTCTTGCACTAACCTCCACAATCTTGAGTATGTCAATCTTGACTGGTGTCAGCTTCCTAAAGAAGTATCGAATTGGATAAAAATGAGAAAGTTTTATTACAGAAACCGAGGAACACCGATGGGTATAGGACAACTAGTTTGCCTTGAAGAATTGAATTACAGGGTGCGGGAAAAAGTAAAAAACAGGCCGGAATATAGCGATGGTATTGAAGAGTTGAGGAACTTAAACTCTCTGGAGGAGCTGCATATTTTCGATCTTCAAAACGTCAAAGACCCGATAGATGCTGTGCGAACAAATATAAAGGGGAAGCAAAACCTTCGTGTGTTACAACTAAGTTGGGATGAAATTGAATGTTTGGGCATGAAGTGGGACAAGACGTCGTGTAATTTTCAAGTATTTAAAGCTCTCCAACCTCTCCCTGGTTTGAGAAAATTGCATGTTCATAACTTCTTGGGATTAGACCTACCCAGGTGGATGTGTGTTCCATCATGTCTTCAGGAATTGGAATGTTTGGATCTTACAAATTGCAGAAGAATCAAACAACTACCAACATCTATTGGGCAGCTACCACGTCTCGTGCGTCTTGATCTTACAGAAATGTCTTTGAAGAGTTTGGATATTGGCGAATTTTCTTCCTTGATGTATCTCGAAATCGTTGACATGTTCTGTCTGGAAGAATTGGGCTATTCAAATCCTTGTCTTAAGGATCTGAGGATTAGTGGCTGCAAAAGCTTAACAGAAATCCCTTCATTTCCTTCTCTGGAGTTTCTGGAATTGAAGGAGGTCGACCACAGGTTGGTACGCTCAGTTGGGACAAGCCAGACATCCCTCACTCAACTATGGTTGGAGAATATTGAGAAGCTGAAATACTTCCCAATAAGCATTCTCCAAAATAATTGCAATCTTCAACTTGTGAGTATGAGAGAGTGCAATCAGTTACGAGGCTTTGAAGTAAATAAGAAAGTGTCTGCTCTGAATGGCCTTGAACTATACAGTGTCTCGATTCAGGAATTGGATTTCATTGATTGCCCAGTTCTTAAGTTTCTTCCAGATTTACGAGGATGGACTTCTCTTCAGAAATTACTCATCTTCAATTGCTCTCAACTGAAAAAGTCTCTAACCTATGATCTCACATCTCTATCCTTTCTTAAAAGATTGTTTGTTGATTTTATTCAAAGAGACGAGCAACACGGAGATCCATCTGATTTGGAAGACTTGATTAATTTGACAAGTGTGTAGCGGGTACTCTCTCTCTCTCTACTTAATTGTATTTCATTTCTGGTTCCTCAGCCGAATTTCGTTGTGCAGATGCAATGATCATGTCGTTTGGTTCATACTAAATGTCTTGAATTCTTTTTAATTTTCTTAATTTGCCACTTATCCCCAGAATACACGAGTCTCATATGATCAGCGAAGCTATTTTCTCATGCCAAATGTCTTGCGGGGTAATTTATCATTTGCAATGCAAAGTAGATCCTGCAGGTATGTTCATTTGCAATTATTGTTTTCTTATCCTTTTGTTTCTTCTAACGACCGTGATTCATGCTATTGCTTCGATTTATTTTGACTTCCTAAGGTTTTGTTGTGCAGATGAATACGTACAATAAGGGGACTACACGGAAAGAATCAAAGCCGAAATAGCGGATCTGATAAAGCAGGAGCAGTAGTTTGGGCACCCAAAGAAGCAAATTCATGATTAGAATGGATGAAATGTTTGTTGGATATTTTCAATATTGTTGGATATGCTCGTTGGAAACCTAATTCGGTTTCCAGAGATTTTTTATAATCGCGTCTCTTCCCATTAATGGATGACGACTTTAGATAGCGCCTGTTGAAGATGAAAAGACATCTCCAAAAGGCATGAAACCCTCTATAAATAGCGAATGATTCTTTCTCTCTAAGCATCTTCAGAACAATTAATGTGTGTTCTTGGTTAGGTCAAGGGACTACAACCTTTGAATCCAACAACGTTATTAGTGAAAACGTGGGGTATAACATGTTGGAAAACGATTACTAAAAAATAATTTTTAAGGTTTTAATAAAATTATAATTTATTGTTCTCTTTTGTGAATGAAAAACTTATTAGTCCCACATTGTGGAGTTTCCACGTTTTAGTTGTTTTAAGAGACTATATAAGCATTTTAGTCCCACATCGGGAGTTTTTCTTCTTAAGTTGTATTTGTCAATTATATAAACAAATTCACTAATTTTGTAAAATCTATGGGAAAGGGGTTGCTCCATATTTTAGAGGGACCCCTAAGGAAAAATATTTTATAGCCGTTTATTAAGCGTTCGCGATTTTCCTTAATGGTTTTTTTTTTTCCTGAGTTGCCAAGCTCAAGTTGAGCATCTACTACATATGCTAGTAGTAGGTGTAGTAGGGTGTTTTATCCTGGAGATATCCGTCATGTGAGGGTTATAGCATCACTCTTGAGTGTAGCCAGGCGCTAATGTCTTAAGGGCAACGTGTTGAACACGTGACTCACTCTGTTTTTCTAAAAATTTTCCTTGTTGCTGTTGCGGAGATTTGGGGAGCTCGTCTGTTTCATCAAATCGATCACTTCACTATAAAGGAGCTAAGTGTCAATAACTTTTGCTTATTTGATTTTTTCCTTGTTTTTGATTATTGCACCCAACAATCTTAAGACATTAGAATTTGTAATAATCAAGAATGGTTGATTGGTTTGTGAATCATGGATGTTAATTATGGAGTGAAAAACAGAAAACGAATTTTTGGTCAGCTGTAGAGTTTCGAATTTATCTCTCAACCTAGAAGGAATTTCGATGAAACCTTTTGACACAACGTAGTGGACATCCTTATAGTTACCTACGTAAAATTTCAAAATTTTTGGAGTTGCAAAAGTATTGTTTTGATATTTTA
This sequence comes from Papaver armeniacum, assembly GCA_023531295.1. NCBI lineage: Eukaryota > Viridiplantae > Streptophyta > Magnoliopsida > Ranunculales > Papaveraceae > Papaver > Papaver armeniacum. The sequence goes on from JAJJWW010007175.1 coordinate 65,950, forward strand.
CAAAACAGAGAAACGTTCCTGAAAAATTCTGACGGGCAGAAATGTTTTGTTAACTAAAGTAGTTTTTATGGGGTAACCATGAGTTTTTTGATATGGTGGTTCAAACAAAGTTTGTAAATCTAGATATTATCTTCAAAACTCATATTTTATCTTCCGTTTCGGAACTAAGGTTTTCGAGATGTGGTGTATTAGGTGATTGGGAAATTAACATCTCCGTAGTCAGAGTATAAACGAAGATTGTGACATGAAACTGGAAAGGGACATGGCTAACAGGCGCATGTGGATGAACACAATTTTTCCAAAGCTGACAAAGGTTGGAACATCAAACGCAACTCTAAGCGTAGTCTTCTAAATAAAGGTATGTTTCATAAACCTGAATCTAGCATTACTTTAATTAAGGGTGATTTTTATGTGTGTAAAATCCTAGCCATACGGCAAGTGAAATTGTAGGCAACATAAAAACCTTAATTAGTAGATAGTTAATGCTAATTTTGTTGAAACAAACTAGTACGAGTTCGGTGGCATGATGTCGGAAGTTATTTTAATAACTAATGTGAGAGACCAAGAGGTGGACTTTGGAGCCACCAAGCATGTTTGTTGAAACAGAGACTGTTCACCTCCTATCGAGGATAAGAGATGTCGAGAAACTCTATATGAGTAACTCACCTGCGACAGAGGTTGCATAAAAGGGAAAGGTCGAGTAGAAGCTCATATCTGTAATATTCTCACATGAATGAAGTTTTCATGTTCCGGGCATATGCAAGAATCTTGTATCTTGTTCTGTTGTAGATGGTAAAAGACTTAATATATTAATTGAATATGGAAAACTTGTCGTACCTAAGGGCATGTGATTTTGAAGGAAACGTTATAAGATTAAGGTCAATATAAGCTTAACGAAAAAATTGATGAAGTAGTTGATTCTTGTGTTTTCTTTTGTGTGATTGAATGTTTTGCATGGTAGACATGGAACCGTAAACTTATATAAGTCAATGCATTAACTGGGAAGCGTAGGCTGCTGTTGATGGTGGTTTTTAAACAAAGGGTAAAATCGTAAAACCCCAAATAACCTAATGTCACCAGTGACACATTTATTAGGACATTTAATGCATGTAATCGTAATTAATAGGGGTATTTTTTTCAAATTAGGTTACGACGAACAAAACCCTAATTCCCCTCCGTGTCAATGGCAAGTCATGCCTGGCCACACCTAGCCCAAGCTAGCCGCACCTCTCGTGCCAATGGCAAATCATGCCGCCCACACCAAAAACGCGCCAAAGCGTGCCAACCATGCTGGCCGCACCTCTCGTGCCAATGGCAAGTCATGCCGCCCACACCTAGCCCAAGCTAGCCGCACCTCTGTGCCAATGGCAACTCATGCCGCCCACACCAAAACGCGCCAAAGCGTGCCAACCATGCTGGCCGCACCTCCGTGCCAATGGCAAATAATGCCGCCCACACCTAGCCCAAGCTAGCCGCGCGCCATGCCAAATGCACCTCGCCTTGGCCCTAGCTACGCTAATCACACCACGCCAAGCCAAACACACTTACCTTGGCCCTATACACACCTCTGTGCCAATGGCAAATCATGCCAACCACACCAAAATGCGCCAAAGCGTGCCAACCATGCTGGCCGCACCTCTGTGCCAATGACAAATCATGCCAGCCACACCTATCCCAAGCTAGCCACGCCATGCCAAATGCACCCTGCCTTGGCCCTAGCTACTCTAATCACACCACGCCAAGCCAAACACACTTTCCTTGGCCCTAGCCACACCTTTGTGCCAATGGCAAATCATGCCACCCACACCAAAACACGCCAAAGCGTGCCAACCATGCCGGGTCGCACCTTCAGTGCCAATGGCAAATCATGCCGCCCACACCTATCCCAAGCTAGCCGCGTCATGCCAAATGCACCCCCGCCTTGGCCCTAGATACGCTAATCACACCACGCCAAGCCAAACACACTTACCTTGGCCCTATCCACACCTCTCGTGCCAATGGAAAATCATATCGCCCACACCAAAACGCGCCAAAGCATGCCAACCATGTTAGCCGCACCTCCGTGCCAATGGCAAATCATGCCGCCCACACCTAGCCCAAGCTAGCCGCACCTTCGTGCCAATGGAAAATCATGCCACCACACCAAACGCGCCAAAGCATGCCAACCATGCTAGCCGCACCTCTCGTGCCAATGGCAAATCATGCCAGCCACATTTAGCCCGAGCTAGCCGCGCCATGCCAAACACACTGCGCTTGGCCCTAGCTACGCTAGTCACGCCACGCCAAGCCAAGCACCCTTACCTTGGCCCTAACCATGCCATGCCAAAATGGCGCCCCACGCCTAGGCTTGCATATCATGCAACCTAGGCCAAATTGGCCATGCATGCCATTGGCACATGCCAACACGCTCGCTGGTAGCTTTTTCTACCAGGGCGCGACTCAAATTGGCCACGCATGCCATTGGCACATGCCAACACGCTCGCTGGTAGCTTTTCCTACCAGGGCGCGACCCAAATTGGCCACACATGCCAACACGCTCGCTGGTAGCTTTTCCTACCAGGGTGCGACCCAAATTGGCCACGCATGCCATTGCACATGCGAACACGCTAGCCGGGTAGCTTTTCCTACCTGGCGCGACCCAAATTGGCCACGCATGCCATTGGCACATGCCAACACGCTCGCTGGTAGCTTTTCCTACCAGGGCGCGACCCAAATTGGCCACGCATGCCATTGGCACATGCCAACACGCTCGCTGGTAGCTTCTTCTACCAAGGCGCGCCCTAATGGCCGAGCATGCCATTGGCACATGCCAACACGCTCGCTGGTAGCTTTTCTAAACACGGGCCATGATACAACTTGGCCACGCATGCCATTGGCACATGCAAAACACGCATCTTTGGTAGCCCAACTTGCAAGCCGTGCAACCTAGGCCAACTTGGTCAGACGCGCCATTGGCACATGCCAAAACCCACGCCGGTAGCCTAAGTTGCAAACCGTGCAACCTACCACCAAGGCATTCCGCACATGCCACACACGCCACTAACAACTCTATGCATTGCCACTTACACTCAACGTACAACCTACCACCAAAGCATTCCACTTACACTCAAACGCGTTGGTGGAATCCATGTTGCAGATTTAATTTGTAGCATCAATGATTCCTTACCTAAATAAAAAAGTGGATACTTTTGAATCATGAGCAGTTTTGGGTCATGGTTTATCGAGACAATTATCATCACCGTTTTTTCTCACCATTATGTTTCTGTGTGTGAGTTTGTCGTCACCTTTCTAATAATGGAAGGTAAATTTAAATGTGTTTCATTTTGGAGTTGGGTTGCCTCAAATATTCACACTTAAGAAACCTAACATTTAGCTAAAATAGAAAAAGATTTGGCTTGTAAACATGAGGGCTGCCGGGGCTAAAACCCAGATTTTCCCTCTCATAGGTCCATCAGTGCCTTTTATCCGCCTTTCATGTTCGTAATAAGGTTCTAAGAGAAAAGTACAAGCACACACTAATACAAAATGCAGACATTATAGGTGTTTGGGATATCAGCGACATCAACAAGTGCTTAAGCGACAATAACTGAGGGAACGAGCTACTTAAAATTCTTGGTTGATACATTCCTAGTTGTACATCTCTAAAAACTCATTATGACTCATTACGACACACGGGTTTGTGATGTAAAACATAAATATAACAAATTCTTTTACTTTCAACATTATTTATATCTCTCCCTATTTTTGTAAAATCTTCCTACATCCCCTTCCCCTGATGCGAAAAAAAAGAAAAGAAAAGGTCCAAACGTATTTTGAGGCCACACACTGAGAGAAGGAAATATTATTTAAATGCCTGGGTAGTGTGGGGCCTAGGACCATTATTTGGGGCCTATGGATTTCTTCATCCGCCCAATAGAGAAGGATAAGGGTGTCAAAAGTGTATTAATATACTAAATTACCTTTATACATTCTTAATAATTCCAATTATCTAAAACAAATACTAAAATCTAAAGCATTTCTATTAACAATCTTCAATCAAAAAACTAAAACCCAATTTATCAAAATCAAAAACTAAAACTTAATTACAAACAACAATTCAATTCTCTTTTTTTTTTTGGTTTTTGAAAAAAAAAATCGATGACAAACAAATTCGAGTGATTAAGTTAAATTCCTTTAATCTGTTCCTTTTAAGAGGGATTCATCAACGATTTAACTATGAATCTCTGAATTTCTCATCAAAATTTTTCTGAAACCAAACCATAATCGGTTCATATAAGCATTAACATAAACCGATTGTTGATGATGTTCTCTAGAATCGGTAGATATGGTATATCTACATAAACCGATTTTGGGTTAAAGTGATGAACATCAACCACAATCGATTTATGCTAATGCACACATCAACCGATTAATTAACCATATTTGAATTTTTGCACAAATCTTGAAACTTTTCTCTTCATATTATAGATCATGAAATTGCGAATTGAACGCAAAAAGAATGAGGTCATTCCGACATCGGACGAAGAAGTCATGAACAAAACAGTCGAAGAAATTAAATGCCCAGATTTACAATCGGTTTACGTGGGCATTTATGTAAGCTCGATTGTGGGGAAAAAAATCACAGAAAAACTTTTGAATTTTACAATCGGTCTATGTTCATGCACTTGTAAACCGATTCTGGGTTGAGTTTTTTCAAGAAAAAAAAACTATTTTTATGTTTTAATGATGAATCAAGATTAGTTGATTTCTAGGTTAAAATGATTAAACATTAATTGATATCGAATTAACACTAGTTAATCAGGGGTAAATTAGCCATTATGTAAAATAGCTGGATAAGGGGTTTTTCATTTTATTTCATGATGACCCTTTTTTGTCTTGTAGTCATATGCCCCAAATAACGGTCGCCCCAAACTAACCAGGAATAAATACCCTAGAAATGGTGTTCAATTTCTTTAATTCATAAGTTTATATAGTAAGGAAATTGCTTTGTTTTTTGAATGGAAAATATAACACTTGTTAAACAATGCTGCTCCAAACAGCTTGGAAGTATTTTTCTTCCCGTTTTTTTTTATAAATGCAGATTAACAAAAGTAAAGAAACTAGTTGGTCTCAAAAATGACCTATGTCTCTAGGTTAAAACTACGCTAACTGGTTGAATCATTAGAAAGGATAAAAATTCAATAAGATTTGATAAAACATAAATTATATTATTTATTAATAAAACTAATCAATATACCGGACAGATTTAGACTTGGGAAAAACCTGAACTTAATTTCAGTGGATAAAAATTTGTTAATTTTCAACGATTTATTTAAAACTTAGTAGGATGTTGTTATACATTTCAGAATATGCTCATTTTTGGAAGTAACGTAGAACTTTGTACTAAGTACATATCTCCAAAATATTAATTTCAAATCCACTACCTGTGGGGGCGAAATATCGCACAAGGCATGACTTAACCTCGCCCCCAGATAAGATAACCCTAAACACGAAGCTACTACGATAGTCAAAGATCAAGGCGAAGAATATAAGCGCGACAATAAAAAGAGAATACGAAGAAACAATCATGCGATGAAGACAAAGTGAAGATCGGCCCAAAAGGAACTGCGCGAAAGACATAACCAATAGCACGAAGGACATCGACATCTTCCCAAAGCCTGGACAATAAGACAAACTAAAATAAGATCAGTCAACAAAGATTTTGCATGTGAACCTTGGTTGTCTTCTACTGATATATTTGCCTATATAAGGGTTCAAAAATGATAGACAAAGAGAGAGATATCAGTGAAAGAAGAAGTACTAAGGAAATTATCTAGAGAACCAAGAGAGTATCTTTAGAACTTAATATTCATCTTATATTTCTCCATTGTTGTATGTAAGTTCATCTTGAAAATCATTGTAAGAACTCCATACATTCAATATAAAGTGTTTGTGAATATCATTTTAGCGTCAAAGTAGTGAATAATATCATTAATGTTTGAGTTGATATACATGACTTAAGCTTTGTGTTATTATCATTGTAACGGGTGTAGTTGTGGGATTTTCCGCAACTACACTAACGTTTGTTTATTCACAAAAATGATGCTCAACGTGTGATATAGTGTGAGAATAAAAGTGTGAGGGGATCCTTCGTCTTTGGTAAAAGATAAATTATAGGGTTAATTGGTTTTTGGTAATTATATTTGTCCAAAGTTAGTGTTTGGTCTAACATTTGTCCAACTTAGTGTTTGGTACTTGGAAATCTCGCTGACTTTGGTTGACTCGGTTAGGTCAAGTTTTAATTAATTTAGCATCTAAAATATATAAGAATTTACTCTTCTACCCTTAACTAGTTGAAAAACTACATTGGATATGTACACCCACAAACTACCTCTCATATCTCCTTTCATCGCCGGCGCCACCATCATCTCATTCTCTTTGATTCTTCTCATTTCTCCTCCTCAGATCATTATCACTTCTTCCATCTCCAACTCACCCCATTTTCTTCTTCTTTTTGTCTCCTCCTTAATTAGATGATATCTACCTCAACCCCTGATTTGGATCAAGTTTTCAAGACGATAAAGCAATAAAGAATCATTGTCGCTACTAATGATGTTCATCGATGGATTAAGGAGATTAAGAGCTCATTTTAGAAGATCGAGCACAGGTAAGAGTTTATTTTCTGCTTTCGACATTGTTTGAGCGTCAAATCAGGGAATAAATGGTCCACTTCCATTGATATTAAAGGTGAATCTTTGGTGATTGATGAATAATTAGAATCTTGGTCGGATTTAGGACTTGGGTTGTTGTTGGAATTAAATGGAATGCAGGGAATGAGCTAGGAGAGAATCACATACAACCTCTTTTTATCCATTAATATTAATTGAAACACCCATCACTTGTTTGATTAAAAGCCTTAATGACTAGCTCTGTACCAAAAGGCTGTTGTCTTTAAAATGGGAGGTGAAGGAATAAATTAGATGGTGGTTTCCGAAGTGAAGAAGATGGGTCTTATGGATTTCCTGAGTTTGATTTGGACATAGAGTTTTGAAGCTGTGAAGATGTCAAATAGACAAATCTTTTTCGCTCTCTTTCTCTAATATGAATTGTTCATTGTTATGGATTCTATACTAGGATATGTTGTAGAATAGTTGAAAGATCTTTTGCAATGGATTAATGATCATCAAAATGAGGAATTTTGCTCGAATCAATCAATTTGCAGCTGCCGAACACCCAAAACAATCTCTTTTCTTGATCAATTGCCCAGGTCCTGACAAACGGATCTAGAGCATGAGGTTTATTAATTTGTGGCTCCAAATCCAACATTAACATAACCAGCTTTTTCTTCGAGATTAGCTGAACCTGAATCTCATCTGATGTGCCTAGGAATCGTTCCTTTATATTGCAGGTCAATAATTGGAACTGTTGGCGGAAGAAGAGAGTAGAGGGTTAGGTCAAGTGGATATTCCATCATGGCCATAGGATTAATGGTGTTAGGAAATCCGTTGGATTTGAGGGCCACTTAGGGGTACAATTGTAAACTCAGCTTAATTTATTTGATAAAATTAATTAAATTCAGGTCAGTAACAGTCAACCACGGTCAACGTCAATTTCAAGTACTAACCACTAAGTTGGACAAATGTTAGACCAAACACTAACCTTGAACAAAATGTAAGTACCAAAACCCAATTAACCCTAAATTATATTTATTAATTTATCTGAGCAATATGCTGGACAGATTCAGACTTGGGAAAAACCTTAACTTGTAAACAAGAAAGGATGAAAAAACCCAAAACAGACCATCCTAGATACTTAAAAGTACATGCAAAATAAAACATGCCATTAACGGTGACACAAATGGATGCTTTAAGTAGTACATTCCACAGCAACCCAGATGGATTAGATCATCCCACCCTTGGTTACGGAGATAACAAGGTTAGTGTACTCTGTTTTCTCTTTGACAGCATATTCTTCGATTTTCTCCCTGAACCTATCAAACAATTCATTTATTATCTCCTCCCCGAATTGACTCGTCAGTAAAGATTCTGAAACAGCTCTGATGTTGTTAGCAATGAGATAGCTACTTCTGAGCGCGTCTGTCATCGAACCTCCTTCGCTAGAATCACTACCATCCCAATTCACGTGAAATGTCTCTAGTTGATTAACCCCGAACGAACCTTCATTTTGAATTATAGCTTTCACTTCTTCGAGGGATGGAAAATAAAGTGGAAAGTTCCATGTGTCTAATTTCTCCTCTTCAACCACTCCCTGGATAAATTCACATAGTTAATAGTTTGTAATTTAGTCATTTTATATAGGTGGAGTTAAAGGTGTGAAGTGAGTGGTGTGTTGAACCAGACATTCGGAACAGTGTCACAACAAAACATATGAAATCACAGGCGTATCCATGACCAATTCCTGATCTGCAAGTCTTTTTTATTTTTTGTGAGTGAAAAATGAAGTCAAGTCAATCTCCAAAACGCTGTGCAGAACATTTAAAACGAGGAGTTTTCAATCAGATCAAGGAAACAACATCGTTAAACAAGTGAGAAAGTACATCCACATGCATCGGTATACCTTTGCAACCATGTCCCTTAGTGCCATGGATAACAGCCCAAATAAAGGGAAAGACTCTTTACTGGCAGGATCTGAACTTCCCCTACACAAGATTGTTAACACCATTCGTCCTCCTTTGATTAATTCCTCGGAACGGCACTTCAAAAAATATGATAAAATCTTTTTTGAACTGAATCAAATACGCTTCAATCACGGACGGAGGACTTGATTTTGCGATATAAACGTTCCCCTTATTGCTCTCATTCCCTGTAGGAACCTGTGCGATGATGTTAATTTTATTATAACTTCAAGTGATTAAAAATATAACTTCAGCTATTAAATATCTAGCTAGATACTAGTGCTGTACTAGTCACCTGGGATAGCCAGTGGAGACTGTAGCAAGAATGAACAAAGTGAACACTGTTACTTGGAAAAAGTCTACCATAAAATGTGCCAGGCATCCCAGCAACAAAACATGGTCCTAAACCATCTCCTTTGGTATTTTTTAATTCTTCACAAAAACTTTTCAAGTACTTGAAAAGATTGTTAAAGTCGTTTCCAGGAAGATCATTAAGAAACACAAGGATCTCGGGCTTAACCATGGTAGACTCGCGATATTTGTTGTAAATAGTGTCCAACAGGTCAGAAATGACCAGCAGTGCAGTTGGGCCAGAAGAACAACCTAAATCTGCAACACATATACTCTGAATCTTCTCGGCTGCAGAGATGGTAGTACTGCTACAGAACTTGGATAATATGTCCAGTATTGCTTCCTCTACCACTGGCTTAGTCTTGTATATAGCTTTCTTCTGTTCATTTATGAAACACGTATAACAAAATCAATAATAAAGGTTAACTATATATTAATGCTTCCTAAATTTCAAGAGATAAAGTGAGAGTTAGAGATGCACCGAAACTGATGAGTTAGAGGAATAACTAAATTCTGAGATGCCCTTATTCATGTAGAGATGTTGTGTGGCTTGATCCATCGATTACTACTTGATAAATTCTTAAACTCGCAATGCACCGGGTCTTCACCGTAAGGATCTTTTTTTTGCTGTTCAATTGGAGGCCTATAAACTTGCCATTTATAGGTGTACATTAGCTTTCCCTTTTAGTACGCTTCTTTATATGGTCATTTTTAATTTGGATTAATTAATGCACGGAGGGGCCCGTTTCTTTTCCTCACTCTCTTGTGTCGTTTATCATGGCATCACCACTAACATTATTCATTTCATGGCCCGTCGTTTTGTTTTGTTTTGTTTTTTTTATTCTGCTTACAAAAAATAAAAATTCATCAACAAAAGATAATTTAATTGTTTTATTACTCTCAAACAATTTGGCACGTGATATAACAATGACAAAAACATGGGCGAAGTGAAGCATCGGATTAGAGTTAGGGGCCCGAAAATGAGAATTTGGTGGTTGAAGGATATTTTTTTTTACGGAAAGCATAAATGAAATGAAGAAAAAGCACCGCGGTGGGCACCGTATGAGAGGAGGGGCGGGACCTATTTCTGTCTATCCTTATCCCAATGCATAGAGTGCTTTACTATGTACGTGCGATCCTACTAGGTGCACGATTTGGTAATTGTTTTCGGTGTATCTAGCAAAACTCAAATTTTTAACAAAGAAAAACATATCAAGACTTGACCGAAAGCTTTAAACTAGTTTTATAAATCATGATGCAGATTACATTTTTTTTTATTTTTGATAAGAAGACGTTTATTTATATATAAGCGGAAGTTTTCAAAATATACAAGATAGGAGTTAATCCAAGATTAACTCTTTCTAGGATGTTGAACATTACATTATCCTTTTCATTCTCTGTAGAGAAGTATCTGATTTTCCTAGATCTTACTTCCTTAGCTATTTGTCTTCAAATTTTACATAATTCCTAGGTTTATACATAAAAGAAACCGAATCACATTGTCATAAGGGAAAATTTGCATCTATTGATGCTTGTCTGAGACCTCCAAGGTTGATTTTCTGGATCAGCTTCTCCTTTAAAAAATTTCATTAATGTATGACAGTCATTAACTATGCAGCAATTTTGTAGCTTTAGTTCCTTCATCCACCTTATCGCCTTAATTCCAGCTTTAGCTTCTGCTTCGAAGGGGTAGGAAGCCCAATTGCACCCTGCGCGGCAATGCTTTCTGACTCCTTTGCTATCTAGAATAGATATGGCATAACCCATAGAAAAATCAGCTTCGATAAAAGATGCATCAAAATGTATAAACCAGTCATAATTGTCACTTTCAGTGTTGTGGTCTTTCTTGAGATACTTCTTATTACTGGTAGAAACATGACCAGTTTTACTATCCCTGTCATGTCCAAGCTTCAGATGGGATGCTCTAATGCTAATAATCAACTTTTGCACATCAGGCACAACATTATCAAAATGAACAATGTTTCTATATTTCCAAATGGACCACATGATAAAAGATATCAGATTATGCTTTCCCTTAAAGACCTTAACATTCATCCAGATTTTAAACCAATGTATGACACTATTATTTCCACTGTTTTGATATATGACACTATTATTACTCTACTTACAAAAAAAAAAAAATTCATCAACAAAGGATAATTTAATTGTTTTTATTACTCTCAAACAATTTGGCATGAGATATAACAATGACAAAAACATGCGCGAAATGAAGCATCGGATTAGAGTTAGGGGCCCGAAAATAAGAATTTGGTGGTCGAAGGATTTTTTTTTCACGAAAAGTATAGATGATCGAAGAAAAAGCACCGTGATGGGCACCGTGTGAGAGGAGGGGAGGGATCCATTTCTGTCCACCCTTATCCCAATGCATAGAGTGCTTCACTATGTACGTGCGATTCTACTAGGTGCACAACTCGGTGATCGTTTTCGGTGTATCTAGCAAAGCTCAAACTTTTAACAAAGAAAAACATATCAAGACTTGACTGAAAGCTTTAAGCTAGTTTTATAAATCATGGTGCATATTACACTGGGCTGTCTTTCTCGAAACAAACAGAATTAGTTCTAAGAGTGCTGAAAAGCACAAAAATATTACAAGAGTTACAAGGTTCAAGGGTTGGTTGATGGGATTACATTTTGTCTTTAAATTTTCGACCTACAAACAAAATCATCAAAAGAAAAGATTCTAACTTTCTAAGATCTTTATAGTTTAACATTGAAGCCTAGGCATAAAGAGTTGTTTTAACATTAATATAACTATATAAGCGACTTCTCTTAAGTGATGGGTTCTCCCCTAAACATCAAACTATTCGTATTTGTTCCTTTGGGTCCAAACAACAGACCATATTGCATAGGGACCTACTATATTTTGCATATGGCTCATATATAAAATAAGAACGCATTCAGACCTCGTTTAATTCAGAAGGGTCACTCAATTTTCTCCAATATACATAACCCTGTAATTGGGATGCTTTTTTTGCTTTTGAGGTAATTTTGTGTTTTGTTTCTTTTGTTTGTTACTTCTTGCGTTAATTAAGAAACCTATATTATAGGGGCTCCAAGAAAAAAGTTTTGAGGGCTCCTAAGGATTCAAATATCCTACAATGAAGATAAGGGGACCTAGTTCATAAGAAAAATACTAAAATACCCTTAACCTATTAAATATTGAGACCTAAAACTAATTTATTTTCATTCCTCTCCTTTAATTCTTCCATTTTCTTCTTCCCCATCACTTCCATCGCTTATCTCTTCGATTAATCGTCAATTCTCAAAATAATTCATTATCGATTAACACCATTTAATCCACCCGCAATGACTTCAATAAGGTAAAAATCAAAAACCCATCTTATTTAATTGGTTTCAATGAATGGATTAGCGGAATCGATCGAATTGGATTTTTGAAAAAACAGTTTCAGAACTGTCTACGGTTGAGAAATATGATTTTTTCCAACCGTAGACATTACCTACGGTTTGGAAGTATGAATTTTCCCAACCGTAGACTATCTACGGTGGGGAAATATGAATTTTCCAAACCGTAGACTGAACTGCATACGGTTGGGAAGTATGAATTTACCCAACCGTAGACAGTACTGAAATTGCATACGGTTTGCAAAAATAAGTGATGGGTTTTCTTAGTTTTTTCTTTTTATGATTTCCATCTTCATCACGACGGAGAAAAAGAAGAGAGAAAGAAGAATAATAAGTTTTGTTTTATGATCATCATCTTCGTCATGATTTATGAATGAAAAGAGAAAAAGAAGATAATAGATTTAGTTTTTTGTATATGATCGTCATCTTCATCATGATTTATGAACGAAAAAAGAAGGAGAAAATAATAAATTTAATTTTATAATTCATGGAGGGTATTTTAAAAAAAAATAGTTAGATATGGGATTTTTTTGATTACTATTTCATAACCCGAATTTGTTATCTTGTGAGCCCTCAAAACCAAATGTTTGGAGCCTCTATAATATACGTTTCTTAATTAAATCTTCTCTCTTTGATTAAAAAAAATATATAAAAAAAATGCTCTGCTTGTATTCTTCGTTACTATCCTAATAATTATTTTTTAGGTGAGAAAAAGCCAAAAAACAAAAAAATCCGTTGAAAGGCTCCATGGGTCACCATATTTGGCCTAATTTCTGAATCAAATGAACAAATGTTATGTTAGGATAAACAATAGAAGAGAGTGAAGAAATCGATACTAGTCTAGGCCATCCACGCACTAATAATAATTGGTTAACTTGATGTTAAGTACTCGGTTTAGGTATGCAAGATGGTGAGTTTGTGGTTATAGATAATCTTGGGTCAGTTGATAGTTGTGAGAGGTAAAATCATCAACAGGTTTCTTCTAGTTGAGTGATGATAAGCGCAACACTTGTCCACAAACGTAATACCATGAATTAAGCGAGACGAAATAATAAACAGTAAAAGAGGGATGAAAGTCAGAATTAGGGGAAGGATGATTATCATAGAAACTATTAAAAGGAATCAAATTCCAATTAGTCCGTTAATGGTACTGGTGTTGACAGTTAATTAAACGTTCAACATCGTGATTGTATAGCCGACCCTCTTGTGAGTCAATAATGGATATATATATATCGTACAGCATTGATAACGTTGAAAATTGATACATAGGATAGGCCCTCGTATATACAAATTGGTGGCCATAGAGATCTCGTACAAATGATAAAGACAAGACCATATCTCTATATGTTTCAAGACAAGAGAGATATATTTCTGAACTTTTAGCCTCTTTCTTAAATCTTTCTTTCTCTAAACTTGAGAAAAACGTTTCATTACAAACATTTTTGCGAATCATATCTTGATGGACCCTAAAATCACTAAACCCAACCTTCATTTGAATCGTTTTTTGGGGACCATGGTTTTTTTTGGGGACCATGGTTTTTTTGGGGACTAATGTGTTCGGTTAGAAAAAATAATTTGCGACGTAACCGAACTTAGGTTCGGTTGAGAAATATTTTTTGCGACGTAACCGAACTATTGTTCGGTTGGGAAATGTTTTTTGCAACTAACCGAACTTATGTTCGGTTGGGAAATGTTTTTGCAACTAACCGAACTTATGTTCGGTTGGGAAATGTTTTTGCAACTAATTTTTGCAACTAGCGAACTGACCAGTTCGGTTGGGAAATGTTTTTTGCAACTAACCGAACTTACCAGTTCAGTTGGTAATTCTTTTTTGCAACTAAACGAACTTATGTTCGGTTGGGAAATATTTTTTGCAACTAACCGAACTTATGTTCGGTTGGAAATTTTTTTTTTGCAACCAACCGAACTTATGTTCGGTTGGGAAAGGTTTTTTGCAACTAACCGAACTTTTCCCCAAAAAAACTATGGTCCCCCAAAAAAAACCTCGGTCCCCAAAAAAACGATTCCTTCATTTCTACGGAAAATGGGTCATATGGCCAAAAACCATAAAGCTTGGTAGTATTGGACTGCTAAACTATGTGTCTGGGTGAAAAAGACACACACATAAAGGAGACGAGAACACCCTTACATCACTTTGGTCATGTTGTTTTCTCCGTCACCATCTTGTTTTCTCCTCATTTTTCTTGAAAAACAAAAACCACCATCACTATCTTCTTCTTCTCCACCATCAACGTCGACATCTTCTTCTTCTCCACCATCAATGTCGACATCAAGACCGAGAAAAGTTATTCGTAAACACCTCTTCTAAATCAACTCCATCACTATTTCGAGATGCCCCGATTTTTCTAAAATTCTCGATTCGGGTTTTTCCAATTTCCTGAAGATCAAAGAGGTTGTTTATTTCATCAAAGATGAGCACCGAATGACCTAAATCTCGTAAGCTCTGTAGTTGCAGGTTTTCCCACACTACACCCCTTACTCGATTTTGCTTAATTAGTTCATTGAAAGTTGTATAATTGAGAATGTTTATTGATTAATTTCATGAATTGTCTACACAGGAAAAGTAGAATTACACTTAGCCGGTAAAACAGTACTCTTAAACTTTCTCTCTCCTAATGACTTGCCCAACAATTCCCAAAAGATCCCCCTCTCACGAGACTCACTCAACCCTTTATATAGGGTGATACATAGTGGATGACGGCTAAGCTACCCTTTATTTTGGGAATGTCCCGCTGAAGTGTCGCAGATGCACAAACATTCGCTCTCGCGACACTTCTTATCCCTCGCCAGGTCTCACGTCTTTTTTATGTTTTGCTGTCGTTATTCATTGCGTCGTTTATTTTAGCTTCTGCGACTCCCTCGCGACATCGTCGTTGATTAATCCGCGAGCCACATGCATTACGATATTATGATCCTACATCTTGCCTCTTTTTCCTTGAATATTGCTTGAAGAGCAATCTTTGAGAAAAATACATTGTTGTAGTAACCTTTGGTCTTTGCTGATGAGGGAACGAGCGGAAGAATCTTGGAAAAGTGCATTGCACTTGAAAAGTACGTACTTGCCTCTATTCTTTTGCGAAGTTCCAAAGCTTCTATATACTGAAGTATCGTCTCCTATCTCTCCTCATATTTCCTCTGCCGAAGGGAGGAGTATCACGAAAGTGATTCTTTTGATTTACGCGATTGCTTATTTTTATTTGTTTCGATTTTGTACTTTTACACGGATTTTGATTTATTAATGTCTTTTCTTGACACGTCTCTTTCAACCGCTTATTCTTGACCGTTCATGTCTCTTCGCGCATTAAATGACCTCGTTTTTCTCGAGGGTCTTTTTCCCTATATATAGTTTTCTTTTTCTCTTCTTTTCATCATTTAGTTTCTCTCTGCAATTTTTCTTTGACTCTCTTCTTCCGCAATTTGCGCTCCTCAAGCATCTTGCAAATCTTTTCTTCGTCCTTTCTAGCCTTTGTTCTTAATCCCCAATCTTCCATCCATTCCCATACCGATAAATGGCTTTCATCAATCGTGCATACAAAGCTTCTTTTGAAGAAGTTCAACGAAGTTACTCGAGAAGGGTTTTACTCTATCAACCATTCACGATCAAGAATCTTCATCCATTCTTTACGCCAAAATTATTTTCGATCATCAATGTGATGATCAAAGGATTATAGTCTCGCTAGGTCGACTTCTCGCAGGACTTCCCATTCCCTTATACGATCCGAGTTGCCTCTATTTTATGAAATCTTGGCCCATGAAAAATTCTCTCGGGCTGTTTATCAATTGAGTGGCGATTGCATTCGCCTAATGCTTGAATTCGCGAATCGTGGTCTTTGGCAAAGGATCTTTATACCACGGCCCTCGTTAGACACCCCGATTTCAAAGACTTGGAAATAGTCTCTTTGAGAAGTACACTTTGTAGAGAACTTTTTGAAAACTATTCGGTGATAAAGATGGTTAATGCGAAGTCTCATTTGGGGCATTCGCACCGAAAAAGAAGGATAATGTCCCCGAGGATAAATTGCTCATGCGGGATATTGATTGGCACCGGGCAATAATACTACTCCTCGCCACTCCAAAGATGAGAAATGGTGGGTTGTACCCTTGTTTTAAATGGTCCTTATATCGCGGGCCCACATGTTCTTCTGCGAATCTCGCGGTATCATCCTTGGGAATTCAAATGGCCCGATAAAGCAAATGAGGTATGTTTCCCATTTTAAATCTTGCCTCTGCAACTTTCTTTTTATATATGTTGAGTTTGTATAATTTTCGGATCGCCAAATTGAGAAGAAAGTACAAGGATAATCCATTGGAGAGTACTCGACCATACTTCGATCGCTACGAGTGAAGTAAGAAACACTTCCTTTGTTATTTGAAACAATATTGTTGCCCTGTTTCTTATTTTTAACCGTATGCGAAGGTTGGAGTTGAAGAAGCTTTAGCCGCGAAGACTAAAGGTAAAGGCAAAACTATCATTCGCAAGGGTAAATCTTCCTGCTCCATTAACTAAGAAGCGAAAGGTTCAATCTTCTTCTCGTCTTAACTCAAGCTCCGAATCTTCGATGAGGATAACCATGATTCGAATCTCTCTCTTGCTAAGGAGATTCCGTTGGCAGCTCTCCTATGGATCGATTATCTAGCATCTTCTCGGACTCTTTCCAAGGAATGGGAGATGCTCCTAGCTTCCCTTTGCGGTACTCTCAAACGTGTGTAACGCTACTTTATTAGAAGGCAATGATTCTTTCAATGGAGCCTCTAGAATCGTGTCTCGACTTCTTGAACGCCCTTGGGTCTTTGGTATGTATCTTAGTCTCATTTCCTGTTAATTTTAAATTTTTAAATATATATGTCTTGACAGTTTTTCGTTTTCTTTCATAGGTTGGAAGAACTTCTTTTGTAGTTGCCTCGGATCTCGAGAGAAGACGCAACAATCTTGAAAAGAAGAACTCGCTTGATTGAGTAAGAAGATTCGAGAATTAGAGGCGAAGAAGGCTGCGTCATCTCGCGATAAAGACGAGAGAATTCAAAAAATTAAACACCGAGCTTGACTCCCAAAGGGATAGGGTGTCCTCTCTTGAACGCTAATCGGCAACTTTATGGTATAAGATTTCACTTCCTTTTATTATTTCTATCTTATCGGTCGCATACTACTACCTAATTTATTACCTTTGCAGATGTATATAATCTCTCCGATGAGGCTATTCTTCTCCATACGTTTCTGAACCCATGGATAATGACCTTCTTCTCGCACACCTCAATCAATCTCTGAATAGTTCCTCGAGATAAAACTAACCTCCTTTCATTAAAGGATCTTGACTCAAACATCGACTTTTAAAGATCGAACACGGATCTAATTTAAATTTAACTAACGCTTTAAACGAATGTACCTTGATTAGAAGAAAATCAAGACTTTAAGGAAGAAAATTAGTGACCTCATAGATGAGAACGATCGCATTACTACGAGAGGTGCCACGAGGCATTAGCAGAATTCCACAAATCTCTTCTTGGTGTGCAAATTGAGCGAGATGAACTCCTTCATCAAAATACTATGCTTAAAGCGCGAGAAGAACAAGTTCGTTCTCTTCTTGTTATTAATAGTGATGATGAATTCGCACCGGGCTGCGAAAGTTTTAGATAATGCCGGGAATAACCTAGGTGTTGATGTTAGTCTTCATGCCGAGCATACTTCCTTGATTAAAGATATGATATCGATAGAGAAGGTTACTTATTATACCTTACGCTTCTTACTTCGTGGTATTGCTTGTAAATTATTAACTTGTTGTTTCTTATTTGCGAGAATCGAGAAGAGGCTTCAAGTTAGAATTAGAGAACTTGAATCGAAAAGGAATTTCCAGCGGGAATTTTCCAGCGAGAATTGAAGAACTCAAGCGAAAAACAACAACTCGCCAAGAGTCTCTCCCTTCGTAATAACAAGTATTCCAAGTTGAAGAAACAATTTGAAACAACGGTGGAGAACTTTAATAATGATCTTTGTTCGTTTTCGCAATGGAGCCATGGAGTATGTTTGTAAGCACCAGAACATCCTCTCGCATACATATCCTGGCTTCTTGAAAAGGTTCCGAGAATCTACTGTCTCGATGTTTCGATAGTGAAGGCGGCGAAGAAGAAAATTTTGGCGATGAGAATAATAAAGGCGAGGAATCGAGATGAAGAAGAAGAATCACCAAAGATATAACTCTTTTTGTTTTCTTTTCTTTGCGTGTAATATCTCGTATATTCTTTGTATCTTTGTTATAGTGAACTTCTTGGACTTTTTCCCCATGAATTCAATCTTCACTCCCCCTTTTTTGGTAGTTCTTCCTTGTAATATAATTGGCTAACGTTATTGATGTATAACTCTTTCGTCAGAAGATGAATAACAATGTTCCATCTTTTCCATTCCCATACTTGCCTCGTTATTTATCTTCAGATGGAAGATTTTGGTTATCTTCTTGTATTTGATAATAATCTTATTGTTGATTGAAATGGATCATCGCGACGGAGTCGCGGGTATTTTCATGAATTGAGAATTCTATCTCTTTTTGTTGCGACAAGGTCATGCACCGCCTTTACATTTTCATGTGATGGCTCATTGTGACTGCCTTATCATTTTTGTGTGGTCTTAGAGTTAGACCTCCTAATTAGAGGTCCTCCCTGCCACCTTTTACGGCGACAAAATCGCGGGACGTCCTTACACTTGCATGTAAAGACCCATTGATCTTGTCTTATCATTTTCCAAGTATTTTTGCCTCTGCATAGGATGTTTTAGTTGCGACAATATGACAGGCCTAGATATCCTCGCGAACATAAAGCCCCATGACATTGCCGTCGTGCGACGAAATCGCAGGACGTCCGTACACTTTCGTGTAAAGACCCATTGATCTCGCCTTACCCTCGCGTTAGTATTATTGCCTCTGCAGGATCATTGCACAAATATGACGAGCCTACGTTCTCTTGCGAAAACATAGCCTTATGACATTTGCGTCTGTTTTGACACCCCCCCTAATGGAGAGCGTCGCCCTTATCATCTCCCCGGTTGCCCCTTCAAGGAGGCGAAACATCGGCCATACAAGACTAGCTCCTCCCATCCGGTCTTAACAACAACCAGTTGTTTCGCAGCCTCTTATCCCTTATACCTATATGGTTTATGGTTACGAGATTGCACCCTAAGTGGAGTTTTCTTCGGGCGAGTGCAACGCATGCCAAGACTTGCCAAGAATGGCGGGGTAGGTTCATCCATCCGGGCACTCTGGCTCAACGTGTACCTCGGCGCCTTGTGCATACACGACTCCTTGGAAGAGACCCTCGGTCGCCCAACCAGGGTATAACCTACATATATAGTTGGGAATCCAAGGTATCTCTCCTAGGATAGGCTTTCATGGGCCCCAAATTTTCATGGTTCGGGCTTCGGGAGCGGTGTAACCTTCCCCCGAACCATGGCGAGAAGATACCCCTTATATGACGCACTTTAGGTCTTACATTTGCCTCTTACGAAATGTTATTCGCGAACTAGGGTGTACGCCATAAAGGTTCGTCCCATTCTTTTGCGCATTTGTTTTTGTTAGATCATTCAATCATTCATATTTCATCATTTGCTGATATTTGTTTGCGAAGTATTCGCATAGTTTTGTTTCACTTGTTGTATTTCACTTTTCTTTCTTAATCGAATTCTCATTTTACTCTTGGTTGCGAGATTCTCGCACATCATTACTCCAGCTGCTACTTTGCCTCCTGCTTTTATTGATTGCTCACTTCTTATGCCTTTTGTTCCTCATATCTTTTGCTTCTTTGTTGTCATAACATTTGTCTTTCTCCTGGCATTCTCCTCGCGGGATATGTTCAGTCCTTACTTCTATAGCATCTACCATTAGTTTTTCTTTTCTCTGTTCATTTCTCACATGTTGCTTCCAACCCTTTCTTTTGGCATTTCTTTCTTCGTAGCTTTCTATATCGACCTCATGACATTGTTGCGACTCCTTCCAATCTCCTGGATGATACCAATGCCGTTCGGATGTGGAAATTTTATACATTGGTGGTACGTCGATGCGATCCCCAAGATTTCATGAAGCCATGGCCTCCCAATCAGTGCATTATACGGGGATTCCACGTCAACCACACGAATAAAATTTCGGTTGATAACCCTTGTAGAGGTATTCTCATGTGAACCTCTCCCTTTGGTTTGTTTGCGGTGCCATTAAAGCCATATATCTTGTATGTTGAGGGGATCAAATCCTCATCCTTTCCTCCCATCGTCTTATAAGTATGGTAAAAAGAATATTCACTAGAACTTCCGGTATCGATTAAGATTCGGTTGATCGCCCGACAAGCTTCGCCTCATCATCTTCTCCATCAATTTGGTTTTGGGTTAATCTCTAGTTTCACAACCAACGGGCTATCATGTGTTTCTCTTCCTTTTGGTACTTCATCTGCGAGAGAAAGAAATAGTCTTCGGTGCCACTTCTCTAACTGCGTCGTTCTCGCTGGACTCATTATTTCTTTATCATTAGCATCTCTCGCAAAGACTCTCCGAGCACATTGTCATGAAAATCTTCAATGGTGCGATAGGATTGGACGATAGAGTTGCAATTCAAATTCTTAGCCTTTGTCCCAATTTCTATCACAAATGATTCCTTTCCCTTCGTGACACATTTGTTCTATGCATCTCTGGTGGTGGTGGTAATGTCTGGCCTGTTTCTTCTCCCTTTAGAAAGTGGTTCAGCTTCCCCTGATCAATCATCCTGAGAATAATTCTCTTTATGTTTCTACAATCGTTTGTGTGATGCCCATGGAAGCGATGGTAAGAACAAAACTCATGACTTCTATCGCTTTGGCGGTGGTTCCATTCCCACGTTCAAGGTCTTTGGTACATTTTCCATCACAAGTATAGCTTCGAGATCTTTTCCACACTAGCATTCGGTGGAGGCATCTTAATCTGTTCCCATCTTGTTACGTGGTTTCTCTCGCCCTCCACGGTTATTTTGCCTTCGTCCACCATAAGTTTCTTGCACATGATCCGGCCTCTGAATCTTATTATTCAACATTACGGTTGTAATAGTTCCTTTCTCGCTCAAACTCTTCTTGATCGTGGCTTCCCATGGCTACTATCTTCTCGTTGTCCCTCATCGGCTTTCCTTGCTCTTTGTCCTTGCGAAGTGCTCGCCCATTTGTGTTTATGAATTGAGGCGACAAGCTTGCATTCGCAGCGTTAGAGCTTGTGTTCGCATTTGGATAAGAATTCATTTCATTCGTCTTTCTTCTAAGGCAATATATTCTTCTGTAATT
Source organism: Papaver armeniacum (assembly GCA_023531295.1). Classification (NCBI taxonomy): domain Eukaryota; kingdom Viridiplantae; phylum Streptophyta; class Magnoliopsida; order Ranunculales; family Papaveraceae; genus Papaver; species Papaver armeniacum. Next base: position 87,599 of record JAJJWW010007175.1, read on the forward strand.
CTCGCGGTTCGCCATCGTGATTGTATTTTTGATTCTAAAAATTTGAATATATAACAAATTGGTCGCGAAGAGAGCATTCACAAATGATAGGATGAGGTATCTTTCCTCAACACGTCCCGCCATTTCGCTACACATGGTCCTCCATCTTATTGTCAAATGCCTTAAACTCTCGCCAACTCTTTGTTTCAACCCGAATACATCTTCAATACAGTCGCGAAGAGTTGTTACTTATGTATGCTCTAGGAATGTGGCTTGTAAATGGTTGAATGATGTGATTGTATTTCTTGGCAGTCCTTCAAACCATTTTAGTGCTTCTCCTATTAGGCTTGACGCAAAATATTTGCATAGTATAGCGTCATGATTCTCCCATTGCAACATGCATCTCATATAAGCCTTGATATGTTGTATCGCACGGGTTGTTCCATCAAAGATGTTGGTTAATGCGGGTAGATTACACTTAGGAGGTATTCCTCCCATTTGTACTTCTAGCGTGAAAGGATTCTTCGCGGCCCTGCGATGGCTTCGTCCGATTGTCTCCTTCCTCCTTCCCTTCTATTATTCGGTAATCCTCTCATCTCAGCCAGATTCTCTTAAGATTTGTTCATTTGCCTCGAGTTTGTTTCTTGGTCTTTTAGCTCTCGCTTCTCTCTTCTTCGCTCCTGCCTATTTTGATCTTCTTGCTCGTTATTTTCTCCTCTTCTTTCCCCGCGACGCTCTTCCTCGTCTCTTTCGTCAATTCGCACGCCATTATATCGGTTGTTCTCTCTTCTTGGCTGCCTCTCAGCTCTCATCATCTGCACCCTCTCATATTCTTCGTTGATATTTCTATTGGTACGATTTTGTTCCCTTCTTCTTTCGCGGTTGTCATGGTTATTCTGCTTAGGATTGCTTCTTCCATCTCTTGATTTTCCATTTCTTGCTCTTATCCTTTCTCTCTCGTGAGCTAGTCGCGCTTGTTCAATGTAGTGTCTCTCAATATCATCCTCGATCTCTCGGTTTCTTCTCAATTCTTCTCTCCGTGCAAGATTATTCTTCCCCTGAATTTGGGTCATTCGGCCCTTGGAGTTGCATGTTTCCTTGATTTTCCCTATTCCGCTCGTTTTGAAAATTTTGGTGAGGAATATAACGATCTTCCATTTCTCCTCTTCTCTCGCCATGCTCTATGCTTGGATTTTGTGTTTCTGTTGGTTTCCTTCCTCGGTACTTTTACGTTGGTAGAACTCTCCCTCTTTCTTCCCTAATCGATCTCGAGCTTGATCTCGCACTACTTCTTGATCTTCTATTTTGCAATCTCATATTTTCCATCCTCAACTCATGATTCTGTCTTGTCAAGTTTGCTCGTTCTTACGCCTCTAGCCGTCTCTCTTCGTGTATTGTTTGTCTCAATCTTTCTAATCTTTGTGATTTCTTCGTTTCTGGATTGGTTTCTCCATTCGTCCCTTGTTCCCCTTGTCCATTGCTCACCACTGCTGCTCCTCTTCTCTCTCATCTTGAATCGGATCTCCAAGTATGCACACTTACTCTATCATAATCCACGGTAGCATTTTGCTCTTTTGGGAAATCGGTGGTTGATTTTGATCTTCTCCATCATTTCTCATATTCATCCTTGACGATTCTCTGTTTCATTCCTCCTTTCTCCAGCAAGTCTCCCACTTCTTCTTACAATCGTTGGTTGCCTTTGTACATTTCTTCTTCTAGCCATTTTCTTTTCTTGAATTCTTAAGTATCACTCCAAATCTTTTCTCTATTAATCCAAATTTCTTTCGATTGTTGCGTCAATTCCTGCTCTTCCCTGTTTCTAGCGCATATGTAGTTGCGGGATTTCCCACACTACACCCCTTACTCGATTTTGCTTAATTAGTTCATTGAAAGTTGTATAATTGAGAATGTTTATTGATTAATTTCATGAATTGTCTACACGGGAAAAGTAGAATTACACTTAGTGATAAAACACTCTTAAACTTTCTCTCTCCTAATGACTTGCCCAACAATTCCCAAAAAGATCCCCTCTCACGGACTCACTCAACCCTTTATATAGGGTGATACATAGTGGATGACATGACTAAGCTACCCTTTATTTTCGGGGAATGTCCCAGCGAAGTGTCGCGAGATGCACAAACATTCGCTCTCGCGACACTTCTTATCCCTCGCCAGTCTCACGTCTTTTTTATGTTTTGCCTGTCGTTATTCATTGCGTCGTTTATTTTAGCTTCCTGCGACTCCCTCGCGACATCGTCGTTGATTAATCCCGCGAGCCCTGTCTGTTACGATATTATGATTAAGAACAGCGCTAGAAAGGACGAAGAAAAGATTTGCAGTAGCAGGAGCGCAAATTGCGGAAGAAGAGAGTCAAAGAAAAATTGCAGAGAGAAACTAAAGGATGAAAAGAAGAGAAAAAGAAAACTATATATAGGGAAAAGACCCTCGAGAAAAACGAGGTCATTTAATGCGCGAAGAGACATGAACGGTCAAGAATAAGCGGTTGAAAGAGACGTGTCAAGAAAAGACATTAATAAATCAAAATCCGTGTAAAAGTACAAAGCTAGAAACAAATAAAAATAAGCGATCGCGGTAAATCAAAGAATCACTTTCGTGATACTCCTCCCTTCGCAGAGGAAATATGAGGAGAGATAGGAGACGATACTTCGTATATAGAAGCTTTGGAACTTCGCAAAAGAATAGAGGCAAGTACGTACTTTTCAAGTACGAGTATTCTTCCGCTCGTTCCCTCATCAACCAAAGACCAAAGGTTACTACAACAACAGATTTTTCCTCAAAGATTGCTCTTCAAGCAATATTCAAGGAAAAAGAGGCAAGATGTAGGATCATAATATCGTAACAGACAGGGCTCGCGGGATTAATCAACGACGATGTCGCGAGGGAGTCGCAGGGAAGCTAAAATAAGCAGCCAATGAATAACGACGGGCAAAACATAAAAAAGACGTGAGACTGGCGAGGATAAGAAGTGTCGCGAGAGCGAATGTTTGTGCATCTGCGACACTTCGCGGGACATTCCAGAAAATAAAGGGTAGCTTATTTGTCATCCACTATGTATCACCCTATATAAAGGGTTGAGTGAGTCTGTGAGAGGGGATCTTTTTGGGAATTGTTGGGCAAGTCATTAGGAGAGAGAAAGTTTAAGAGTGTTTCTGCGGCTAAGTGTAATTCTACTTTTCTGTGTAGACAATTCATGAAATTAATCAATAAACATTCTCAATTATACAACTTTCAATGAACTAATTAAGCAAAATCGAGTAAGGGGTGTAGTGTGGGAAAACCTGCAACTACAAGCTCCTAACCCTAATTTCTGATTTTTGATTTCTAGATTAGGAAATAAAACATTTGGTCATCGATTAGGTATCTATTTTGAAATTAGGTTTTTGAATTGGGTATTTATTTTGAAATAAAACTTTGGGTGTACCAATTGATTGATTTTATTCATTTTTATTTTTATTTTGGAATTGAAATTTTAACAAGAACAATTTTAAAGTAAATCGCGCATTATTAAATTGAACTTGGTTAGGTATTTGAGATATACAGGTGCATCTTAGATATTGTTGGCTCTGTGTTTTCATGTTACAATAAACTCAAATGCACCTAGGTGCATCTTGGATAAATTTGGGTAAGTTTGGTTTGCATATTGCACTGAACTCAGATGCACCTGGGTGCTTCTTGGGTAAATTTAGCTATGTACATGTGTTGCATATTGTTTATATCACACTTACAGTCAATTTATAATCATATTGGAGCTGAAAATCTAACAAAAATTAGTTGTTCTGCAATACGATAATGATTAGTAGTTTTAAATAGTTCTTGTGCAATAATGGTAATTGGTTTTAGAAGGATGTTAATGTTAGATGATATTCGGTCAAGAGTATGATTCTATTGAACTCGAGATACATCCAGGTGTGTCTTGGGTATTTTGGCTATGTTTAGTTTTCATGTTGCAGGTTGGGTATGTTTAGTTTTCATATTGTAGTTAACTCGGATGCACACAGGTGCATCTTGAGTATTTTTTTGGCTATGTTTGATTTTCATGTTGGGAACTACGATGCACTGGGTGCATCTTGATTAAATTCGGCAATGTTGTTAAATTTTGGTAGTCGTCGGTAGTCATATAACGTGCACAAGCATTAATTATCATGACTTTATTATAATTTTACACTAGCACATTTCTCCCCAACTTCATCATTTTATTCGATTTTGTTTTTGGCCATGTGCCCACTTGATCTTGAGTTATAACATCTTATATGATACATTTAAGACTCAATATCTTAATTATAAACCAAATTCGAATTTTCATCTTGCTGATAAACTAAAATATACTGGGTGCATCTTGATTAACTTTGGTTAAAATTCAATTTATATCTTGCGATGGCTGAGATGCACCAGGTGCATCTTGATTAGATTTGGTTAAGTTTCTTTGGTGCATCTTGATTAGATTTGGTTAAGTTTGCTTTTCACCTTAGAGTAAGCACGGATGCACTGGGTGCAAAATTGGTTACATTTGGTTAATTTTTTCATCTTGGTCTAAACACATAATCGATGGTTTTGTAGTAGCGACGATTCCAACATTGTATGTTCGAGTACTTCATGGATTGAGTGATGTAAAGTGGGTATGAATTTCTAAGTCAAGAAAATGTAATGGAAAAGGTAAGGAAATGTGAGAAGGAGTACAATATGTATATAAGATCCTCCCATATGAAAGAAGTTCTTTGGAAGAAAAAGACCACTGATGTCATTTAGTTTAGAAATATGTTTTTTATTTGTGAAACTTTTATCTTTTGGTGTTCTTTAATTGTATTTCATTTCTTAATTGTGAATGTGGATCATTTGATATGATCCAAATAAAAACATATATACTTGTAGAATTTGATTCGAAAATCACTTAATAGTATCCTTTATTGGCAGATAATTTAATCCCTTATATATTTTCTTTGTAAAATAAGTATCTTGTCAGATATTTCATTATGCATCCATGTGCAACCTTAGAACTATGAATTATGCACCCAGGTGCAACCTTACAAAAATGCATTTTCATGCCAGACTGTGCATTATGCACCCAGGTGCACCTTTGGCAAAAACCAATTTTCCTGCAAAGTAGTATTTTATTTCATGGTATTCACATTACAAAGACTATTACAATTACAAACCCAGATAACCCAAAAAGAAAAACCACCCCTTATATATGTAAAGTAAACAAGAGATTTAGAGAGATGGACCACAAAGGGGAGAAACTAAAGTAAGTATCAACAATACGAGCACAAAAATCCTGAAATGGCAGCAATAAAATTCTATGGTGTTTGGGCAAGAAAATTCCTTGCAATGGCAACAACAAAAAATTCCCTGCATTTGACAATGATCAATTATACTATGGTGGTTCAGGCATTATATCAAGCACTTTAGATGCACAACTAGTGGTTTGAAGAGACGTGCTCTCTATTGATTTTTAAGCCATTCATCATATCCTTCCATGCATTTGACAGTAACCCATATTTACCAAGGCATTCAATCATTCAAAACATTTCAGTTTCTCACCCATTATCGGAGAGTATATACACGGAAGAGCACATCGTTTCTTGAATGTATGGACGGCGATGGCTAAAGAAAAGAAGAAACAATGATATACATCTCTTAGTTGGTGTTCTCTCTTGTTGAGATTCAAAATCTAACAGAACCCAACTCCAATTTCTTCTCAAACTTTAAAATCTATCAAACCTCTTATATTACCGATCTGCATCTATATTATTACTCAATTACCAATGAACAATTCTTCCATGTATTGATTTCATCCAAATCTTGTTGTATATCCTTGAAATCTCTATCTCATCTCCATTAATATCTCAAAATCGAACCAAAATATGTTGTTGTCACATTCAAATTTGTTGTTATTGAACCAATTTACGTTTATTTCAAGAAACCCCCAAATCAATTATAAAAACATGAACGAACAACCATGATTTTGTGATTCACAACCATTATTAGCTTGCGGTAGATAACCTTTACCGATTTATTAATACTGCGGACCAATCCATCACCACAATTTCCTTCAATTAAAACCGACCATCGAACACTTGTTAGTTCATCACATAGTCTCCTTCTCTTTGGCAGCGACAACTTGAGAAGATTTTGAGTTTTATTGTTCTTCGTTAGAGAATGGGAGGGTAATAAAGTCTGTTGTTGTAAAAAAAAAATCACACAGATTGGGCGAGATATCCAATTCTGGATATTAGGAAAGTATATTTTGGATTTAGGATATTAGAAAAATACTCATACTTTGCTTGTCTTTTTGACCCAGAAATTCAAATCCAAGGCCTATTCAACCAAAAAACTGTCATTTCTATCGTTACACACACACCGCGCTTACATTTCTAAACTTGTTGTCCATGAATCGTCGATATCTTGCCAGCCGAAAATTTATATGGACACTGGAATAGTGGAATTTGGCCCCGAAGAACATATGTTCTCTTAAAGGATGTATGTAAACACCCAAGTGACTGGTATCCATGGTTATTAGAAAACAAATTTATGGTTGGAGAGTTTTATTTTTACCTACTTAAGGAGATTTTGATCCATATATCATAAACTCCAAGTTACCATCCAAGATGCTCCAAGTCTTTGTCCATATCACAACTATCAACAGTTCAAGTTGGTTTATTATACGTACGTCGAACTCTTGCTAGTATACATGGAAGTGAATTAAGTAAAAGCGCAACACTTATCTACAACGTAAAACCATGAATTAAACGGGACGAAAATAATAAACAGTAAGAGAGGGGTGAACATTCAACATATAAATCGTACAGTTGATCATGTTGAACATTGATACGTGGGATATATACGAATTGGTGTCCATGGTTGTATCGTACAAATGATAATGTTTATCGATTTTACTATAGACAAGACCACTTGTATATGTTTCTGAACTTTTAGTTCTTAAATCTTTCTTTCGCTATATTTCAAAAAAACATTTCAAGACAATTATTGTTGTGAATCATAATATCCTGAATGGACCCTAAAATCATACCTTTATTTTTATCGTCACACACACACTGTACAGTTTTGAACTTATTTTCCAAGAATAGTCTATGTCTTGCCAGCGGAAAATGTTATATGGTGTAGGATCGAGCAAGAGAGAGGAGAGCACACGCGGAAGCAAATAACGATTACATTGATAATCAGTTTGGTGTACAATCTCTCATGGCTTAGTAGCCTACTTATAGTCTCACAAACTTGAAAATCACTCAAACGACTTTCCTAATAAAAACAAACTCTAAATAAAGCACACATTCCTAACATAAACCAAACTCTAAAATAGAACTCTTCTAGAACTCTCTAGAACTTAAAGCACCTTGCTTCTCAAGTAAGCTCGTCTTCCAAATATGACACGCCGTGTCAACTATTCTATTGATCCAACTTGATTGCGTCAGCTGCGGTAGTTGATCCCCTCATTTGTGTCAACAACACTTGTTGATCCAAAGCTCAAATCACCATATCTTGGTTTAACTTCCAACATCCTCCCTTAAACCAAGATATCACTTAACGAGAATTCCGTAACCCTCTTCTACTCCTCATCTTCTTCCATTGATCGACGTTTGCACGTCCTTGTCTTTTCTCATTTTCCATTCCTCTTCTTCCATTCATAAATGTTAACACGTTCTTGTCTTTTCTCATCTTCAAAGAAACCACCAACAAACCCTTACTCCTTGATACTCGATCATAGCTTATCCCAACTTCATGATTCTACCGGAATTCCGTCAATCAACAAACTCAATTCACAAACACAAAACAAACTTCTTCTTTTTTCTTAACATCAATCATCATACTTCTTTTCACATTCTTCATTTAAAGGAACTCCATTCTTAACAAGCTAGAAACACCTCTTTGTGCTCTATTCAACTTGCTAACCAAACACAAAACCAATTTTTTAAACTCATCAAGAGCATTATAGCTCAAACTCAACACTTGTTTACCCACTTCACTCGCAGGATTTCCACTCAACACTTCAAATTCCACCCTGGAATTTCTTCACTTCTCTAGCCAAATCCCCACTGGGATTGCTTCACACAATTCTAGCCAAATTCCCACTGGGATTGCTTCACTCAACTTTATCCAAATCCCCACTGGGATTGCTTTTCTCAACTTGTAGACTTTACTCGTCTACAATCTTGTTTCACGTTCACAACCTTGTGACGTCTCAAATTCAACACTCTCTCATCACCACCTGGTGATTAACATCTCTTTCTTCACAACCTTGTTGTTGTTTCTTCTTCTCTTTTCTTCTTCGTTCCAGTCACGCTTGTTAGAGTCGAAACTTTCACACTTCTTTGTTTCACAAAATTCTCTCACAATCTTTCTTTTGTTATGCTTACATACAAGAAATAACTATCACAAAGTCCTGCCACACTTTGTAGGTTTTCCAAGTTTCTCTCACAAACTCTTCAACCACACTTCAATCTTCCAACATGTTTGAGCTTAAACTCCTACCATCCTCCCTTAAGCTCAAACATCACCACCCAACTTTCTTTGTCATTCTAAGCAAGATTCGATCACCTTAATCAAACTGTACTAGTCTCGATCGCAATATCTGCTTTGATCCTCTATCAAAGCGTACCAATCCTCGACTACAATACCAACTTTGATCCTTTCGTCTTTTTCGAATCCATGACTTAACCCTTGAATCAACCACTTACCCAAAAAACTTCTTACCTCAACAAACATCAAATCTGCTATCGTGCAACACCTCTGTGACAAATCACTACTCCAAATTGGGATTAGAAACAAAACCAAGCCGTTGCAAAAACGGGTTGTAATGGCCCTCGCATGTTGCAAAAGTGGGTGTTACATTTTTTTTGTAACGGCCCTCGTAACAGGCTTGAGCCGTTACGAATTTGCCACGTGGTGTGACTCGGGAGCCGTTACAATTTTTTTGCAATAGGGATGTTGTAACGACTCGATGCCGTTACGAACTTTTTGTAAAAAAAAAATTATCACTAGGAAATAAGCCGGAATTCCAAAAAACTACCTGCATACACCTTTCATTTCATCCTCCACAATCAACAATATTTTCTTCAATCAATTCTTATCACATTCAAATAGCTTAATACAAAAAAGAACTTAAATTCTTAAGTATCAAAATTTTTGTTACATCTATCCATCATTACTTGAAGTCTAAAGGATAAAAGAATGATCATAAAACACATACAACAAGCCGGAGTGTGATGACTCGACCTTTCAAGTCCCTAGGAACCCCGATTTGTATTCGACAAACCATACAATAGAACAAACAAATTTAAACCATACTTTAGACTACGCAAAATCTTTAACGCTGCAACAAAAGTGTAAAAGAAGCATGCTAAGAATACATATAATATTATGTCCATAGAGAACATAAACAAATCTTGATAACTATTAATCAAGTAAAAGAACAAGTGTCTACACCATCTACCATACCACCATTCCAAATTATAATAGTGCCTAATATTTTAGAGTTTTGTTTATTTAATATAATGATCATTATCCTAAGTTGCAAAAAATCACTACAATATAAAATGCCCATAGAGAACGATGATTATTGTATGGATATATTAGATTTGTTTCTGCAATGTATATCAATTTTGTTTTCTTAAACTAAATGTTTAAGAAAGAAGCATTACCAGCAGACAATTAGGAGACAATTCTTCTCACAACAAAGGCTTCCCAGTTTAACACCCAAAGAAGCTAGTAGGGGCATTCTCTTAAGTCTGCACAGGCAATCACCATAAACTATTATCAGAGATTCGACAACAAAAAAACACATAGTACTCTGAAGAAATGATAAACAACATGAAACCACTTTGAAATGTTTACCTTGATTTGAACACGAGTTTAGGTTGCGAGGTTGTAGAAGTTGCTCCTTCCAACTTAGAATCTGCTTCAAGTTTTGATCTGCTCATTAGTGCACTCAGTTAAACATAGAAAGCATACTCACCTTACGCTGATCCATTCCTAACTAGAAGATGTCAGCACTGTAAAACCAAGCAAAAAGAAGAAAAAAATATTAAGCACAAAATCATCATATTAACATTCGGTTAGCGAAGCACAGTCATATGGCGGTCAAAGCACATTTGGATTGCATCACAACACAATACATTTCGGTCGAGAATGTAAGAGAAAATACCTCTAAGAGAAGGATATCGGACACTTTGCATGCAAGGGTACATTAGTCGTCCAGGACTCAAGTCTTTGTTCTCCTCCCGTCCCATTATCGCACAACACCTTCACAGTTGAACAAACTCATAAGATGAACTGGAATCTAACAAGTTAATCAGTACGTATTAAGCCAAAAACTAGTAGTAATTAGTACAAAAACTACTACTCACTATTTTATCCTTTCCCCATTAAAGGTACCAACTATCTCCATAAAAACAATCTGGTTAAAAACTTTACCTGAGGCTTGTTCAGGTTAAAAACAATTAGATTTATACTGCTTGTTCCAACAACCATCGAGAGGACATTTGGTGAGTGAGTAATGACGTGCAGGAGTTCTTTGTGTATGGATTTGTGTTTCTTTTGCCTAAGGTCCTAGTACCTGAATCAATCAATTAGCCAAAAAAAAATCAAGACACGCACATTATTCAAAAGTATGTTTAAATTGTAAGGAATAAGTGAACCTAAGCCTTACTTGATAATCTTATCCCAGCTTCCTGTATCCAAAACTTTTCATCAACACAACCCAAAATTGGGCATTCATTCGTTCATTATTTAACAAAACCACACAGACATTAAACTTAAAGGGTAATTTAAATTGAAAACCCAAAACAAACCTGATTATCCCATGAAGTAGCAACAAGATAGTTGCCTTTAGGACTAAAACATTGACTGGATATAGAATCTGTAGGTGGTTTAACAACCTACAAAATCAAAACATCAAACACACAGTATCAAACTTCACCATCCTCCATACATACAACCAAAACAACAACAATACAAAAGATTATCAGAAAATAAATTACCTCATATGATTTGTCAGGGTTTTGATTGGTAAGTCCATCGATAGAGAAATTGTGTTAACCTCTGCTTCAGAATCTACTCAATCCCCTACAGAACCACCTCCCCTCAAGCTGTTGCAACTCCACCAGAGAACACCAAGCCTCAAATACCAACACTACCACCAGCCACACTAAAACATAGAAAAAAGAAAGAAAAAAAAAACAGATCATTAAGTAAAAATATAGAGAAGGATAAGGGGTGTCAAAAGTGTATTAATATACTAAATTACCTTTATACATTCTTAATAATTCCAATTATCTAAAACAAATACTAAAATCTAAAGCATTTCTATTAACAATCTTCAATCAAAAAACTAAAACCCAATTTATCAAAATCAAAAACTAAAACTTAATTACAAACAACAATTCAATTCTCTTTTTTTTTTTTTTGGTTTTTGAAAAAAAAAAATCGATGACAAACAAATTCGAGTGATTAAGTTAAATTCCTTTAATCTGTTCCTTTTAAGAGGGATTCATCAACGATTTAACTATGAATCTCTGAATTTCTCATCAAAATTTTTCGAAACCAAACCAGAATCGGTTCATATAAGCATTAACATAAACCGATTGTTGATGATGTTCTCTAGAATCGGTAGATATGGTATATCTACATAAACCGATTTTGGGTTGAAGTGATGAACATCAACCACAATCGATTTATGCTAATGCACACATCAACCGATTAATTAACCATATTTGAATTTTTGCACAAATCTTGAAATTTTTCTCTTCATATTATAGATCATGAAATTGCGAATTGAACGCAAAAAGAATGAGGTCATTCCGACATCGGACGAAGAAGTCATGAACAACAGTCGAAGAAATTAAATGCCCAGATTTACAATCGGTTTACGTGGGCATTTATGTAAGCCGATTGTGGGGAAGAAAATCACAGAAAAACTTTTGAATTTTACAATCGGTCTATGTTCATGCACTTGTAAACCGATTCTGGGTTGAGTTTTTTCAAGAAAAAAAAACTATTTTTATGTTTTAATGATGAATCAAGATTAGTTGATTTCTAGGTTAAAATGATTAAACATTAATTGTTATCGAATTAACACTAGTTAATCAGGGGTAAATTAGCCATTATGTAAAATAGCTGGATAAGGGGTTTTTCATTTTATTTCATGATGACCCTTTTTGTCTTGTAGTCATATGCCCCAAATAAGTCAGCCCCAAACTAACCAGGGAATAAATACCCTAGAAATGGTGTTCCATTTCTTTAATTCATAAGTTTATATAGTAAGGAAATTGCTTTGTTTTTTGAATGGAAAATATAACACTTGTTAAACAATGCTGCTCCAAACAGCTTGGAAGTATTTTTCTTCCCGTTTTTTTTTTATAAATGCAGATTAACAAAAGTAAAGAAACTAGTTGGTCTCAAAAATGACCTATGTCTCTAGGTTAAAACTATGCTAACTGGTTGAATCATTAGAAAGGATAAAAATTCAATAAGATTTGATAACACATAAATTATATTATTTATTAATAAAACTAATCAATATACCGGACAGATTTAGACTTGGGAAAAACATGAACTTAATTTCAGTGGATAAAAATTTGTTAATTTTCAACGATTTATTTTCAACTTAGTAGGATGTTGTTATACATTTCGGAATACGCTCATTTTTGGAAGTAACGTAGAACTTTGTACTAAGTACATATCTCCAAAATATTAATTTCAAATCCACTACCTGTGGGGGCGAAATATCGCACAAGGCATGACTTAACCTCGCCGCCAGATAAGATAACCCTAAACACGAAGCTACTACGATAGTCAAAGATCAAGGCGAAGAATATAAGCGCGACAATAAAAAGAGAATACGAAGAAACAATCATGCCATGAAGACAAAGTGAAGATAGCCCAAAAGGAACTGTGCGAAAGACATAACCAATAGCAAGAAGGACATCGACATCTTCCCAAAGCCTGGCCAATAAGACAAACTAAAATAAGATCAGTCAACAAAGATTTTGCATGTGAACCTTGGTTGTCTTCTACTGATATATTTTCCTATATAAGGGTTCAAAAATGATAGACAAAAGAGAGATATCGGTGAAAGAAGAAGTACTAAGGAGATTATCTAGAGAATCAAGAGAGTATCTTTAGAACTTAGTATTCATCTTATATTTCTCCATTGTTGTATGTAAGTTCATCTTGAAAATCATTGTAAGAACTCCATACATTCAATATAAAGTGTTTGTGAATATCATTTTAGCGTCAAAGTAGTGAATAATATCATTAATGTTTGAGTTGATATACATGACTTAAGCTTCGTGTTATTATCATTGTAACGGGTGTAGTTGTGGGATTTTCCGCAACTACACTACCGTTTGTTTATTCACAAAAATGATGCTCAACGTGTGATATAGTGTGAGAATAAAAGTGTGAGGGGATCCTTCATCTTTGGTAAAAGATAAATTATAGGGTTAATTGGTTTTTGGTAATTATATTTGTCCAAAGTTAGCGTTTGGTCTAACATTTGTCCAACTTAGTGTTTTGTAGGATCATAATATCGCAATGCATAGGGCTCGCGAGATCAATAAACGACAGTACCGCGAGGGAGTCGCAGGGAACTAAAATGAGCAGCCAATGAGAAACGACACACAAAACAAGCGAGAGACATGGAACCTGGCGAGGGTTAAGAAGTGTCGCGAGGTTGAATAAGTTGTACATTGGCGACACTTCGCGAGACATTCCAGAAAATAAAGGATAGCTTTATTTGTCACCCACTATGTATTACCCTATATAAAGGGTCGAGTGAGTACGTTGTATGGGGGGATCTTCTTAGAATTGTTAGGCAAGTCATTAGGAGAGAGAAAGTTTAAGAGTGTTTTATTTGCTAAGTGTAATTCTACTTCTCTTGTGTAGAACTCATGAAATTAATCAATAAACATTCTCAATTATGCAACTTTCAATGGACTAATTAATCGAAATATAGTGAGGGGTGTAGTGTGGGAAAACCTGCTACTACATATGCGCTAGAAACGAGGGACGGCGGTGATTGACAAAGAAATTGGAAAGAATTTGGATTAACGAGAGAAGAGATTGAAAAAGATACTCAAGAATTCATTGAAAAAGAAAGATGGCTAGAAGAAGAAACGTACGGGAGCAACCAACGATTGTAAGAAGAAGTGGGAGACTTCTTTGGAGAAAGGAGGAATGAAACAGGAGAATCATCAAGGATGAACATGAGAAATGATGAAGAAGATCAAAACCAGACCACCAATCTCCCCGGTAGCAAACGCGGTGTGGATTATGATAGAGTAAGTGTGCATACTTGGAGATCGATTCGAAGACGAGAGAGAAGAGGAGCAAAGGTGGTGAACAATGGACAAGGAGAACAAGGAATGAATGGAGAAATGAACCCGGAAACGAAGAAATGGCGGCGTTAGAAAGATTGAGACAAACAATACATGAGGAGAGACGGCTAGAGGCGGAGGAACGAGCAAACTTGACAAGAGAGAATCATGAATTGAGGATGGAAAATATAAGGTTACAAAATAGGAGATCTAGAAGTAGCATGAGATCAAGTTCTAGATCGAGCAGAGAAGAAAGAAGAAGAGTCTTACCAACGGAGAATACAGGAAGAAACACAAGATCCGGACGCGAGCATGGCGAGAGAAGAAGAGAAATAGAAGATCGTTATATTCCTCGGCCGAAAATCTTCAAAATGAGCGAAATAGGGAAAATCAAGAAAACATGCAACTCCAAGGGCCGAATGACCCTCTGCTGAAGGAAGAACAATCCACGGGAGAGAAGAATTGAGAAGAAACCAGAAATCGAGGATGACATTGAGAGACACTACATAGAACAAGCGCGACTAGCTCGCGAAAAGAGAAAGAATGAGAGCGAAATGGAAAATCAAGAGATGGAGGAAGCAATCCGTGAGAATAACCATGACAACCGCGAGAGAAGAAGGGAACAAAATCGTACCAATAGAAATATTAATGAAGAATATGAGAGGGTGCGAGATGATGAGAGGCGAGAGGCCACCAAGAAGAGAAAAAACAACCGATATAATGGCGTGCGAATTATCGAAAGAAACGAAGAAGAGCGTCGCGAGGAAAGAGGAGAAGAAAATAACGAGCAAGAAGGTCAAAATAGACACGAGCGAAGGAGGAGAGAAGCGAGCTAAAAAGACCAAGTAGAATCAAATTCTCGAGGCAAATGAACAAATCTTAAGAGAACTAGGCTGAAATGAGAGGATTATGAACAATAGAAGAGAAGGAGGAAGGAGACAACTGGACGAAGCCATCGCGTAAGCCGCGAAGAATCCCTTCACGTTAGAAGTACAAATGGGAGGAATACCTCCTAAGTGCAATCTACACCGCATTAACCAACATCTTTGATGGAACAACTTTGTGCGATACAACATATTAAGGCTTATATGAGATGTATGTTACAATGGGAGAACCATGATGCTATATTGTGCAAATATTTCGCGTCAAGCTTAATAGGAGAAGCACTAAAGTGGTTTGAAAGTCTACCAAGGAATACAATTACATCATTTCACCATTTACAAGCCACATTCCTGGGAGCATACATAAGTAACAACTCTTCGCGACCGGTGTATTGAAGATGTATTCGGGTTGAAACAAAGGATTAGCGAGAGCTTAAGACAGGTTGATGATGGGTGGAGGACCATGTGTAGCGAAATGGCGGGGACGGGTTGAGGAGAGATATCTCATACTCTCATTTGTGAACGCTCTCTTGCGACCAACTTGTTATATATTCAAATTTTTAGAATCAAAAATACAATCACGATGGCAGAATCATGAGAATTACAAGAAGAGTACATCGCTTTAGAAGAAAGACGAGAATGAAATGAATTCTTATCCGATCGTGAATACAAGTTCTAACGCATGAGCAAGCTTGTTGCCTCAATTCATAAATATAAATGGCGAGCACTACGCAGGACGCGAGGCAAGGAGAGGCGATGAGGGACAATGAAGAAGATAGTAGCCATGGGAAGCCACGATCAAGAGGAGTTTGAGCGAGAGAGAAACTACCACAACCGTGCTGACAATAATAAGATTCGGAGGTTAGATCACATGCAAGAAACTTATGGTGGACGAAGGCAAAATAACCGTGGAGGGCGGAGAAGTCATAGAAAAAGTATGGGAGCAGTTAGGATGCCTCCACTTTGAATGCTAGCGTTGAAAAGATGCGGGAAGCTATACTTGTGATGGAAAATGTACCAGCACCTTGGAATGTTGGAATGGAACCACCGCCAGGCGATAGAAGTCATGAGTTTTGTTCTTACCATCGCTTCCATGGGCATCAAACAAACGATTGTAGAAACATAAAGAGAATTATTCTTAGGATGATTGATCAGGGGAAGCTGAATCACTTTCTAAAGGGAGAAGAAGCAGGTCAGACATTACCACCACCACCAGAGATGCACAGAACAGTGTCAGCGAAAGGAAAGGAAACATTTGTGATAGAAGTAGGAACAAAAGCTAAGAATTTGAATAATCAATAACAGCAGGATGCAAAGTAATGTAATTTGAAGTAATGATGTGCGAGAATCTCATGACCAAGAGTAAGATGAGAATACGACTAAGAAAGAAAAGTGAAATGCAACAAGTGAAACAGAACATGCGAATACTTCGCAAACAAATATCGACAAATAATGAAACATGAATGATTGAATGATTTAACAAATATAAATGCGCAAATGAATGGGACGAACCTTTATGGCGTACACCCTAGTTCGCGAATAACATTTCGTAAGAGGCAAATGTAAGACCTAAAGTGCGTCATATAAGGGGGTATCTCTCGCCGTGGCTCAGGTGGAAGGTTACACCGCTCCTGAAGCTTGAGTCATGAAAATTTGGGGCCCATGAAAGCCTATCCAGGAAGAGGTACCTTGGATTCCCAACTATATATGTAGGTTATACCCTGGTTGGGCGTAGAGGGTCTCTTCTAGGAGTCGATGTATGCACAAGGCGCCGAGGTACACGGTTGAGCGAGTGCCGGGATGGATGAACCTACCCTGGCCATTCTTGGCAAGTCTTGGCATGCGTTGCACTCGCAGAAGAAAACTCCACTTAGGGTGCGGTCTCGTAACCATAAACCCTATAGGTATAAGGGATAAGAGCTGAAAACAAACTAGTTGTTGTTAAGACCAGGATGGGAGGAGCTAGTCTTGTATGGCCGATGTTTCGCCTCCTTGAAGGGGCAACCGGGGAGATGATAAGGCGACGCTCTCCATTAGGGGGTGTCAAAGCAGAGACGCAAATGTCATGAGGCTTTGTTTTCGCAAGGAGACTTAGGCTTGTCATATTTGTGCAATGATCTGCGAGAGGCAATAATACTAACACGAGGTAAGGCGAGATCAATGGGTCTTTACACGAAAGTGTACGGACGTCTGCGATTTCGTCGCACGGCGGCAATGTCATGGGGCTTTATGTTCGAAAGGATATTTAGGCTGTCATATTGTCGCAACTAAAACATCTAGAGGCAAAAATACTTGGAAAATGATAAGACAAGATCAATGGGTCTTTACATGCAAGTGTAAGGACGTCCTGCGATTTTGTCGCAATGAACTGAGTGGCGGGGAGGACCTCTAATTAGGAGGTCGACTTGGAAGACCACACAAAATGATAAGGCAAGGTCAATGGGCCTTTGCATGAAAATGTAGAGGCGGCTGCGATCTTGTCGCAACAAAAAGAGATAGAATTCTCAATTCATAAAGATACTGCGACCTTGTCGCAACATAAAAGATAGAATTCTCAATTCATAAAGATACCGCGACTCGTCGCGATGATCCATTCAATTAACAATAAGATTATTATCAAATACAAGAAGACAAGCTAAAATCTTTCATCCGAAGATAAATAACGAGGCAAGTATGGGAATGGAAAAGATGGAATATTGTTATTCATCTTAGATGAAAGAATTGTACATCAAGATGGCCAATTATATTACAAGGAAGAACTAACAAAAAAGGGGAATGAAGATTGAATTCATGAAAAAAGAGTTCACTATAACAAAGATCTGACAATGTACAGATATTACACGTAGCAAAAGAAAACAAAAAGAATTACATCTTGGGTGATTCTTCTTCTTCATCTGATTCATCAGTTTTATTATTCTCGTCGCCAGAATTTTCTTCTTCGCCAGCTTCACTATCGAAACATACAGACGGGCAAGTTCTCGGGAACCTTTTCAAGAAGCCGGGGATATGTATGCGAGAGGGATGTTCGGGTGTTTACAAACATACTCCATGGCTCCATTGCAAAACGAATAGCATCATTACTAAAGTTCTCCTTTTGTTGTTTCAAATTGTTTCTTCAACTTGGAATACTTGTTATTACGAAGGAGAGATTCTTGGCGAGTTGTTGTTTTCGATTTCGAGTTCTTCAATTCTCATTGGAAAATTCCGGCGAGTTGTTCTTTCAGATTCAAGCTCTTTAATTCTAACTGAAGCCTCTTCTCGGATTACGCAAATAAGAAACAACAAGTTAACAATTTACAAGCAATATTACGGAAATAAGAAGCGGTAAGGTATAATAAGCAACCTTCTCTCATCAGATATCATATCCTTAACCAAGGAAGTATGCTCGGCGTGAAGACTAACATCAACACCTAGGTTATTTACGGCGTTATCTAAAACTTTCGCAGCCAGGGTAATTCATCATCATTATTTATAACAAGGAGCGAACGAATCTGATCTTCTCGCTCACTAAGTAAGGAATTCAGCGAAGCAATTCATCTCGCTCAATTTGTAGCTCAAGAAGAGATTTTTGAAATGTTGCTAATGCTTGAGCACCATTGTTAGCAATGCGGTCTTTGTCATCTATGTGATCACTAATTTTCTTCCTCAAAATTTTGATTTCTTTACGAGACTCAAGAAACATTTGTTTAAATTGGTTGGCCGCACTTAAACCGGATCTATGTTCAATCTCTAAAAGGCGATATTTGGTCCGAAGTTCATCTAATGAAAGAGAGTTAATTTTGTTAGAAGAACTACTTAAAGAAGTGTTGAGATGAGCGAGAAGAAGGTTATTATCCATAGGTTCAGGAAATGTATGGAGAAGAATAGCTTCATCGGAGAGATTATATACGTCTGCGAAAGTAATAAGTTAGGTGGCAATACACGATCAATAAAATAAAAATAATAAAAAGAAGGCAAATATTATACCATAAAGTTCTTTGATTAGCATTTTGAAGGGTGGATACCCTCTCTTTTTGAGAGTCAAGTTCGGTATTTAACTTTTGAATCGTCTCGTCTTTATCGCGAGATAACGCAGACCGAGTCTCCAATTCTCGAATCTTCTTGCTCAATTGCGAATTCTTCTTCTCAAGATTGTTGCGTCTTCTCTCAAGATCTGAGGCAACTACAAAAGAAGACCTTCCAACCTATGAAAGAAGATAGAAAAGCTGTTAATACATATTCAACAATATAAAGCCAACGGGGAGATATGATTGTATACATACCAAGGATCCAAGTGCATTCAAGAAGTCAGGAGACATAGTTCTAGAGACTCCGTTGAAAGAATCATTGCCCTCCAGTAGAGTGGCATTGCACACGATTGCGAGAGTCCCAAAGAGAAGCTAGGGGAGCATCTCCCATTCCTTGGAAAGAATCGGAGAAGATCTTAGATGGTGACCCATAGAAGAAGCGGTTAACGGGGCCCTTGTAGCGAGAGAGCGATTGGAATCATGGTCATCTTCATCGAGAAGACCTCGGGAGTTTAAGCTAAGGCGAGAAGAGGATTGGACCTTTCGCTTCTTAGTTAAGGGGGCGAGAGGATTTACCCTTGCGGCGACGGTCCTACCCTTACTTCTAGTTTTCAAAAAGCAACAACTTTTTTCAACTTGACCTTCGCAAATGTGTAAAGTTGAGAAACAGAGGCAATAGTATTGTTTTAAAAAAAAAAAAAAAAAAAAAAAAAAAAAAAAAAAAAAAAAAAGGTGCTTTACTTCACTCATAAGCGATCGAAGCAATGTCAAGGTATCCTCAGACGGATCCCTTTTGTAGCTTCTTTTCAACTTTGGTTATACGAAAGATTTCACAAACTCGACAATTGTAAAAAGAAAGTTGCGAAAGCAAAATTTGGAGTAGGAAACATACTTCTTTTTCCTTCTCGGGCCATTTGAATTCCCAAGGATGATACTGCTGCGAGATTCGCGGGAAGAACGTCTTGGGCCCGCGATATAAGGACCATTTAAAATCAAGGGTACAACCCACCATTTCTCATCTTTGGAGTGGCGAGGAGTAGTATTATTGCCGGGTGCCAATCAATATCGCATGAGCGATTTATCCTCGAGAGACATTATCCTTTTTCTTGAGGCGAATGCCCCAGCGAGATTTCGCATTCACCATAGTTATCACCGAGTAATTTTCAAAAAGTTTTCCCGGTGTATTTCTCATGACTATCTCCAAGTCTCGCGAATTTGGGATTTCGACGAGTTAGAGTATAAAGATCCTTTACGCACTACAGTTCGCGAACTCAAGCATTAGGCGAATACAATCGCCACTTAATTGATAAATAGCCCTCGAGAATTTTTCATGGGCTAAGATTTCATAAAACGAGAGGCAACTCTGGATCGTATAAGGAATGGGAAGTCCCGCGAGAAGTGACCTAGCGAGACTATAATCCTTTGATTATTACATTGATGATCAGAAAATAACTTTGTAGAAAGAATAGATGAAGGTTCTTGATCAGGAATGGTCGATAGAGTGAAGCCCTTCTCGAGCAATTTCTGGTTAACTTCATCAAAAGAAGTTTTTGTATGCACGACTAAGAGGCAGCCATTATCGGTATGGGAATGGATGAGAGGTTAAAGATAAAGATTGATGCTAGAGAAAGATGAAGAGAAGATTTGCGTGCTTGAGGAACACAAATTGCGGAAGGAGAAAATCAAAGAAGTTGCAGAGAAAAACTAAAGAAACGAAAAAGGAGAGGAAAAGGAAACTATATATAGGGAAAAAGATCCTCGAGAAAAACGAGGTCATTTAATGCGAGAAGGGACATGAAAGGTCAAGAATAAACGGTTGGAAGAGACGTGTGAAAAAACGGCTTTAATAGTTAAAAGCGTATGCGGAGTCAAAGCAGAGATAAAGATAAGCAGTCGCAGCGAACAAAAAGCATCGCTCTCATGATATTCTTCCCTTCGCAAGAAGAGCATGAGGAGAGATAGGAGACGCAAAGCTTCGGAACATCGCAAAAGAATAGAGGCAAGTACGTACTTTTCAAGTCCAGTATTCTTTCGCTCGTTCCTTCATCGCGAAGACCAAAGATTATTACAACAACGATTTTTCCTTAAAAATCGCTCTTCAAGCAATATTCAAGGAAAAAGAGGCAAGATGTAGGATCATAATATCGCAATGCATAGGGCTCGCGAGATCAATACACGACAGTACCGCGAGGGAGTCGCAGGGAACTAAAATGAACGGCCACTTGAATGAGAAACGACACACAAAACAACCGAGAGACATGGAACTGGCGAGGGTTAAGAAGTGTCGCGAGGTTGAATAAGTTGTACAAGCGACACTTCGCGAGACATTCCGAAAATAAAGGATAGCTTATTTGTCACCCACTATGTATTACCCTATATAAAGGGTCGATAAACATTCTCAATTATGCAACTTTCAATGGACTAATTAATCGAAATATAGTGAGGGGTGTAGTGTGGGAAAACCTGCTACTACATGTTTGGTACTTGGAAATCTCGCTGACTTTGGTTGACTCGGTTAGGTCAAGTTTTAATTAATTTAGCATCTAAAATATATAAGAATTTACTCTTCTACCCTTAACTAGTTGAAAAACTACATTGGATATGTACACCCACAAACTACCTCTCATATCTCCTTTCATCGCCGGCGCCACCATCATCTCATTCTCTTTGATTCTTCTCATTTCTCCTCCTCAGATCATTATCACTTCTTCCATCTCCAACTCACCCCATTTGCTTCTTCTTTTTGTCTCCTCCTTAATTAGATGATATCTACCTCAACCCATGATTTGGATCAAGTTTTCAAGACGATAAAGCAATAAAGAACTGCTGCTGCTACTAATGATGTTCATCGATGGATTAAGGAGATTAAGAGCTCATTTTAGAAGATCAGAGCCTGGGTAAGAGTTTATTTTCTGTTTCGACATTGTTTGAGCGTCAAATCAGGGAATAAATGGTCCACTTCCATTGATATTAAAGGTGAATGCTAGTGATTGATGAATAATTAGAATCTTGGTCGGATTTAGGACTTGGGTTGTTGTTGGAATTAAATGGAATGCAGGGAATGAGCTAGGAGAGAATCACATACAACCTCTTTTTATCCATTAATATTAATTGAAACACCCATCACTTGTTTGATTAAAAGCCTTAATGACTAGCTCTGTACCAAAAGGCTGTTGTCTTTAAAATGGGAGGTGAAGGAATAAATTAGATGGTGGTTTCCGAAGTGAAGAAGATGGGTCTTATGGATTTCCTGAGTTTGATTTGGACATAAAGTTTTGAAGCTGTGAAGATGTCAAATAAACAAATCTTTTTCGCTCTCTTTCCCTAATATAAATTGTTCATTGTTATGGATTCTATACTAGGAGATGTTGTAGAATAGTTGAAAGATCTTTTGCAATGGATTAATGATCATCAAAATGAGGAATTTTGCTCGAATCAATCAATTTGCAATTTCATAGAACACCCAAAGCAATCTCTTTTCTTGATCAATTGCCCGAGTCGACAAACAGATCTAGAGCATGAGGTTTATTAATTTGTGCCTCCAAATCCAACATTAACATAACCCGACTTTTTCTTGAGATTATTTGAACCTGAATCTCATCGATGTGCCTAGGAATCGTTCCTTTATATTGCGAGGTCAATAATTGGGCTGACAGGCGGAAGAAGAGTAGAGAGTTAGGTCAATTGGATATTCCATCATGGCCATAGGATTAATGGTGTTAGGAAATCCGTTGGATTTGAGGGCCACTCGGGAGTACAATTGTAAACTCAGCTTAATTTATTTGATAAAATTAATTAAATTGTGTCGAGAATGAGTCAACCACGGTCAACGTCAATTTCAAGTACTAAACACTAAGTTGGACAAATGTTAGACCAAACACTAACCTTGGACAAAATGTAAGTACCAAAAACCAATTAACCCTAAATTATATTTATTAATTTATCTGAGCAATATGCTGGACAGATTCAGACTTGGGAAAAACCTTAACTTGTAAACAAGAAAGGATGAAAAAACCCAAAACAGACCATCCTAGATACTTAAAAGTACATGCAAAATAAAACATGCCATTAACGGTGACACAAATGGATGCTTTAAGTAGTACATTCCACAGCAACCCAGATGGATTAGATCATCCCACCCTTGGTTACGGAGACAACAAGGTTAGTGTACTCTGTTTTCTCTTTCACAGCATATTCTTCAATTTTCTCCCTGAACCTATCAAACAATTCATTTATTATCTCCTCCCCGAATTGACTCGTCAGTAAAGATTCTGAAACAGCTCTGATGTTGTTAGCAATGAGATAGCTACTTCTGAGCGCGTCTGTCATCGAACCTCCTTCGCTAGAATCACTACCATCCCAATTCACGTGAAATGTCTCTAGTTGATTAACCCCGAACGAACCTTCATTTTGAATTATAGCTTTCACTTCTTCGAGGGATGGAAAATAAAGTGGAAAGTTCCATGTGTCTAATTTCTCCTCTTCAACCACTCCCTGGATAAATTCACATAGTTAATAGTTTGTAATTTAGTCATTTTATATAGGTGGAGTTAAAGGTGTGAAGTGAGTGGTGTGTTGAACCAGACATTCGGAACAGTGTCACAACAAAACATATGAAATCACAGGCGTATCCATGACCAATTCCTGATCTGCAAGTCTTTTTTATTTTTGTGAGTGAAAAATGAAGTCAAGTCAATCTCCAAAACGCTGTGCAGAACATTTAAAACGAGGAGTTTTCAATCAGATCAAGGAAACAACATCGTTAAACAAGTGAGAAAGTACATCCACATGCATCGGTATACCTTTGCAACCATGTCCCTTAGTGCCATGGATAACAGCCCAAATAAAGGGAAAGACTCTTTACTGGCAGGATCTGAACTTCCCCTACACAAGATTGTTAACACCATTCGTCCTCCTTTGATTAATTCCTCGGAACGGCACTTCAAAAATATGATAAAATCTTTTTTTGAACTGCATCAAATACGCTTCAATCACAGACGGAGGACTTGATTTTGCGATATAAACGTTCCCCTTATTGCTCTCATTCCCTGTAGGAACCTGTGCGATGATGTTAATTTTATTATAACTTCAAGTGATTAAAAATATAACTTCAGCTATTAAATATCTAGCTAGATACTAGTGCTGTACTAGTCACCTGGGATAGCCAGTGGAGACTGTAGCAAGAATGAACAAAGTGAACACTGTTACTTGGAAAAAGTCTACCATAAAATGTTCCAGGCATCCCAGCAACAAAACATGGTCCTAAACCATCTCCTTTGGTATTTTTAATTCTTCACAAAAACTTTTGAAGTACTTGAAAAGGTTGTTAAAGTCGTTTCCAGGAAGATCATTAAGAAACACAAGGATCTCGGGCTTAACCATGGTAGACTCGCGATATTTGTTGTAAATAGTGTCCAACAGGTCAGAAATGACCAGCAGTGCAGTTGGGCCAGAAGAACAACCTAAATCTGCAACACATATACTCTGAATCTTCTCACTTGGATAGATGGTAGTACTGCTATTGAACTTGGATAATATGTCCAGTATTGCTTCCTCTACCACTGGCTTCGTCTTGTATATAGCTTTCTTCTGTTCATTCATGAAACACGTATAACAAAATCAATAAAAGGTTAAATATATTAATGCTTCCTAATAAAACCTGAGAGTTAGAGAATGACCGAAACTGGTGAGTTAGAGGAATAACTAAATTCTGAAATGCCGTTATTCATGTAGAGCTGTTGAGTGGCTTGATCCATCGATTACTGCTTGAAAAATTCTTAAACTCGCAATGTACTAGTCCTCACTGTAAGGTTCTTTTTGCTGTTCAATTGGAGGCCTTTAAACTTGCTATATATAGGTATATATTAGGTTTTAGTATTCTTCGTATGATCATTTTGAATTATTGAGCGGAGGGGCCGGTTTAGTTTTCCTCACTCTCTTGTATCGTTTATCCTGGCATAACCACTAATATTGGTCATTTCATCAAGGATACCTAAGATGGCGACCCATGCACCGACTCTTATTGTCAACAGATTCAAGGTGGGATCCTCTCAAACAACTTGGTTTACATTAGTTGCATGTGATATAACAATGACAAAAACATGTACGAAATGAAGCACCAAATTAGGGTTAGGGGCCGGAGAATGAGAATTTGGTGGTTGCTGGACAAAAATGTTCCGTTTAACAAAAAAAATATATTAAGTGTAGAAACAGAATCTCGCAACAATTATGTCTCAGCGAAGTTTTAACTAGAAGGTGTCTGCGAAAGCCATCGCAGAGTGTTAGAAGAATGATGTAGTGAATGACGTCAGCCTAATCATGAGGAAAGTGTGAAGACTTTGCGAGATTGAAGTTAACTTGCGAAATAAACCCTTGTAAGCTTGCGAGAATGCCCAGAGGTCGAGATCCAGAAAATAAAGGTTGGCTTAGTTGTCATCCACTATGTAATATCCTATACAAAGGACCAAGCAAAGTTGAGACGGGAGAGGTATTTTTGAGAGAGGTTGGAAAGAACAAATAGGAGAGAGAGAGTCTAGAGCTATTTTGATTTCCTTGTACTCTCATTATTGTAAGATTTCTTCATAAAAATAAATAAAACTTTGATAATTGATCATGAAATTGGATTAGATCATTAAGCAATCTTGTAGGGGTATGGTTGTAGGAAATCCTGCAACTACATATTGGCGCTAGAAACAGGGAACGGGGGCGTTGATTTAGGAGATTTGAAGAAGGTTTGGAAAAATCAGTGGAGAATTTGTGAAAATTATAAGAGATCATTAAAATTGAAGAGATGGTAAGGAGAAGCACAAGAATTGCAGGAAGAAGGAGAAAGGAAATGGGAGAATCTTCTAGAATGGGAGCAAGGAATGAGGGAGAAGAACGAATTCAACCCCCAATTCAACATGCACCAGTACAAGGTGGAAACATTGATTATGATAGAGTCAGTGTGCACACTTGGAGGACGGGTTCAGCAGAGGAAGTTGAAGAAACACAACAATTGAGGGGAGTAGAAGGAGGAATAATTCATGGAGAGGAGGAGAATGAAACACTAGAAACATTAAGGATAAGGATATTTGAAGAAAGGAGATTAGAAGCAGAAGAACGTGCAAATTTAACACGACAAAACCATGAATTAAGAATGGAAAATATAAGATTACAAAATACAAGATCGAGAAGTACTACAAGATCAAATTCAAGATCAATTAGAATAGAATCAAGACGAGGTTCATTTAGAGTAGGCGTTGTTGAGAACATTCAAGAAGATATACAGAATCCTAGTGATGGACATCGTGAAGAGAGAAAAATAGCTGAAGATCGTTACATCCAGCGTGGTGAAAATTATCGTGTTGAACAAAACAATAGAAATCAGGGGAATGAGCAACATCACGGACGAAATAAATGTAGTTGCAGGAATTCCCACAATACATCCCTCACAAGAATCCATAGTAATCAACACATCTTTAAGATCAACAATCACATTTTTATTAATTAAGTTAGAAATTTTACAAGAAGGAATTGAAATCAAGAATACAACCACTATTCTAGACTTTCTCTCTCCTCAAAACTTTCTCCCCACTCTCCAAAGATCTCTCTCATCTTAAGCACATTCGGCTCTTTATATAGGATATTACATAATGGATGACAGTTCTGCTGTCCTTTATTTTCGGATCTAGCTTGCGATATTCTCGCAAGTATTCAAATGTTAAATTTCGCAACACTCTTAACTCGCTAGGTCTCCACATCTTTCTCGTGTTTAGGCTGTCGTCATCTGTCGTGTCATTTTTGTAACAAATCTACGATATCTTCGCAATGTGTTGTTCAAAGATTTCACAAAGGTATTGATGTTGCGATATTCTGATCCTACATCTTGCCTCTTCTCATGTCTTCTATGCGAAGGAGAGAATGCCATGAGAATTAGTACTTCAAAATGCCGTAGCCGTTCATTTTTCCATATTCTTACTGTATTGACACGATTACGTACTTTTACGCAGAATTTATTACACATATCTCTTCTTCAATCCCTTGCTTGACACATCTTTTTCAACCGCTATTTCTCAACCATTCACGTCTACTCTTCGCATTAAATGTGCTTATCTTCTCGAGAATTCTTCTCTCTATATATATTCTTCTCATTCTTCTCTTCTTCTTTTTTACCTTCCTTCTTATCTTTTTTGCAACTTTTCTTCATCGTTTGTCCGTAAATTTCGCTCATGCTACTGTAAATATTCTTGTTTCTACTTCTTTTGATCTTTGATTTTTTCTTCATTCCCATACTTAAAATGCCTCCAGGTTGGTCGTAAATATGAAACTTATCTTAAGGGAATCTAGAAAGATCTCGAAGGGAAGGGTTTTACATTAGCCACCATTCCCAATCAAGGAGCTAAATCCATTCTTTATGCTAAATTGTTTTACGATCGTCATTGTGATGATAAAGAAATCATAGTCGCTCAGTCGATTCTCGCTGGCCTTCTCATTCCTCTCTATGATCCTAATCTTCCATTGTTTTAAGAAATTCTTGCTCATGCGAACTTCTCGCGAGCCATCTACCAATTAAGTGGGGACTACATTCGCTTAATACTTGAATTCGCCAACCGCGGTGCTGGTAAAGGATCTCTTTATCCAAAAGAAGTTAGGGATCCTAAATTTGAGGATTTATAAATACTCGCCGAAAAATACACAGTAGAGAGCTTCTTTGAAAATTATGAAATAATAAACATGAAGAATGATAAAAATCGCTGGGGTTTTCGCTTGAAGAGGAAAGAAAATGTTGCCAGCGATAAAATACTTATGCAGGACATTGATTGGCATTCTGGAAAGAATAATACTCCTCGTCACTCTAAAGATGACAGATGGTGTGTCTTTCCATTGATTCTGAAGGGGCCTTATATTTCTGGTTCAAATGTGCTTCCTGCGAATCTTGTTTCTTATCAACCTTGGGTATTTAATTGGCCCGAGAAAGAGAGAGAGGTATGTTTCTTAAATTTCGTTCAGTTTATAGTATCAATCCTCTTTATACCTATTAATCTTGCAAAAGTTCCAGGTTAACAAGCTAATAAGAAGCTACAAAAGAACTAAGAACGCAAGCACCCTTGCAGCGCTTCGCTCGATCACGGATGAAGTAAGAAATACTTTCTTTTATTATTTTTAACAATATTGTTGCCTCTGTTTCTTATCTTCATTCGTGTGCGAAGGTTGATGTTGTAGTTGTTGAAGAAGAAGGGTCTAAGGTTGCGAACACCAAAGGCAATGGTAAAGGTTCTCTTCGCAAGGAGAAGTCCGCTGCCCCACCTTCAAAGAAACGAAAAGTTCACTCTCCCTCTCCTTCAAATCTTCAGTCTGGCAAAAGCTCTGATGATGATGATAATGATCATGTTGATACTTCTTTCGTTAGGGAAGATTTTCCACCTGAATCTTCTATGGCACAACTCTAGCATCTTCTCTGACTCCATGCAAGGGATTGGGGATGATCATCTCACTAGCACATGCAAATCTCTTGCGAATATCTGTGATGCCCCTTTGCTGGATGGTGATGATTCTCTTCATGGAGTCTCCATATCAGTGACTCCCAGCTTTCTGAATTCACTTGGTGTCTTGGTATGCCTTCATTTTTCTATTTCTTCATAATTATGATTTAAAGTTATACTATACCTTGACAATTTCTTGATTTTCCTTCGCAGACTGGGAGGGCTTCTTTCGTCGTTGCCTCAGATTTGGAAAAAAGACGTGGGATTCTTGAAAAGAAGAATCTTCAACTTCGCAAGAGAAATGAAGAACTAGAAGCTGAAACTGTTGCTCTTCGTGAAAAGAAAAATCAATTAGAAGTTGATTCTTCTACCCAAAAGGATAAAATATCCAGTCTTCAAGATGCCAATAAGCAACTTTATGGTATGAAATTTTTGTTTTCTCATTATTTTCCCTCATCTAATTTATCATTTTCGCATACGTCTATGATCTTTCTGATGAAGCCATTCTCCTTCACTCATTCCCCAATTCTATGGATAATAATACCCTTCTTGAACACCTTAATAACTCTTTGAATAGTTTTTCAAATGATAAGATTAAATCTCTTCCCATAAATGAATTCAGATCCAAACTTCGCCTCTTAGAAATTGACCATAGATCCAGTTTGGGCTTAGCCAACAAATTTAAGCATTTCTATCTTAATTCTAAAGAGGAAATCAATGCTTTAAGGACCAAGATCAGTGATCTCATAGATGATAAAGATCGCATCGCTAGACAAGGTGCTCAAGCGTTAGAGAAATTCCAAAAAACTCTTCTTCAGGTTCAAATTGAACGAGATGAATCTAACCGCAAAAAATGTTGTTCTTAGCGAAAGAGAGAATCAAATTCTCTCCCTTCTTCTCATAAATAATGATGATTAATTCGCTTGGGCTGCGAATGTTCTAGATGACGCCAGAAATAATTTAGGTGTAAATGTTAGTCTTCAAGCTGAGCACACGGCCTTGGTTAGGGATATGATTTCTGACAGAGAAGGTTTTTAATTATTCTTCTTTATTAATTGTTTGTCTTTCATAAATTGTCATCAAGTTGCTGATCCATTGTTATATATTCGCAGAAGATGAAGAGAGGTTTCTCAAAAGAATTGAAGAACTTGAGTCTGAAAAGGAGCAGCTCGCAAAGGATCTTTCTTCTCGCAATAATAAATGCTCTATACTGAAGAGTCGGTTAAAGATTTTTGTTGCGAACTTTAAGAATGATGCTATTCTTTTTCGCAATCAAACTATCAAGAAGGTCTGTGATGACAATAACATTCTTCACTCCACATATCCTTGCCTCTTAGAAGAGATTCCAAAGAATGTACCTCCTCTAGATATCTCTGACAGTGATGCTAGCGAAGAAGAGGAGTCTGATGAAGGTGAAGAAGAAGAAATATTTGATGAAGATGAAGAAGAAGAAGAATCAAACAAGAAATAATTTTGTTTCCTTCTTTCTCTTTTTGTAATATTTGTATATTCGTTCTTTTAATCTCCTATCTTTGTAATCTTTCCCTGCGAATTTCTTGAATCTTCAAATGCAAGTTCTACCTTTTTTGTTCCTTTCTGCATATATCAAACAAGAAATTCTTTTTTGCAATATGGTTAATCAATATATTATCAATCTTTCATTTCATACGTGCGTAAATCTATCATATGGAGACAAATAACATGTTCTTATTCTATTCATTCCCATACTTGCCTCTGTTATTTGTATCCAAATGAAAGATTAAGCAAGTTACTTTTGAATAGATGTATTTATGCCTCAGTTTCGCAGTTGTTTCTGCAAAATCTTCGCAAGTAGGTATTTCTTGGTTTTTCCCAAGATTTCATTCTTTCTGATTCTCTTATGTGGTCTTATTTTGCCTTTCTAGTTAAAGGTCTTATTTTGCCACCTCTTGTCATTGCGACAAAATCACAGGACGTCTTTGCATTTGCATGCAAAAACCCCTTGATCTTGCCTTAACTTTTTTCTCTTGTGATTTTTGTTGCGACAATATGACAGGCCTAAATATTCTTGTGAAAATAAATCCCCATGACATTGCCATCTTGCGACGAAATCGCAGGACGTCTTTACACTTTCATGTATTGACCCATTGATGTCGCCTTATCTTTCTCTTTTGTATTATTGCTTTTTCAGGATTGTCGCACAAATATGACAAGCCTAAATTTTCTTGCGAAAATAAAGCCTCATGACATTTGCGTTTTAAGACACTTATCAGCTCCCTAATGGAGGGTGCCGCCCTTATCTTCCCCCTGGTTTACCCTTCAAGGAAAAGTACCTCTACCATACAAGGTTGGCTCCTCCCATACGGTCTTCACAACAACCAGTTGTTTTCGCAGCCTCTTATCCCTTTTACCTATATGGTTTATGGTTACGAGACTGCACTCTAAGTGGGGTTTTCTTCGGGACGAGTGTAGGATAAGTCAAGACTTGCCAAGAATGGCCGAGACGCTTAAAACGCCCGAGGCACTCTTGGCTCAACCATGTACCTCGGCGCCTAGATCAAATGTCGCACTCCTTAGAAGAGACCCTCGGTCGTCCAACCTAAGTCATAAGCTTAGGTTGAAAATCCAAGGTACCTCTCCTGGATGGGATTAATTGACCCCAAATCTCCATGACTCGGGTTCCAGGGGAGGTGTAACCTTTTCGCTGAGCCATGCAACAGGTACCCCCTTCTATGACGCACTTTAGGTCTTACTTTTGCCTCTTGCGAAATTTTGATTTCGCGAACTAGGGTGTACGCCATAGTAGGTTCGTCCCTTTTTGATTATTTTGTTTCTTCTTCTGCATATCAGCTCTTTTGTAATTTCGTAGTCCCATCTTTTTCATTCATAATTTTTTTTTGACAAGTCAGTCATACGCCTTTCCTTCTTCTCTCAATTTTACTTTTGCATTTAGAGAATCAACAAATACATTCACTCTTTAAGTCACTTACCTCTGCTATTTTCTGCCTCTGCATTTTTGAATTTTTCTGTTATCTTTTTATCTTTTGTGAAATTTTCGTCACTTCTTATCTTCAGCATGCATTGGCTTATGATGTTTCTTCTTCTATCATTTTATTGCATCTACCATCAATCTTTCACTTTTTGTCTTTCTACGATGTTATGTTTCCAATTCTTTTTCTTCGCAGCTCTTTCTTCGCATGATTCTACATCAATTTCATAACACTTCTTTCCTTCAATCCAATCTCCTTTTATGATGCCAATACCACTGGGATGAGGGAATTTGATACATTGATGGAAAGTCGATGCTACACCTAGAATCTCATGTAACCAAGGTTCTCCAATCAATGCGTTGTATGGTGATTGCACATCGACTACACAGAATAGAATTTCAGAGGACAATCCTTTCAGTGGAATTCACATATGGACTTCCCCTTTAGACTTATTGGCAGTACCATTAAAACCATAGATTTTTTAAGTTGAAGGTATTAGATCTTCATCTTTCCCTCCCGTAGTTTTATAAGTATGATAAAAAAAGGATATTCACGGAAGTATCGATTAAAACTCTATTGATTGCCCATGAATTCTCAGCTTCATTATCTTCATCATCGCTAGGTTTTGGGTTAATCTCCAATCTTACTACTAATAGGTTATCGTGCATTTCTCCACCCACAGGTACTTCCTTGCGGTGAAGGAAATAGTCTGCTTTTGCCATTCTTGCAATGCCGATACTTTTGCAATGTTTATTATTTCTCTATCATCGACATATCTTACGAAAACCCTGCTAAAAATGTTATCGTGAAAGTCTTCAATCGTTTTGTACGAGTGTACAATAGAGTGACAAAATAGATTCTTTGACTTTGCTCCAACTTCTATCACAAATGTTTCTCTTTCCTTTGCTGTGTTTGTCCTGCGAATATATGGTGGAGGTGGTAATGGTTAAGATTGAGGTTCTCCTACTAGAAAACGATTTAGTTTTCCCTAATATATCATCCTGAGAATGATTCTCTTTATATTTTTGCAGTCATTTGTTGAGTGTCCATGGAAATGGTGATAAGAGCAAAATTCATGACTTCTGTGGCTTGGAGGTGGTTCACTCCCCATGTTCCATGGCGCAGGTATGTTTTCCATCAAGATTATAGCTTCCCATATTTTCTCCACACTAGCATTCAGAGGTGGCATTTTGATTTCTTCCCATATTACCTTGTGATTTCGCTGTCCTCTGTGATAGTTTTCCTCTGACCTCCATAAGTTTCTTGTGGATGATCAAGTCTTTGGATTTTGTTATTTCCACCATGGCTATAGAAATTTCTCTCTATCCCTCGAATTCTTCTTTATCACGACTCCCCATAGCTACTAGCTTCTGCTGACTATCACCCACTATCCTCTCTTGTTGTCCTTGCGAAGTGCTCGCCACTGTATTTATCAACTTAGGTAACAAGCTTGCATTCGCTGCTTTTGAACTTGTGTTCGCAATCGGGTATGATTCCATCTCATTTTGTTTTTCCTCAAGAGCAATATATTCCTCCTGAAATTCTCTTATTTCGGTCATTGTGGTCGTATTATTGATTCTGAAAATTTGAATGTACAGCAGATTGGTTGCGAACATAGCGTTAATGAATGATAAAATGAGATATCTCTCATCCACACGGCCAGCCGTATCACTACACGTTGTCTTCCACCTCATGGTTAGATGCTTCAAACTTTTGGCGCCAACCCTTTGCTTTAACCCAAATACATCTTCTATGCCAGGTCGCGAGGAATTGTTACTTATATACGCCCCTAAGAATGTAGTCTGCAAATGGTTGAAAGATGTTATGGTATTCTTGAGTAGACCTTCAAACCACTTTAAGGCTTCTCCCATTAAACTTGATGCAAAATACTTGCACAACACAGCATCATGATTTTCCCACTGTAACATACATCTCACATAAGCTTTGATGTGTTGAATGACACAAGTTGTTCCGTCAAAAATGCTAGTTAGCGCGGGTAGATTGCACTTTGGGGGTATTCTCCTAATTGTACTTCTTGTGTAAATGGAGTTTTCGCAGCCTCTTCTATGGCTTCATCCAATTGTCTCCTGCCTCTTTTTTTTCTGTTATTTAACATTCCTCTCATCTCCGCCAATTCTCTCAGGATTTGTTCATTTACACCAGGATTTTGGTCCATTGGCCTCTTTAACTATTTTTCTCTTCTTCTTTGCTCATGTCTGTCTTGTCTTGCGAAATTTTGCGCTTCTTCCTCATTATCCTCTTCTTGTCTTTTTCTTTGATCTTCCCTTTCATGAATTCGCACATGATTATGTATCTCATTTTCTTCTCTGCGATTTTGTTCATTCCTCCTCAATTCCTTTTGCCGCCTTTCAGCTCTCATTTGTAATCTATCATATTCTTCATTGAGATTACCACTATTGTGATTTTGTTCATGCCTTGTTTCTCAATTATCATGATTGTTCTGGCGAACTGCCTCTTGGAGCTCTTTTTTCTCCATTTCTGCTCTCAGCCTCTCTCTTTCGCAATCTAGATGTGCTTGTTCATCATAGTGTCTCTATATTTCCTCTTCAATTATTTGCTGATTCCTTTGAACATCTCTTCCCTGTAATATTCTCCTTCCTTCTTCCTGATTTTCCTCACCATCTTGATTACTTTACTCCTGATGTTGCCTATTCCTCTGATTTCTATCGTTTTGTCCGTTTTGGAGAATTTCTCCATGTGGGATATAATGATCTTCAATCATTTCTCTTCTTTCGTGGTATTCTCCGTCTGGATTTTGTACTTTCTCTCGAGTATTTTAATTAACATTTACTACAGGTGAATTTCGCCTTATTTCTCCCCTAATTGATCTTGAACTTGACCTTGTAGTGCTTCTTGACTTTCTATTGTGTAATCTCATGTTTTCCATCCTCAACTCATGATTTTGTCTTGTCAAATTTGCACGTTCTTATGCTTCTAATCTCCTCTCCTCGTGTATTCTTTGCCTCAATGCCTCTAACGCTTCGATCTCTTCATTTCCATGAATTATTCCTCCAACTGTTTCTTGGTCTCTCTCCTCTCGTCCATTGCTTCTTAATTGACGCTCTTCTTCCATTTTGTCTACGGAATCTGATCGCCAAGTATGCGCACTCACTCTGTCGTAATCAATAGTTCTATTTTGTGATGGTGTACGTTGAATTGGTTGCTGAATTTGATTTTCTCCATCATTTCTCGCGTTCATCCTTGAAGACTCCTCAATTTCATTTCTCCCTCTACCAGCAAGCCTCTTACTCCTTCTAACAGTTTTTGGTTGTTTTGAGTTATTTCTTCTTCAAGCCATTTTTCAACCTTAATGAGTTGTTGAAGTTATGTGAAATTCTTCACCTATTACTCCAAATTCTTTCAAATCACAATATCAATCTTCAGTCCCTATTTCTAGCACCATTATTTAGTTGCAGGAATTCCCACAATACATCCCTCATAAGAATCCATAGTAATCAACACATCTTTAAGATCAACAATTACACTTTTATTAATTGAGTTAGAAATTTTACAAGATGGAATTGAAATCAAGAATACAACCACTATTCTAGACTTTATCTCTCCTCAAAACTTTCTCCCCACTCTCCAAATATCTCTCTTATCTTAAGCCTGTTCGGCTCTTTATATAGGAGATTACATAATGGATGACAGCTAAGCTTTCCTTTATTTTCGGATCTAGCTTGCGATATTCTCGCAAGTATACAAATGTTAAATTTCGCAACACTCCTAAATCTCGCTAGGTCTCCATATCTTTCTCCTGTTTAGGCTGTCATCATCTGTCGCATCATTTTTGTAACCAATCTGCGATATCTTCGCAGTGTGTTATTCAAAGATTTCGCAAAGGTATTGATGTTGCGATATTCTGATCCTACAATAACCAAGATGGGAAGAAGGATATTATATGAGAGAGAAGTGCAAAAAAATAACAAACAGTTGAGGATGAGATTGAGAGGCGAAATGCCGAGCAGACACGTATAGCTTGCGAAAGAGAAAGAATGAGGGCGGAAATTGAAGAACAAGAATTTCAGGAGGCTATATGCCAGAACAATCATGATAACCGGGAGAGAAGGTGCGAACAACACCATAACAATGATAATATTAATGAAGAAGTAGATAGAATACAAGGGAGAATTGAAAGGCGAGAAATAGAAGTGGCGAGGAATGAACCAGGACGCATAGGAGAAGATGAAAGGCGCAATCATGTGTGAATACATGAAAGGGGTGAAAGAGAATATCGCAGAGGAAGGCGAGAAGAAGTGGATGGGGAGGAAATACAAAATATCGCAAGGCAAGATAGACATGAACGCAGGATAAGAGAAACAAGGTTAAAGAGACCAATAGACCAAGGGTCAGTCGCGAATGAAAAAAATTCTAAGAGAATTCGCAGAGATGAGGGGAATGCTTAATAACAGAAGAGAAGGAGGTAGGAGAAAGTTGGATGAAGCAATAGAGGAAGCTGCGAAGACGCCGTTTAGACAAGAAGTACAATTAAGGGGAATATCGCCAAAATGTAATTTGCCTGCATTAACCAGCGTCTTCGATGGGATAACTTGTGCCGTTCAATATATCAAAGCTTACGTGAGATGCATGCTGCAATGGGAAAACCATGACATTGTATTGTGCAAATACTTTGCATCAAGCTTGACGGGAGAGGCGTTAAAATGGTTTGAAGGACTGCCCAAGGATACCATAGCATCTTTCAATCAATTGCAAACGATGTTCTTAGGAGCCTATATAAGTAACAACTCATTGCGTCCAGGCATTGAAGATGTATTTGGATTAAAACAAAGAGTTGGAAAAAGTTTGAAGCATTTAACTATGAGGTGGAAGACAATGTGTAGTAACATGGCTGGCCGTGTGGACGAAAGATACCTTATTTTGTCATTCATTAATGCAATTTTCGCAACAAATTTGTTGTATGTTCAAATATTTAGAATAAAGAATAGTATCACAATGAATGAGTTGCGAGAGTTCCAAGAAGAATACATTGATCTAGAGGAAAAAGAAAGTGAGATGAAGTCGTACCCAGTCGCGAACACAAGTTCAAAGACTGTGTATGCAAGCCTGTTGCCCAAATTAACAAACACATTGGCGAACGCTTCGCAAGATCCACAAGGAAAGATGGTGATCGAAAGTCAACAAAAGTTGGTTGCGATGGGAAGTCGTGATCAAGAAGAGTTCGAGAAAGAGAGGAGATTCTATAATCGTGGCGAAAATAACAAGATTCAGAGATTTGATCGACCCCAAGAAACATATGGAGGACAAAAGAACAACTATCAAAGGGGATAAGGATCTCAAAGGGTAGTATGGGAAGAAATAATAATGCCTCCCCTAAATGCTAGTGTGGAAAATATATGGGAAGCCATAATTTTGATGGAAAATATCCCATCACATTGGAACATGGGGAAGGAGCCACCACCGACACATACAAAAGTCAGGAATTCTGTTCATACCATCACTTCCATGGACATTCGACAAATGATTGCAGAAATATAAAGAGAATTATCCTTAGAATGATAGACCAAGGCAAGTTGAACCACTTTCTGATAAGACAACCACAACCTTTACCATTACCACCACCACTAGAAGATCACAGAGCAAATGCAGCAAAAAGAGAAGATACATTCTTAATTGAAGTCGGATCAAAATCAAAAAACCTATTATGCAATTCTATCGTACACTCATACAAAACAATAGAGGATTTTCATGATAACATTATGAGCAGAGTATTCACAAGAGATGTTGATGGTAGAGAAATTATGAATATTGCGAAAGTCTCGCCATTAAAAGAATGACAGAAACAACTTATTTCCTTTACAACATAGGAGATTCATGAAGGAGGAGAAATGCATGATAATCCTTTGGTGGTAAAGTTAGACATCAACCCGAAACCAAGTGATGATGAAGATCATGAAGCTGAGGATTCATGGGTGATCAATAAAATATTGATTGATACTGGAAGTTTTGTAAATATTCTATTTTATCATACTTAGAAAACTATGGGGGGGAGGATGAGGATTTGATACCTTCGACTTACAAGATTTATGTCTTTAATGGTACCGCATGAACAAACCTAAGGGAGAGATTACCATGTGAATTCCTTTGGAGGGGCTATCTTCCGAAATTCTGTTATGTGTTGTTGATGTAGAGTCACCATACAACATGTTGATTGGTCGACCTTGGCTGCATGGAATTCTGGGAGTAGCTTCAACCTTTCATCAATGCATTAAGTTTCCTCATCCTAGCGGTGTTGGAATTATAAGAGGAGATTGGGTTGAAGGGAGAAAATGTCATGCAATTGATGTAGAGAAATGTGAAGAGAGAGTAACTAAAAAGATCAACTGGAAGCACAATGTCAGAGAAAAGAAAAGAGGCGAACGATTGATGGTAGACGCAGTGGAACATGGAAGAAAAGGGATTGTTGCGAAAGCAATGATTGCTGAAAGTGAGAATCAGCGAGTAATTCGGAAAGGAGAGTTGGTATTACTTTTACAACCCACTTTTCAGAGGGATGATGAAGATGATTGTGCGAACAGATGGGAAGGTCCTTATACAATAACAAAGGTACTTAAATAAGGAAAGTATGGACTAAAAGGAATGAAAAGTGCAGTGTATAACGAGAAGTATCTGCAAAAATATGGTATAAGTGATAGTGACAGCACAGAACAAGGAAACAATATTCTGCGAAGCGAGATCATCAATAGTGTGCGAGAACTCAAAGAAGCACAAACACAAGTTAACAAAGGTAAGAAACTTAAAATGTGAAATGAGAATGAAATTGGTGAAATTGAGCAGAGAAAGAAACAAAGTTGAATGCAAAAGATGTATTCGAAAAGTATCTTTTATTGATTAAAGAAAACAAAATTAAGAAATTGCAGCAATGAGAATGAATACATGCGATAATTTCGCAGAGATTATACTCATAGAATGAAGATGTGCAATAATTTCGCAGAATTTATGATGTTAACAAAAGAAAATAAAAATAAAATATAAGAATAAACAAAAAGACAGAGGAACCCAACTTTGGCGTATACCCTAGTTCGCGAACAAAATTTCGCAAGAGGCAAATGTAAGACCTAAAGTGCGTCATTGAAGGGGAGAACCTATTTACATGGCTCAGGGAAAGGTTACACCGCCCCAGAACCTGGGTCATGGAGAGTTGTGGTTATTAAACCCATCCAGGAGAGGCGCCTTGGATTCTCAGCTTAAGCTTATGACTTAGGTTGAGCGACTAAGGTACGAAGGTCTCTCCTAAGGAGTGCAGAACTCGATCAAGGGGCCGAGGTACACGGTTGAGCCAAGAGTGCTTGGGGTGTTTGAAGCGTACCTGGCCATTCTTGGCAAGTCTTGGCTATGATGCACTCGGCCACAAGAAAACCCCACCTAGGGTGCAGTCTTGTAACCATGAGCCATATCAACGAAGGGATAAGAGGCTGCGAAAAACAACTGGTGGTTGTTAAGACAGGATCGGAGGATCCAACCTTGTATGGTAGAGGTACGTCTCCTTGAAGGGGCAACCAGGGGGATGATAAGGGCGGCACCCTCCATTAGGGAGATGATAAGTGTCAAAGACGCAAATGTCATGAGGCTTTTTGCTCACGGGAGTATTAAGCCTTGTCATATTTGTGCAACGATCCTGCAGAGGCAAAAATACTAGAGAAAGATAAGACGAGATCAATGGGTCAGTGCACGAAAGTGTAATGACGTCATGCGATTTCGTTGCAAGACGACAATGTCATGGGGCTTTATTTCGCAAGAACATTTATGCATGTCATATTGTCGCATGAAAAATATCCTACCGAGGAAATAATACAAGAAAATAATAAGACAAGATCAATGGGTCATTACATGAAAATGTAAAGACGTCCTGCGATTTTGTCGCAAATACAAAAAGTGGCAAAGTAAGACCTTTACTTAGGAAGGAAAAATAAGACCACATAAGAAAATAATATTGAATGGAATCTTGGAAAATCCCAGGATATATCTAATAGTGAATTCACAATAGCGAGATTTTGCAAAAAAATGCGAACAAGAACTGTGAATATGACGCACAGAATCCCGTGCAACGTTGCGGCATGATTAATCTCTCATTTGAAAACAAATAACAGAGGCAAGTATGGGAATGCTTAACGGAGGCAAATGTTGTTTGCTTCCACCTGATAGATTAATGCATATATGTTGATTATATATTGATTACTAATCTTTGATTGTTGTTGCGAACAAGAGTTGCTTTTCTAACATATGCAGATAAAACAAAAGAAATAGAACTTATATTAAGAGATTTTGGAAACTTAAGGAGTTCGCAGTGACAGATTTACATGAAGATCAAAAAATAAAGGATATACAAGTTTCACAAAAAGGAGAAAGGATAACGAAGAAAAGAACAATTATTCCTCGTTCGACTCTTCTTCTTCATCCTCATCAATCTCTTCTTCAATTTCTTCTTCCTCACTATCGTCACTATCTGAAATGTCTGGAAGTGATGCATTTGGTGGAATTTCATCCAAGAGGCAAGGATATATAGAATGGGAAATGTTGTTATCATCTCATACCTTCATGATTCACTACAAGAAAACATGGCTTAAGCGACCAAAATTTTAGCAAGAGCCCTAAGTTTTGGTCGCTTTAATGGTTAAGCAACCAAGTTTGC
This sequence comes from Papaver armeniacum, assembly GCA_023531295.1. Classification (NCBI taxonomy): domain Eukaryota; kingdom Viridiplantae; phylum Streptophyta; class Magnoliopsida; order Ranunculales; family Papaveraceae; genus Papaver; species Papaver armeniacum. The sequence goes on from JAJJWW010007175.1 coordinate 127,921, forward strand.
AACCACCAAATAGTTTACTTGCTGCAAATTTAGCTCCACTATTTCGGAGCGACCAATAACCGTGTTAGGTTGCTACATCACTTTTTCAAGTTATCTATAGAAACTACAAAAGTGCTTGAATCGCTATTTGCTTTGAGGCACAATGGGCAGCAATTCAAAAAATATTTGGTTGGTATAATCTTATCTCAGCAACCAAATCTTAGCTACCACTCTATCAAAGTAAAGTCCAATTATAGAATTTGTGATTTGATTACTAAGTTTTTTCTTTTGGCCATTTTAAATGTAATTATGTAATAAAATGAATTATTTTGTTGGTGAGTAAGATTTATCTTAAGGATATATACATCCCAAACTAACAAATAATTTGTACCTCTTGATGATGTTCAAAAACAAAAAATGAATGGTTTATGGTAAAACCGATCAAGAAAAAATGAATGGTTAATTTTCTAAAATGCAAGCTATCATCCCATTGAAACATTGTTTGTTAGTTGTTTATTTGTACCATTTTGTCCCAGTACAGCAAACAGTTTTTTTTCAAGCAAACCCGTGAAGGATAAGCAGTCAACGACAAAGTTTTTATTGGACCCAAATTCAAGTGGAAAGTGGTGGAATTTTGCCACCAAAAACCCACCTTTAATTCAAAACAAGTTGAATTTTGCCGCCGAAAAAGTTTTCCAATTCAAAACGTTTGTGGACGTTGGATAAAGGGACAATCCGTATGAGTTTTCCTATTCAGTTAATATCCGTTGATTATATACATTTTGGTTTCCTATTGGTCAGATTAATGTCATATGGATCATGTGTGTCATCTTAGTTTCCTATTGGTCAGATTAATGTCATACCGATCGATCATAATTGTTATCTTAGTTTCTTATTGGTCAGATTAATGTCATTCGGATCATGATTTTTTTCTTCTTCTTGAAGCATGTATATTAATATTAAACTACTAAGGGTCCAGTACACGAGGATACAAAATACCCCAAGAACCATCAAATATAATGAAATTGGTAGGCCATGAAATTGCATCAACATAATATTTTAGCAAAGTAGCAGTCTTCGAATCGGAGTTGCATCGGGAGGGAATGGTAGAGTCGAAGGTCGAACGGCCTTCAGTCAATGCTTTCCACAAGAAAAGTTATACTTTGGTAGACACGATAGTGTCCACGGGAACTTAGTTGGAGATAAAAGTTTTCGATGCAATTGATTGAAGTTGCTAATCAGGCCCTTGTATCTAGTTGTTGCGGAAAACTGCCCCGAGTGATATCTTACTCCTTTGTTTTTCGGCCTGATCCATTGTGAATTGAAGTAGTACCCAAACTTTACCCAAAATAAGGATTTATGTTTTGTTTTCATACATATAATTCGTGATAATTTCGTTCATATTAATTTGTAGTGATCTAACATTTGCTTCATATGTAATTTAATTTAACTTGGTAATAATAAATACTTGCTAACCATATTTCCAACTCGCGGCCAGGTTTCGATCTCGGAGCCTGGTATGCATACATATATGCATAAATAAGGTTTGTTCAAGGTTTCGTAGAATATCTCGAAGGAATCTTACGTGTAAATGGATGGATTCGTCATTCTTACCAAGTTTCTGAGTAAGTTAGCAAAATTGACATAGTTTCGCTGAGTTTTAGACAAAACAAATTATCAAGTACTTTGAGGATATAATTTTAAAATTTTCAAGGTATTGATAGAAACTGTAGATCAATTTCATTTTCGGAATATGGGTTATTTGTCCAAATATTTTTAAAACATGGTTCATATGGACAAGTAAAAATTAGTATGGGTGAAATGGACACTAAAAAAATAACAAGGATGAAACTGGATTCATTCTGGCTTAAACTTAAAAAGTAGCGAGGATGAAACTGGATTCATCCTGATATAAATTAAAAATAAGAAAAAGTATTTGAAAATGGGTAGGATGAAACTGTTTACATCTTGGCTATTTTTACATTTTTGTCCATTTAAACAGTATCAAAATTTACATGTCTTTTTCATCCAGGAATTGTCGTTATTGGGTTTATTGACCAATTTTGTGTTTCATTTTAAATTTTAGGAACAAAGGTTTATGGGATCTTTCTCATCTTTTTGGATCACCAAATTAGGATTATATTTTAGGTCACAGAATTATTATGTAAATTCCAAAAAAAAAAAAAAAAAACAACATCAAGGACTACATATGATTCTTTAATTGGTTAGCCGTATGGGAATGAAAATGATGGAAACAAATTTGATAATTGTCATTGGTTTTCAAATAAACAGACTTTCGAATAATACATATGAATGGAATGAAGCGGAGAGATATCATCGACTTTAATACATATAACATGGAATGATCGGATTGAATGATAAGAATGCCAATGAACCAATTGAATGGAAATACATTAGGAAATGAGAAAGAAAAATAATGGTAAATATGGTCGCTGACGATCGATTCGGCGAGAAGTCGAAATTTATTGAAGAAGACTCCGATCTAAAACACAAATTTTCTGAGTCACCCAAGATTCTACTATAATTTTATTTGAAAATTAAATTAACAGTTGTCATATTAGTTAATTAATTACACGTGATAAACTTAAATTTACATATGAAAAAATTATTGAATCACTGCAAATTAGAAAATTATCACGAATTATTTACATGGATGCCTTATGAAAGAAACACAATGCCTTATGAAAGAAACACATGATCCGTACGAGATTTGTCCAAACAATAGAAAACAAAAATCTATAATCCTACGGATACCAATTTACAAGGAAAACTCATATGGATTGGCCTTGGTGGGTAAGGTGGACTAATGTCCCGTGGACGCTTGGTACATAAATGACGTGGAAGATGAGCTAAACCTCATCCGTCAATTTGGTTTCTTCTCCATGTCATCCAACGGCCTGTAATTTGCCTTTCCATAGCCTAATTCCTTTTGCGCACTCATTTCATTCCACACTCTCTCTTAGAATCTCCTGCGCCTCCTTCATACTCTTTTCATCTTCTTCTTTCCTCCATCTTAGTAGATCTCGTGCTAAATGATAAAATTTGTTTGTTAATTGATGTTCATTGAGTTGGAGTTACTGTTAATTTCTTTTGTTTCTTGTTATGTTGGATTTATTTATCCATTAAAAGTTTGGATTTGTTATTAAAAATTTTCTTTGTCTACAATGATTGATTGTAGTAATAATGGTGTTCAGGTATTAAGGTTCTGTATCTTCTTCCTCTATATTGATCTGCATCTCTATGTCTCTCTCTTCATACTCATGATTTCCTTTATGATATGTTACTAATCAGGACTTCTTGCTTTGATGTGTAAACGGGATAGTTATATCTCCTTGTAAAATGTTGTCTATTCTGAAAATTTGTCTTAGCCGTTTTAGACCATAAATTGCTTAAAATCTATATGAATATGGTTGTGTTAGGATTTTTTGATTATCTCAATGGGCTGTTTTTTTTCCTTTCTTTGGAATGACAAATTATCAAGTAAGGTTTGCTCCAATCATCTAGCTTTAAGTTGGAAAAGGTACATAATATCGTATTTTATTGATTGGTTTCTTATTCAGTTATTGATCCGATTTTTGTTTAAATTTGATTTCCTTCAGTTAGTTCCTCTTTGAATTTTCTTATTTGCTTATATGCAGGACGAACTAGATCTATTGATCTCAAAATCAGAGCTAAAATACAGATTATTATGCCGCACCATATATGAATCTTGTTTTTAAGCTTGTCCGGGGGTGCTTCAAAGTTGTTTTAAGCAGTTGTATCCATGGAGATTTTATTATTTTTACTTTTAAGAAATTGAATTTCATTTCTGTAATTTTTCTGTAATTTTTCTTTGATGGAGATTTTATTATTTTTCTAAAATGTGAGATTGTAATTTTTTATTTTTTTTCTTGTAAAAAAATAATTATGTAAATTGAATTTAATAAAATAATAAAGTTGACTAATTGATATTCATTTTTATTTTGGTTCATATTTTAATTTATATTCAGTATCAATTTAATTTCAATTTGTCAATCACTGAATCCAGTAAAGGTGACATTGGAATGACATTGCGGTACCGGAATATTTTGAGCAACTAAGTTCAGATCACTCGCTCAAACTTAATACTTCAAAAACTGATAGAGCTAAACATGTTAATCGTTCAAGGATAGTTGGAATAAACTTAGTCCAATGGCCTTATTACTCGCTAAGGGTAGTTGGAGCAAATTTAGACCAATGACCCTATTACTCGCTCAAACATAGTTGGAGTAAATTTAAACCGATGACTTTATTTGCTCGCTGTATGTAGTTGAAACTTGTCTTGAGCGATTGCATAGCTTCTCCAAGTCTTTACATATACCACCTCTTCCAACCACATACCGAGTGCCACTTTAAGTTGGTCAAACCCCAAACCCCTTGAGCGACCAAAAACAGGGTCTTGCCACCAAAATCAACCAGTTGCTTAATCTAGTTTTTCTTGTAGTGATTGTCTGATTGAGAAAATGAAGAGTATCATTCTGGAAGTTGGCGACGGTGATCTTTAATTGATTCTAGAGCCGATGGCATTTATCATTGCGAGAAGATAAATCTTCTGTGAGTTTCACTTTTTCTGCTTCAAGAGATTTAGATTGAGTCTTCAATTCTTCAATTCTCCTGTGAAAATTCTTCTCAGCTTCTGCGAATATACAATAACATATCAATAACTCAAGCGAAGTTTATGAAAAAGAATAACCAGTAAGAAAGTAAAGTTAACAACCTTCTCTGTTAGAGATCATATCTTTGATCAAGGTTGAATGATTAAAATTTACACCTAAATTATTTCTGGCATCATCTAAAATTTTCGCAGACTAAGCGAACTCATCATCATTAGTTATAAGAAGACGAGAAGGAACTTGATTTTCTCTTTCGACAAAAATGGCATTCCAGCCTGCGAAAGAATAAAAAGAAAAGTCAAAACAAGATATAAATTTTGAATTATAATTAAAAGCGAAGTAGATGAATGAAGGTTTACCAGAATACCAAGCAAGTTTAAGAAACTTGGAGTAACTGATCTAGAAACACCACGAAGGGAATTCGTTATCATCTAAAAGAGGGGCGTCAGAGATTCTCGCAAGCGCCCGACAAGTATTAGTTAAAGAAACGTTGCCTATTCCTTGTAGTGAATCGGAGAATATGCCGGATAATTGAGCCATAGATGATTCAGGTGAAGAATCTTCCTTTGCGAAAGAAGCCTCAACTTCTTCATCCATGCTTTCATTTGATTGAAGATTTGCAGGAGAGGCTGAGCGAACTCTTCGTTTCTTTGAAGGTGGGATGGTTGATTGATCCTTGTGAAGAATGCCTTTATTCTTGCCTTTAGTTTTCGCAACCTTGATAGGTTCTTCAGCTTCTTGAACAACTCTAATTTCAGCCTGCATACACGAATGAAGATAAGAAATAAAGGCAACAATATTGTTAAAATAAAACAAAAGAGTATTTCTTACTTCATCCATGATTGCACGTAATGCTGTTAAAACGCTTGCTTTCCCAATTTTGTTGTAGTATTTTGTCAGCTTCACAACCTAAAATTTTGCAAGATAAGAAAAGAATGAAGTAGGAACAAATGGAGAGTCATACACTGAGCGAAATTTGGAAGCATACCTCTGTTTCCTTTTCGGGACAGTGAAATACCCAAGGTTGGTACGTAGTGATATTTTCGGGTAGCACGTTGGAACCAGAAATGTAAGGTCCCTTCAGAGTCAATGGAAAGACGCACCATTTGTCATATTTTGATTGACGTGGAGTTTTATTAGTACCAGAATGCCAGTCAATATCTTGTATTAACACTTTTTCGCTGAAAATATTCTTTTTATTCTTCAAACGAACTCCCCAGCGAGTACTTTCCTTCTTCATAATGATTACTTCGTAATTCTCGAAGAAACTCTCCATAGTATATTTCTCAGGGATGATTTCTAGATCAACGAATTTAGGATCTCTAAGCTTCGGAGGATAAAGAGACCCCAAGCCTGCACCGCGATGGGCAAACTCAAGCACAAGTCGAATGCAGTCTCCACAAAGTTGATAGATGGCTCGCGAAAAATTCGCATGGGAAAGGATCTCATAAAACAAAGGAAAATCAGGGTTATAAAGAGGGATAGGGAGACCAGCAAGAAGTTGACAAAGCGAGATTATGATTTCTTCATTGTTGCATTGATGATCAGAAAATAACTTAGCAGAAAGAATGAACTTAGGGCCATGATCAGGAATGGTGGATAATGTAAAACCTCTTTCTTTAAAGTCTTTTTGAATTTCTTCAAATTCACTGTCATATTTATGACACTTGGAGGTATTTTTGAGTATGGGAATGGAGAAGAAGAAAAGATCAAAAAAGGAGAAGAAATTTAAAAAAAATGCAGTAGCAGAAGCGGAACTTGCGGAAGAAAAGTGAAGAAAAGTTGCAGAGAAAAGGAAAGGAAAAGTGAAAAGAAAGCAAAAGAAGACAAAAAAGGATATATAGAGAGAAGGAAATCTCAAGAAGATAAACTCATTAATGCGAAGAGGTGACGTGAACGGTTAAGAAGTGACGGTTACGAAAGACGTGTCAAGAAATAAATGGTAAAAGAAACACCTATAACTTGTTTCGCATGAATCACGGAAGGTTGTCGGTGGAAAAGAATAAGGAAAAGTGAGCGGCCGCGGCATTTAGAAATAGAAGTTCTCATATCATTCTCTACTTCGCAGAGAAGACATGAGAAGAGGCAAGATGTAGGAACAGAATCTCGCAAGAATTATGTCTCAGCGAAGTTTTAACTAGAAGGTGTATGCGAAAGCCATCGCATAGTGTTAGAAGAATGATGTAGCGAATGACGTCAGCCTAATCATGAGGAAAGTGTGAAGACTTTGCGAGATTGAAGTTAACTTGCGAAATAAACCATTGTAAGCTTGCGAGAATGACGCAGATCAGATCCGAAAATAAAGGTTGGCTTAACTGTCATCCACTATGTAATATCCTATATAAAGGACTAAGCAAAGTTTAGATGGGAGAGGTCTTTTTGAGAGAGGTTGGAGAGAAGAAATAGGAGAGAGAAAGTCTAGAGTTATTTTGATTTCCTTGTACTCTCATTATTGTAAGATTTCTTCATAAAAATAAATAAAACTTTGATAATTGATCATGAAATTGAATTATATCATTGTACAATCTTGTAGGGGTGTGGTTGTAGGAAATCCTGCAATTACATTAAGACTTAACTGAAAGCTTTAAACTAGTTCAGCATTATGTAAATTAGCCTATCTTTCTCCGAACAGCAAAATTGGTTCTAGGAGTACTGATAAAGCATTAAAAAAATTACAAGAACTACATTGTCTATGCATGTGAACGCATTCAGACATCGTTTAATTCTGAAGGGTCAAGGGTTTTGTCATTTACCTAGCACTTGTAAATGATCTGCTTGTATTCTTCGTCACAATTCTAACAAACTCTATTTTTCATAAGAACAAAGGAAAAAAAAATATGTTGAAAAAGCTCGATGGACACCATTTTTGGCCTAATTTCTGGATCAAATGAACAGCGTTAAGTTATTTATGTCAGGATAAACAATAGAAGAAAGTGAGGAAAACGATATTGGGCCATCCGCGCAGTAATCCAAATCCCTAAATGACCATAATAATTGGTTTATTTAGTGAGTTTGTTGTTATCAACAATCTGGGGGGTCAGATGATAGTTGTGTGGACTAGTGAGAGGTAAAATGAACGATGATAAGCGCAACACTTATCCACAACGTAAAACCATGAATTAAACAGTTAGAGAAGGATGAAGATTGAACATATAAATCGTACAGTTGATCACGTTGAACATTGATATATGGGATATATACGAATTGGTGGCCATGGTTGTATCGTACAAATGATAGTGATTTATCGATTTTACTAAAGACAAGACCAATTTTTTTTTTTTTTTTTTTTTTTTTAAATCTTTCTTTCGCTATACTTCAAAAAACATTTCAAGACAATTATTGTTGTGAATCAAATCTTTTTTTCTTTTTTTTTTCTGTTTTGTTTTGATCAATATCACTAAACCATACCTTCATTTTTATTTAAACACACCCCGTACAGTTATGAACTTGTCTTTTTTTGTTTTTGTTTGGCCTATCGTTACATAAATCCTAACATTAGAGTTTTCTAACCGATCCGAACAACATTTCATTCTAACCAAATGGAAGGACGAGTAAGTTTGTCCTTCTATATTTGCTAAGTTTCATCTTTTTATTCCAGTTTTACCCCAATCATAGTTAGAAACCAAATCGTAGTTAGCCTTTTATATTATGGTTTGGAAAATGGATCCGTTTGAGAAACCGAATGCAATATCTGTAGCAGATAATGAAGAGATGTTTTTCCTCTCTAACACCCTACAGATTCTTATCTTGCAGTGATCAATTTGAAATTAGAGGATTGTTTTGATAATGATAAGGATTGGTTCGTTCTTGTTAAATTAATTGATTTTTCCTTCGTTTTTTTTCTTCCTAAAGTTTCTTTATTTGGGTTTCCACAAATTTATGCTTAATTCATTACTACTTGACTTTATCCAGTTGAATGACTTGTGTTTGCATTACAAGCAAAGAAAGCACTAAAAGGTGGGAGATTCTTGTGCAGGTGAAGAAATTTGTTGAAAGAAAACAGATGGGTATATTATTTAGGTGATGCACACCGTCGATAGAAAGAGGATAGGAAGATCAAAAGCTGAAAATGTGTACATGGGCAAAGGATTTTCACAGGATCACGACAACATGAATTGTTGTTGCGTTTGCTTTCCCGTGTTCGTAAGTGCAGAAATGAGTTCGTAGAGTTATACTTCAATGATTTATAAGTACGCCAGTGAAAAAAATACATTTTAACATAATTTCTTATATTAGATGTTAAAGTTGATTTCAAAAATGGTTGATGCAATCTTTAACATCTTTCAATCCTCCAATCCTCGTTTTCTCGTATCAAAATTGTATTGAGTAATATTTTTCCTCAAAGAGCCATCATTGTCAAAGCTTTTTTTGCCTCTTAAAGTGTTTAATGGTTCAGTTTTTGAATAAAGCTTCCACACTGAAACCTTCAGTTGGAAACATTTAGCCTCTTAGAGTCTAGGATAGTCCTTCCACCATACCTCGATATCTTTGTTCAATTGGAGGAAGACCCTTGCTCGTTCATCGAATTGTGGGCTTGTGAGCGAATATCTGACCTGGTACTAGTATGTCTAGTGTTAGTTTGTGCCATGAGATAATGCATATGGAGTTTAATTAGCTACTCAAGCAAGTCTTGCTTTTGGAGCCGTTGATAATCAACTAAAGTTGTTTCTTCATCTTGCCCAACCAACCTTTCAGAAATGAACAATGGAATGAGTACTAAGCGATTCAATCGTCATACATCCCAGGAAAATTCTTCTCATGTTTGCAACTGTGTAATTACACGATGGAATATTTATCAATCTTCTTCTTAGAACTTCAAGCATAAAATTTCCTTAACATGTTTGATAGAGAGTGCATAATAGAATCTTTAGAAAATAACAAAAATGGAAAGTGTTGGTTGCCATCTCCAGGTGTTTCTGAACCAGAGCATTTAGAAAGGATGTGTGATTTAAAGAAAAGTGATGCTATCTCTTCTGAAGTGGATCACATAAACATATATTGTTTTTCAGATGGTCGTATAAAATAAATTGGGCATCAAACTAATACATCCTTATAAAATAATTTAGGTACGATGTTCTAATGGTCATATAAAATAAATTGGGAACGTCGTTCGGATTTCCCGACGAAGATGTATCTAAAGGTCAAGATCAAGTTGATCGACTTGTTCAAAGTGCATATGAAAGTAGTCACGACAAACTCATTTGATTTACATAGAAATTTAATCTCTTTAAGTTGATGAGATATCTATACATATGCACAAACTCGTTAATTTTATGTGATAAGTGAATATTCGTAGGTATTATATGAATTGTTATAGTACACCAATTTTGGTAGTCGTGGTTGCTAATTTAATGGTTAATTTGTATGTTGTTGTTCTTTCATGCAGTTTATATCAATTTTAGGTTATAGTAGGTGCAGGTACTTTAGTTAGCGGAGATAACATGGTTAATGTAAGGAGAACTCAACTCAAACTCAAAAGTGCGGATGCCGTCTCACTTTAGCGAGAGGAAAATTCCCTTCGTTGTGAAATAGTTGCTTTCATGATGGTATCCTTCAGTAGCTTGGTATTTTACCATAGTACTTGGACACAAATTTGCTTGGTTTCCCTATATCGCACCTTTGTTTTCCTGTACTATGAACCTTATTTGTAATGTTGCAATTTTCCTCACTTGTCCGAATGTGTCTCAATATTTGAACAATAAACCTGGTAAGGAAAATAAATCGTATGCTACTCTAACCCGTAGTTACACATCAATTTGCATAACCATCACTAAGACAGCTGCATAAAATAAATTACGTACACTACTAAGAAAGTCGTATAAAATAAGTTAGGTATGCTAGTACGATGGTCGTATAGATTAAAATGGGTAACTACTTCAGAGGTTGTATAGTCGTGTGCCGATTACATTTACATAGACACTTAACAAAAACGTGTTTTCCATGAACACACTGCTACATTAATATTTGTTACTAACAGAACATAAATCATGCTCCTAGCAACCATAAACAACATTACACAACCTAAGCATGTGTTGTACACTTATACTCTTATAACTTGACTAATCCCTGCAACTTTGTGAATTCCCAACCGAATGTTCCCTATCAAATATTTCTTAGACGAAGTCCTGCCAAAAAAAAAAAAACTACAAAATTAGTTAGTCTTTTATTATTTAACTGCATCTAGGATATAAATTTGAGATTAAGTTATATCTACTAATGCAAGAGTTTACAACAATAAATGGTTGATCTTTAAGGCTAGCCGCAACCTTCTGATTGTACTAGTTTCTTGTTCATATGAAAAAAAGTAAACCCATTCAGAAACCAAAATAATCTTGTATTCAAGAAGGTGGCAAACCTTCAATAGCTTATCTGGGAGTCTATTTGGCACAGACTACACAAAGTGCACTAGAAAATCATAGTCTGCATCAATATGAATTGCAAAAAAAAAAAAAAAAAAAAAAAAAAAAAAAAATCCACAACTTTTGGTGCAACTAATTCGTTAACTCTATATATTAGAATAGAATAAAAACAAATGGAACATTTTTTTCTTACCCCGCTTGCGCAATTGCAATAAATTTGGCTTGTTTCATGGAGTCTTAAAATCCCGCAAAACCGACCCATTGACCTTCGGTTTCCAGCAAAACAAAAGTACTGTATCACTAAATATATGACTAAGTAAATAGATTTCGAAAAAAATGATATCATCTACCTTGGCAGCCTACTTAACCGTTCTTTTAGTTTCATCCATGGAGTATTAACTCCAAAACAGGGATTCACTAACCTCCTGGCCATCCCTTGATACTTCCATATCCACTATCATCGTCAACAAGCAAGAGATGCGGCTCTTTCTTTCTGCTTGTTCCGTGACTACATGAAACCAATCATCCTACTACTCCTAGGATTTCATCCAACGATCTTCTAAACACGCATCACGCCGGAACTTCTTTGAGGAAAAAAAACATCCAACACTTGCTACACCTTAATAAACAAGAAAAGAAACAACATTTTTTATGAACTTTTCTCAAACAGGTTATGAGCAACATTATCACCAGCATCTTGTGACCAACTTTCATACATTCAACAAAACTCTTAAACAATAAGACGTGTGACCACGACTCACACACTATTAACTAAAGGTTCAGGTCTAAAGACCTTGTCTCACAGTAGTTTGAGTTTAGTTCAAATTCCAACAACATCAATAATCAGTTTAAGGTACAGAAATAGTTGAACTCTTCCAAAATTGGTACCTTTGTAACAAGGTCGCATAATATAAATTGGGTACCTCTTTACGGAGGTCACATAATATTAATTTGGTAAATCCTTAACAGGGACGCATAATATAAATCGGGTACCTATTTCACATGATTGCATAATATTAATTGGGTACCTCTATAACAAGGTCGCATAAATTACTCCCTCAAATACCTCACAACCTAATCAGAGTCGATTCAAAATAATCAAAATTAGGGTTTCCTTTTTCCAATTAAGGTTGCAAGAATAATATTAGATCAGAGTCAAACGATCAACACATTAAAATCAAAAAATAATTAGAGATAAAACTGTCAACATATTACATTAGACAATCAAAACATAACACAAATCAAGGATTTGCATCTTCTAATTCTAGTACACACATTCATTTAGAAAAATAAAGTAGGGTTAGTTGCATGTTGACTATTAGATTCATTACAAACCCAAATTAAGGTTCAATTAGAAAATACATAGCTACACCACCAACAATAGACAATACACAAGATTAATAGAAACCTAAAAATAAGTGAAAGAAGAATATTGATTTTAGATTACCTGGCGGATTCCCTCCAACAGGCTCGATCATTCTGTTACTTTATTTTAACCACTGGAGAAGACTGAAGGAAAGAAGGGAAAACATGAGAGAACAGAAGGAGATTGAAGTATAAAAGAGGAAGGAAATATTTAGAAATGATCGGTTATGATTTATGGGTTTAGGTTATTCACTTCACCCATTGAACCTCTCTGGTTAAGTTAAAAGACTTAAAGGGTTAAATGGTATTTTAAGTACGATTCGGGATCAAACAGGGTTGACTGATTTCACTCAGTCCGTCAACAAGGTTTGACTTATACCTTGTACTTCTATAAGGTTTGACTCAAACCTTTGGATTTCAGTGATGATTTCTCTTTTTTTTTTTTTTGAAGAGGAAAAGGGCTTTAAGCAAGCCCTTAACTTTATTCGACTACCTCATTAAGATTGGGGTTTGAAGAGATACAACTTGGTGGAGAATTAACATTCCACCTAAAATTTACGTTTTCATGCATAACAAATTGACATAAAACATATGCCAAATGGTTTACAGGTTTTGGAACATGCTGAAACTTCCCTTCTACAAATGAAGAAACTTCATTAAAGATATCTAAGATCACTAATCGAATACTCCAGGGAATATCTTGAGTTTCACCTAAAATTGATGTAATAACATTCTTATCATCACCTGCGAGGGCAACCTTGGTAATTGATAAACTTTTTGCCAAAGTCACCCCCAATCTACACAAAATAGACTCTGCCAAAAGCGATGAAGTAGCATCAAACTTACTTTTATGACAACCTAGGAAGCAAACTCTATGGTCTTTAGCAATCCCCTGCCGCACCTTTGTTTGGGATGAATGCTGCATCGACATTAATTTTTAAAAATGATTCTTCATGTGGATTCCACCTTTGAGGCCGGATGTCTATTGTTCCCACAGAAAGGTCTTTTGTCACATTAATTGAGCAAAAACTAAAATCCAGAGCCGCCTTATGCAGAATGGTGTTTGAAGAGAAAGAAACTCCAGAAAAAAACATGTCATTCCTTAGTTTCCATATATTCCACAATATGCACATCTTGTAAGTAAAGCAAGATTTTGAAACAACTAGAATCAAATTCTATGGCAGCATTATCTGATAAATATCTCACCGATACTAGTAATAATGTTGTCCAACATCTGGAAGATTTACCAGCTCAGAAGATCTTTTCTAGCAAAAATGATACCAGACCCACAATAAAAAAAGGAAAGAATATATACACTGCATAAATCAGCAACGACTACATTAGGGAAGAAAAACAAATAGCGCAAGTCAGAAGATATTCTACTCAACGGTCTTGCGCATATCGTGCACATAATTGATTGTCTCTTATTCTCTGTAAAACTATATATAGTGCAAAGCTTCCTTGGATGTAATCACAAAGAAAAATATAATTGAATAAAACTTCTTTTCATTTAGAAATTCTTCTCCACTCATTGCCAATTGGTTTTGAGTTGGATGCCCGCAAACTTTAATTTGGTATCAAAACAGGATATTTGCGACGAGTCATTGACCGCGCCTTTGCTCGCGTCACCCGATTTAATTATCCACGTGTTAGACCCAATGAGGCTACATGTGACGGGGCGTTTGAGACTATTAGTCCCACATTGTATGGGTTTCTAAGATCCTGCGGTTTATAATCCTTAGGGAACCTACCATGACGTAAATCACACGGTTTGTTATCTTCTTCGTGAACTTGGTGTTTGTCTCTCCAAACCACCAATGCTATTTTGGGATAATATGAGTGCTCTATACATGTCCATCAACCCCAATTTCATGCACGAACGAAACATATCGAGCTTGACTATCACTTTGTTCGTGAAAAGGTTGCTATCTGTCGATTAATTACAAGATATGTTTCTACTATGTCTCAATTGGCCGATATTTTCACAAAAGCTCTTCCTAGGAATCCGTTTCACTCTATAAGAAGCAAGCTCGGAGTGCTCCCACTCTCTCGCTTGAGGGGGAGTGATAAATATCTCACCGATACTAGTAATAATGTTGTCCAACAAAATGGAAGATTTACCAGCTCAAAAGATCTTTTCTAGCACAAAGAATACCAGACCACTAGCAAAAAAGGAAAGAATATATACGCTGCATAAATCAGCCAAGACTACGTTAGGGAAGAAAAACAAATAACGCAAGTCAGAAGATATTCTACTCAACGGTCTTGCGCATATCGTGCACATAATTGATTGTCTCTTATTCTCTGTAAAACTATATATAGTGCAAAGCTTCCCTGGATGTAATCACAAAGAAAAATATAATTGAATAAAAATTATTTTTATTCAGAAATTCTTCTCCACTCATTGCCAATTGGTTTTGAGTTGGATGCCCGCAAACTTTAATTTAGTATCGAACAGGCTATTAGCGACGAGTCATTGACCGCGCCTTTGATCCGCGTCACCCGATTTAATTGTCCATGTGTTAGACCCAACGAAGAAACACGTGAGGAGGCGTTTGAGACTATTAGTCCCACACTGTATGGGTTTCTAAGATCCTGCGGTTTATAATCCTTAGGGAATCTACCGTGGCAGAAATCACCTGGGTATGTTATCTTCTTCGTGATCTTGGTGTTTGTCTCTCCAAACCACCAGTGCTATTTTGTGATAATATGAGTGCCCTATACATGACTGTCAACCCCCAATTTCATGCATGCACGAAACATATCGAGCTTTACTATCACTTTGTTCGTGAAAGGTTGCTATCGGTCAGTTAATTACAAGATATGTTTTTAATATGTCTCAATTGGCCAATATTTTCACAAAAGCTCTTCCCAGGAATCTGTTTCACTCTATCAGAAGCAAGCTCGGAGTGCTCCCACTCTCTCGCTTGAGGGGGAGTGATAAATATCTCACCGATACTAGTAATAATGTTGTCCAACAGCTGGAAGATTTACCAGCTCAAAAGATCTTTTCTAGCACAAAGGATACCAGACCAACAACAAAAAAAATGAAAGAATATATATGCTGCATAAATCAACCACGACTACATTAGGGAAGAAAATCAAATAACGCAAGTCAAAAGATATTCTACTCAACGGCCTTGCGCATATCGTGCACATAATTGATTGCCTCTTATTCTCTGTAAAACTGTATATAGTGCAAAGCTTCCCTGGATGTAATCACAAAGAAAAATACAATTGAATAAAAATTCTTTTCACTCAGATATTCTTTTGTATCAAAGACCAACTTTGTTCTAGGACAATCAAAGAGAAGATGAAATACCGATTCAATGTCTTGTTTGCAGAAAGTGCAAGAAATATCACAATTATTATTGACCTTTTGTAATTTCTTCTTAACAGCAATCCCATTGTTTAACAGCCTCCATATAAATATCAAAATCTTTGGTAATATATTGGTGAAAGACCAAAATTTATTCCAACTGAATTGGCTATAAGAAGAAGAGACTGGGATATCATGTGATAATAAATGATAACATGAGTTTTGATGAAATTTACCACCAGGATTGCAATGCCAAGTTAGAGTATCCTCATCATCAAGACTTAGAACAATGGCATTAATATTGCGAAAAATCTCTAGGGGGAATAAGTTTTGCAGAAGTTCCATATTCCATGTGTTTGTATCCGCAAAGATAAGATCTGAAACTGTATTAATATCTGATACGACTGTAGAGGGTCTCAATATAAGATGCTCCATTTGATTTGGTGGCCACGGATATTCCCAAATTTTAACTTTCCTGCCATTGGATATTTGCCAGAATATTCTGTTTTCTAGAATTGATCTTACTTCTAGAATATTATTCCACACAACTGAGTTTTTTGGATTTGGAACTGCAAACCAGAAAGTTGAGTCTTTTAGATACTTAGCAGAAAGTAGTTGTACCCACATTGCAGCCTCATCTTCTAAAAACCTCCAGACTAACTTGCATATTAAAGAATTGTTTATCATTTCAACATTACGAATTCCTAGACCTCAAAATTCTTTGAACAAGCCAGCCTTTTCCCATTTAAAAAAAATGAATCTTTCTTTCATCCGCAGAATGATCCCACCAAAAATCCCTTATTACCTTGTCAATATGATTAGTTACTCCTTTTAGTAATAGACAAATACCCATGAAATAAATAGGAATGGCAGTAAGAGTTGATTTACAAAGTACAGTTCTTGCTGCATGATTGATGTAGTGCTACCTTCATCCTGAATATATGGAATTAAACTTGTCCTTCAAAAAAATCATAACTAGCGATTCTATGATCTGATTTCAGTGGATAAATACCTAAGTATTAATTATCTTCCACAACTATTTCTCTGACCCCCAAATATTGAATTGAAGATTGTTTTCTTATCTCTGAAATTCCTCTACTAAAGTGAATAGAAGACTTACTATAATTTATTTTTGACCAGATTAAGAAGCATAATCTTCAAGGATTTTCTTTAAGTTGTTAACATTAACCCTTGAATGTTCACCAAAGAAAAACATATCATCGACAAACATTAGATGACTAATTGTTGGAGCCCATCTGTTTAATTTATATCCACTAGTGATGCCACATGTGCGATGCACATGTTTGAATTTTGTTCTTTTAACAATACCAAATTTGATTTGATAACAATGATATTTTTTTCATAAAGTAAAATTTAATATTCTTATTTGTACTCATCACGTAGGTATTTCAAAGAGCTTTCCAAATATGTTAATTTTACAAAAATCCGATGTGTATTTCGAAAGATATCAAGTTTTTTAAAAAATTGATGTATTTTTATAACAATGTCATTTATGTAAATATGTGAATATATAAGGTTGTTTATGTATGTATTGATTCAATGTACACTTTCACCCTTGAATACATATGTATAATAGTGGTTAATATTTAAGGTCATATTAGTAATATTAAGGTTACACCAAGTTATTTTGTCATTTTGTGACCAACCAAAATACCTCTTTTCTTTATATTAGTACTAGTAAGGACACATGTGCGATGCACATGCTTTAATTTTACTCATCCAACAATACTAAATTTGAAAGTCATGAAAATTTTTTCCTAAAACAAAAATTTACTATTCTTATTTGTACTCGTTGCGTAGATAATTGAAAGAGCTTTTCAAATATATAAATTTTACAAAAATCCGGTGTATTCTTGAAAGATATTGAGTTTTTAAAAATTTTGATCTATTTTTAAAACAATGGTATTTATGTAAATATGTAAAAAATTGGGACAACTAAGTAATTTAAGGGGTCTCCTACCAAAAAGACTCTTTTCTTTATATTAGTATAAGATAAGATAAGATAAGATGGTATAAACCCTGTTTTTCATATTGGTGCATAAAAATTGAGAGCCCATGTGAACAAATAATAAAAAGAGTAGGAGATAATGGGCATTCATGCCTAATCCCTCTCTCACTCCTAAAGAAACCCTGAGGAGCACTATTTAGATTTATAGAGAAAGTTGCGCAATGTGAAGTACTTTGAAAACCCATCAGATGCAACATGTCACCCAAGAATCCCCAATTATCTCTATCATAAGCCTTCGACATATCCGCTTTTAACGCAAAATGACCATTTTCAGCATAAGAAGGATTCATTGAGTGCAATAATTTCTTTCCCACAATGAAATTATCCAGAATTTGTCTTCCTGGAACAAAAGCATTCTGAGACCAACTTATAAATTTATCCAAGTATGGCTTGATTCTTACCATCATGATTTTAGCCACAATCTTGTACAAGACATTACATAACGATATTGGACGATAATCTGAGGCAGTTTCTGGGTCCTTCAGCTTTGGAATTAATGTAATGTGAGTGTGATTCAATAGGTCAGGAAAAACATGCATGATACTGAAATATGTTTTTTATTAAACACACGACATCATTACAAACTATTTTCCAATATTTTTTATAAAAGACCGGCGAATAACCATCAGGACTTGGAGCCGTAAAAAATCCATCTGTGCTAGCGCAGACCAAATCTCCTCTTCAGTAAGTATTCTGGAAATATCTGCATTATCAACTTGCAATGATGGAGTAAGACTTTTTAGGTTGAATGTCCTCTGCTGATTATTGTTTTCTTTTTGAAACAAAGTCTGAAAGTGGGTTACCAGGATTATGAAGATTTCACTTTGATTCGTTAACCAAACATTATCATTATTCCTCAAGTGGTTAATGTTATTCTCTATCTTCCTACACTGCACCGATAAATGGAAATGTCTGGTATTTTTATCACCATTTTTTTCCCATGTTTGTTTTATCCATTGGTCCCAGTATATAGATTTCATTATTAAATAATCATTTAACTGAGCAGTGATCATCTTTTCCTGCTAAATGGTTATAGGAGTAGGTCTTTTAGATGAACCGTAAGAAGTTTAGTCTTGAGAATATTAATCTTGTGCTTAACACAACCTATTCTATCACGGCTCCAATGTGTAAGGAAACCACCAAGTTTTCTCAATTTGGATTGAATATCTTCATCAGCATCTTGAGACCAGCATTGACCCACTTTCTTTAAAAATTCAGGATGAGAGATCCAGTAAGCTTCAAACTTGTAGTTTGGAGGAGCTCTAAGAAGATTTCTAGTAGTATTCAGAAGTATAGGAGCATGATCACTGGATAATCTAGGTAGATGTTAAACAACAGCAGAATAAAAAGCTACCCACCATTCTGGATTTGCTAGGACACGATCCAGACGCTGATGAATTAAACCTTCATATACCCATCCATTAGTCCATGGGTAAGCAGGACCTGAGAACCCTAGATCCAAAAGATGATTTTGCTGAACTTATGGAAGTAAAAAATATTTGAGTTAAGAACCGGAAGACCTCCATATTTCTCTTCACCAGATACTATGGCATTAAAATCTCCAATGAAGGACTTGCATCCTTGAAAATTTTGCACATAATTTGTTAAAGAAAACCAGATACTTGCTCTTTGATGTGAAATAGGGGGACCATAAATACAGAATAAATTCCAAGCTTGACTTGGCCCATCACCATGAACAGTGCATGAATCATGTTGGGAGATTTAGAAAGAATTTCAATGTTAATTTCTTCCTTCCATAAAAGCCAAAGTCCTCCACTTCTACCGATTGTAGAAACAAAACAATGGTTTTCATAACCAAACTGTCTAACACTTTGAGCAGACATAGACTCGGACATCTTTGTGTCAGATAAAAATACAATGGATGGACTAGTACCTCTTAGGAATGAATGGAGAGTTCGAATTGTTGGGTTATTCCTTAAACCCCAACAATTCCAAATGAAGATCAACATTTATCTTGCGGCATTTGAGGACTAGCCGCCTTACCATTTGCTGAGCAGATTTTTGAAGAAGATTTTCGTTGTAGTTTGGGTTGAGGTGAATTCTTCCTAATATAATCTTCATCCTGGCCTCTTTTGGAAACCTGTGAACCAATGCGAATAGAGGAAGATTGCCCCTGAGATCTTGCTTGTAGTTTCCAATCATGATG
The DNA here is from genome assembly GCA_023531295.1 of Papaver armeniacum. NCBI lineage: Eukaryota > Viridiplantae > Streptophyta > Magnoliopsida > Ranunculales > Papaveraceae > Papaver > Papaver armeniacum. Next base: position 147,791 of record JAJJWW010007175.1, read on the forward strand.
TTCAGAATTTCCTTTAGGAAGTGGCTTAGCAATCACCTTTTTCATCCTCAACGATTCATGATTTTTTGCATATGCCACTATAGGATTAAGGCAGAGAGGACTTTCAATTACTATCTGTCATGATCTGCAAGTCTAATACCATTTGAAATATTTTCAGACCTTGACACCAATACACTATTCATATTGTTGTCCTACAATGTGCTTTCCTATAGCCATCATCATATTCAAACGATTTTCTTCAACCTGAGATTCCTCTGAGTAATATGTACTCTTCTTAGAGCTAGATGCCTTATCTGATTTCCTAACAGTTATACCAATGTTTGGATCGACAATTAAAGATCTAACACGATGTTGTGGTTGGTATCCAATCATTACATTAGTTCTTTCAAAACTTTGTTCCATAGTGGTGAAGAAATTCCCTGCAGCAGTGGATGGATTAGATTGATATTGATTGGATGTGAAAAAAGCACTACCTATTGTTTCCGATGGCGGGGTTTCAACAACAATATATATGTTTTTGAATCACTCGCAGAAGAAGGAGAACAGGAGAAGAGAAAAACTGAAGAAAGAAAGAATGAAGAAGAAAACAAAGGAAATAGAGTTTATCTTCTCGATCAAGATATAAGACCGACCAAAATTTTGAAGGCACCCGATAAACGGATAAAGGCAATTTTACCCTTCATATAATTTTGATGATATTTTCTTCGTCCGTTATCCGAATGACACGTTCTAGTAGCCTATTTCGCATAATTTTTCAAGACATATTCAATAATACTAATCTCGTATCTAGATCATTGTTAGATTAGTTTCTATTAACTAACGTCTGTGTTAAACAATTCGAGTTATTAGCGGCTTAATCGTTTCTTGACTATCGCTAGACCTGTCAAATAGCGTTGACGAGCTTGACGGTCTTTACATTTACATTCCCAATGAAGTCTTTAAGTCGTTAACCTACATGGTTTCGTGAAAAACCTAAGGTTAAAGGAGAATCGACTCTAGTCGCAACTAGTATCACGCAGGAGGTGTGGGGATTAGGTTTCCCAGTTGCTATAGTTCTCCTTTATATAGTTTTCAAATCAGGGTTTGCAATCAATGATACCTTGGTAACAAAGCATTCAATATTCACCGTTAGATGAAAACCTGATTAGACTCAAACTAATATCTTTCAACCGTTAGATCGAACTTAGCTTGTTACACACAAATCAAAAGTGACTTCATTTAGATACGGGTAACCGTACCTAAACATGTACACCTTTGTTGGCTCAACAATAGTTAACCGAAGTTAGCCATATGAACACTTTCATATCAACCATATTCATCTTAACCATAACTAGTTCAAATGACTCAAATGAAACTAGTTCTAGAGTTGTTCAATTGTTTATATTCTCATAGAAGTATACAAGACACAATTGAAGAAAAATCGATTTTGATTCACTCGAATCAATTCATGAACATTATAGCCATGGTTTGTAAAAGATTACATTCCTTATTATATAAATATATTAGTTCATGAACAAACCGATTTTAGAACATATCCAACTCAAGTATGCGAAAGGGTACACATACCTAAGTTTCCAGACCAAGTTTGGGTTCGCAAGTACGCGAACGTGTACGCATACCAACAAACTCAGTAAAGTCCCAGAACTTGAACCTCACGCCAGTACGCGTACTGGTATGCGTACTTGGTTCATTGACATTAACTAAACCAATCAGTGCGCATACGGGTATGCATACCATGATCCCGGACTTGGATTACACATATGCAAGTACGCATACTGTGCTTATATCCAATTGTTCTAAACTCTCATTTTAACCATTGAAACATTCTTAGAAGACGACAATAGCTGTCTCACACAAACTATTAGCTTTAAAGAAATTCTCAAGTGATCGAATGATCAATACGAGTCTACATCAAATGACTGCGTCACACAAATCATGTAAGATGTTACCAGGCTCTTTTCACATGATCATCTTTTGACTTTCTTCAAGAATATAAGATGAACTTGGTTAAAGTGAAAGCTTACCAACACATATTTCGAGAAATATGTAAGCGAGTTAAACTCATCTCGAAATATCAAATGTGTATAATCGAAGTCTATATAGCTATACTACTTTTGTCTCAAATAGGAGATAGAGTAAATATACTTTTGAGTGATAGATGAGTTAAAGTCTCTACATACCTTTTGTCGATGAAGTTCCACAAGCTCCCTTAGTATTTCGTCGTCTTCAATCGATGAACGCCGTGAAGTCTAAAACTCAACTACAATTTCTATCCTAATCCGAGACTTAGCTATAACTAGACTAGAAATCAAGACTTATAGTTTTGGAAACTAAACTTGAAAAACAAGCTTGAGATAACAACCCTTGCGAGTTCAACCGAGCATTGATCTAACACAAGTCATCGTATATTTGGGTTGTATAATGAATTTAGTGAAAATAAGTTTAATTTTTGGTTTCTTTTTTTGTTTCAATCGTATTTTATTTCATCTAAAGATTCAGTTGAATCAAAATTTTTTTTTATAATAAATTAATGAAACGTCTGCTTCCACCAGTTATCGTTTATGGGTTGTTCAAGGAAGTCGTAATTTGAAAAAAAAAATCAAAGAATCTTAAAAGCAGATGTTTTGAGAAGTAAGACTACAATCTTAGGGCTCTCAGAACCAGTCATTTTTAGAGGTTTTAAGTGTTTTTCTGGCAAACTTTTTTTTTTTTTTTTTTTTTTTTTGCATTTTTCATTAGTGCATATTCCCATGGTATTACTTGTGATCGGTCATACCAGTTACCAGGATCGGTTACACCACTTACCAGGATCGGTTATACCAATTACCAGGACCGGTTACCAATTACAAGGATCAATTACACAACACTCTGTGATCGGTCACACCAATTACTAGGATCGGTCACACCAATTACAAATATCGAGCATATCATCTCATGGTGATTACTTAGGATTTGTTACACCAATTACTAAAAACTAGTCATATCAAATCATAAGTCATGCATTGTGATTAGTTATACCAATATACATAACAAAGTTACGATCGGTTCTACCATCTCACACATATCGGCAATCCAAAGATTTGCAATGAATATTCGTACCAATAAGCCTAATGATTTCCCTTTCGATTCATAAAACAAGTTCATGAATGTACTTCCATTAAACGAATTTAAAACATTGTTTCCTAGGATGAAATCTTCACCATAACCCATTCACATAATCATAAAAGTATATATAAGATTATGTCGATGTCATATCTACGAAGTTCAAAAGATAAGCGTTATACTTCGTAGTCTAATTCCCTAATACTATGATTATATAAATATGACCATGTCACATCACTAGAGTATTATAAAATATGTACAATATATACAATTTCATAGTTATTTTTTCAATATAGAACGACTTTAAAGATACGTTAGGAATGAGACGACTCAAGTCAATATTACTAACCTAAAGAGGAAGGATGATGTCATCATTGTAGTTGGATTCTTCTTCACATTCTTCAGGTCTTCGAAGTAATACTTGTATGTCTCAACATTCCTATACTTTATAGTCTAACCTAAATGAAGTTGACTCTAGTATATAATCAAGCGACTTCAGATGAGTTTTGACACATTAAAATATGACAACCAAACTTGACATACCAACGCTTGGTGAGTTCAACCGAGCTATGCTCTAAAATTTTTAGGCTACAAATCTCCTTAAAGCACTTTATCATTCCCAATATGATTACTCTATTCTCAAGGTTTATGGATGTTTATATTATCCAAATCTAGTGCCTTATAGAAAGGATAAACTTAGCCCAAAATCCACCGCTTGTATGTTTTAAGTTACAATTTACATCAAAAAGGTTATACATGCATGGATTTACATACTCAAAGGGTTTATGTTACTACAAATGTATTATTTTGATAAGAAAAACTTTCTTTTCACTCCTGTTATTGCTACTTCCTCATCTCCTTCAGCAGTTTCTTCACCAGAATCTCTTTATTCTGACAATACACCATCAACTTCTACCGAGGCTCCTCTTGAATCGCCTACCATATTACAACCTTCTTCATTAGTCGAGTCATGTCTTGCTCCATCTTCAACTTCTTCAAAGGTGTTTATGGGTGAAAACCGTTTCTGCTGGTTTTGGTAAATTTGGGTGTGTATGGATGAGAAACGAATCTAAACCCTAAACAAATGCACTGCACGGGAGTACTTTTGATTCGAGAGATCAATATGTACAATTCTGGACTAAACCAAGAAATAGCCGTTCCAGACTTGCTTCGGTCACAAAGTGAAGGAGATGGGGTTGATCTTAGGGAGGGAAGCGAAGAAGGTGTTGAGATTGTGAAGGTGTTGGCTTTTTATGACTTGTATCAGAATGTTGAACTGGGTTGCAAAATGGAAGCTATCAGCTCTTGAAGGTTTCTGGATACTTATGTTAACACTTGCGTTATTCACGTTGTTTGAAAATAGGTGAAGGACCTACTTATACAAGTCATTGAGCGCAACCCTCATCTCGTAGGAAGTGGAGGAAGTGAAGTGATGGAGTAGTGGGATCGTTTAGGTGATTATCACACAATCACGCCTTTGCCCACTTCCCTTATCATCATTAACCGTCCATGCCTCCTGACACGTTCTCGTAATGGGCGCGTTGCACGCCGCACGCTGTAAACCGCCAGACCAATACCCAGTGAGTATCTCCCAGTTTGTGACATGTTTGATGTCTCGAATGAGTGGGTCGAGTCGTGGGACCCGCAGCAGGAAATAACATATGGTGCTATTAGGTTAAATAACTAAGTTATTTAAGTATTCTATATTCATGAAATATCGTGCACGCTCGATGCATGTAATGCATCATTGTAGATTGGGAAAAACGATTCACTGGTTCTTACGAAATTGAGGAGATGATCGCGCGGAGGAGACTCCTTGAACCGAGCAAAATGCTTAACCTCACACAGATGCACTGCAAGAAGGGAGTACTTTGAATTTGAGGGATCAACCTGTAGTACTCCGGCCTAAACCAAGACAATGGCCGTTAAAGAGTAAATTCAGTCACAAAATAGGATGGGTCGGTCTGTAGAAGGGAAGCTGAGAAATGTGTTAGATCAATGGTGATCGAAGATTGTAGGTGTGTTGTGTATTATGAAAATAGATAAGTTCTGAATGATTGAATTTGCTCTGTTGAGAGTTGGATTGTTAATCTCGTGTTGTCTGTTTGACGTGAGATTATCCTTGTTTCAATCATGATTCAGAGATTTATTTATATTGCTGGAATTGAAAACACCATGATCTCATGAAGTGTCACAGTTGATGGAATCAAATAACGAGGAAGTGGAAATCGTGTTAAAACCAGTTGCTCAACGTACAGAGACTTAGTTGATTTTCTATCCACTACTTTGTTAACTCCTTCAACTGAGGTTGTACTGTTTGTTAATTAGACGCCTGCTACCTCGAGTATCCCGTGGATCTTCAGCTTTTGTAGTCTTAGCTCTCTCTAATAGGGCAGGCACAGTAGTTGCTGATCTCTTGGCCGCTTCATGGAATTTTGAGAAAGTCTGGAACCTGAGATTTTCTAGTAAAGATCTATAGACTGGGATCATTCTATTGATGCACAAGTCTACGAGTTGTTGCTCTGTTACGTTTGGATCATGACAATCCAAGGCTTGAACTCTGATCCTTTTCACATAATCGTTAGGATGTTCATTACTCTTTTGAAACATTCTTCCGAGATCGTACAGAGTGATTTTCTATGAAACGAAGAAGTATTTTGTGTAGAAAGCATTAACCATTTATCCCAAACTTTTGATACTTCCTGGTGCGATGTTATTATACCCTGTATATGCCCCGCCTTTCGTGAGACTTTGAAAACTCTTTGAGACCAGACAAGTATGGTTGTGCTCATGTTCTCCCAACGCCTCCGTAAACCGAGAAACATGTTCTCGAGCATTGCCCGTTCCGTCATAAAGAGTAAATGTTGGAGAGGTATAACCTTTGGTAGAGGAATCCTTTGCGTAGCGTGGCCGGGTATGGAGGTTGGTGATGGTGGATGTGAAGGCGTCTTGTCTTTTCCACGATCTTCCAAGAGGCATACCAGGTCCTCAAGAGTGATGAAACTGGATGGTTCTTTCACTAGTGGATAATCTGTAGCCTTGGGAACTTCCCCATCATCTACTACATGGATTGGAGTGACTTCGGTATCAGCGTCTGAAGATTTTTCTTTAGCTTTTCCTATCTCTTGAGTTTTCTCTGACATCTTGTCTGTAAGAGTCTTGAGATGGTTGAATAGCTCCTTCTGAGTAGCAACCATGTCCGTATAATTTTTGGCAAGAGTTTCTTGTACCTTCATGAGATCACCTATGGTAGGTGGATTTTCTCTGACTTCTTCGGGAGACCGACCGAAGAGTGGATTATTGATGGTGTCGGTGCTACCGCTTGCAGGGGTGATCACTGGAGCACCAGTGCTTGGAGGACTAGTAGTGGCAGGTTGCACCGGAGGAGTAGTGTTAAAAATACCGCTAGAGCTTGCAATACTGGAACTGGGTGTTGACTCCGGGTTGGTAACTGAACCAGACCTAAGATCGACCATCTTTGTGAGAATTTAGATTGCAACCGAGAGAATGATCTACCACTGTGGTCGCCAATCTGTAGATGGGGAAAAACGATTCGCTGGTTTTTACGGAATCGAGAAGATGATCGCGTGGAGGAGAATCCTTGAACTGAGAAAAATACTTAACCTCACACAGATGCACTGCAAGATGGGAGTGTGATAGACACATTTTTGTGTCTAATTTGATCTCAATACTATATTTTGTTGGCACTCGATTTTGTATTAATTTTGGTGTTTTATGTGTTTGTAGGTATTTTTGGGCAATAAACATTTTTGGAAAAATCGGCTCGAAAAGTTGTCTAAAGCGTCAGGAGGACAAGTGTTATTCGGACTTTCACTTTTGGATAAGGGGCACCCCAATTGATAAGGGGCACCCACCTGATATTCGGCATCCACGGATTTGGTTAAGGGGCACCTTCTTCTTCATTTCAAACTTACGTTTTGGCGGGAAAAAATAAAAGGCTATGGCAGATTTTTGGTTCGAGATTTGGACGTGCTAGAGGGAGATTCAATGGCTGGAATTTGTTGGGGTGATGTTCTGAGGATCATAACAAAGTGGTAATCGGCGTTATAATTGCATATATTTAAGGAAATTCCACGAGAAGAAAAAACAGGGGTTGAGCTTTACATGGGTCTGTTAAACACTTCCGTGTTTTCCGTGAGGTTTTGTGTTTGAAGCGCGTCTAACTCGATCAAGCAACGTGCAAAAGTGAGCCGAGAGATTTAAGAGGAAATGATCGCGATGGAAGATAAATCGGGAAGATATTCCGTAACTCGCATGAGAATATTTTTGAGAATACGCGGAGTTAAGACGGAGGATTCTCTTGCATGTGATGCTATATAAGGTGTAGAGGATCGGTAGAAGAATTAGTTTGGGAGAGTTTGGGAGGTTTTGGGAACGCGAGAAAACAAGAAAATCGAAGTTGCAGAGACGGTCATTTTCACGCCGCCGATCTCTCAAGAACACGAAGAACGGACCAGCAAAGACAAATCGTTCCTCTACAAGAAACAGCCGACACTTCATCGTGGGTCGTACATCGCATGAGACTTAAAATCCGTAACAGTTTCGACCCTCTTTGTAACAGTGTTTGCAACATTTATAATCGTTGCAAACACGCGATTTTCATCTTATTCTCCATTCCATCATTTGTAAACTATTTTTGAGCAATAAAAATGAAATTTGAGCGTGTTTCCAACATGATGAGCTAGAACCCATCCCTGGGACGACGGAGGAAGACAAATTTCATACATGGGTAATTTTAATTAATTCTTTATTTGACTTTTGCACTAATTAAAATAGAATTATGATTTGATTAAATTGGTTGTTATTTAATTAGATAGGTTATGCTTTGTTTAGATAATCTATGCTTAGGGATACAACTAATATTTTGAGAATCAACTTTGGCAAAAATAAGAGTCCATGTTTTTATTTGTTTAGCTATAATTGTTAAAAGAATTAATATTTGAACCTCTTGTTATGAGTTTCGGAATCCTCGAATCCCAAGAACTCTCTCCGTCCTGTGACAATTTTTGTATATATTTTTCTTTTATTTTCTTTTATTAATTCTTAAAATCAATCTCGTCAAGTCCGAGTGAACGACAACCTTACTACCACTTTCTACAACATTATTGAGTCACATCAATTTTTGCGCGCCGACGCGGACTTGTGTATAGATTTGTTTTTAGGTTTTATTTTTTATTTTTTATTATTTTTGTTCCTTTTTACGCGTTTTGGTATTTTCTATTTGCTTTCAGATTTGGTATGAAGCTTATGAGAAAGAAAAGTTTTGAAAAGTAAAGTGAAGCCAAAGAAGGAAAGAAGAGAGAAAATCCAAAGGAGTAAAGAAGAAAATTTTGTATATAGTGTAATTAATATTTTTTTTATTTATTTTTAGAAACTGTAATTAGGTAATTATTTTTGTAATTTTTATTTTTATTTTTTTGGACTTCTTAATTTTGGACTTCTGGACATTTTTTTTAAAAAAAACCCTAAGGAAGGGTTATTTAAATATAAACTGCACAGGAGGAAGGACGACGACATGATATCGTCCTCGCCCCTCGGGTTCGTACATGACATAGGAGTCGTGGGCCCGAGTCGACTTCAACGGTTCATCCCCGTCTGGAACGGGAGGTAAGAATTCTAAACACCCGCGAATCCCCCGTCACGGGTTTACTTTGGATGATTTCGTGTGCATATATGTTGAGGTATTGAAAACGGCTGCTTTAATTTCCTAGTAAAGGGCAAGGACTGGCCATACAAGATAAGAGTTCTGATTTCATCACCGTTCTCTTCTTGCCCGCCTTAGGAAAACGAAACCAAACACGAACCTAAGCCTAAAATTTTGACTAGAACGAGACCTATAGTGGTAACGAGCTTAATAGGAAAGTCGTTCAAAAATATTGGTTACTCTTTTGAGCATACTTCAAGTTCATGATGGTTTCTGTGAGTTGAATGCGTGACTGCGCCGCCTTGTAATGCGGTGAGGCCTTGTGTATCAAAGCTCCACGCAGCTTCCCTCACCTCAATTCAACTTACTTAAACTCGGATTGATTCCAGAGGGGTTTGCTCGATTGTAACGAATTCCCTTTCGAAGGATTAGAAGCCGGGTCTAGAAAAAATCTAAGTGGAGCCATCATGCTTTTTGTTTGCTAGAAATCATTAGGTTTGTTGTGGTCGAGTCAGCCTTGTTTGTGCTTGTGTAGAATTCCTCATAGTTAGGATATCAAACCGGTATTACAATAGCCATCACAATGAATATGAATATCCAACGAACAATTTGGACATCACTCTTTTTATGACCATAGTGTGAATAGTGGTTGGGAACGCCAAACTTTTGAAGGTTATGGGTCATACCATGGTGATCCCAATTACTATCCACACGCCACCCCTGGTCAAACGAGCAAAATTCCTCTCTAATAGAGTCAACACGTAAGTTAGCCGAGACGACACGTAAGTTCGCAGAAATGAATAACTTAGTTATGGACGAAAGCAATGCAACGAGTGAAATTCTTTCCTAGATACATTAAGGAAGTCATGTGAGTCGAGTCACGATACATTGAGGAAGTCATGTGAGTCGAGTCACGATACCATAATGAAGTCATATGATTCGATTCGAAAGCTTTTAGAGGCCCAGAACGGAACTGCTCGAGATAATATTAGTGTTTCCAATAGTGCCCCTGAAAATGAGGACAATTATTTACATAATCAAGATGATGAGGATAAAATTGGTAACACTACTTGTCTAGATGAGGTTCAACCATTTTCATATTATTATAATGATGATTATGATGAGGATAGTGTTGATGAAGAATTTGAAATAAATAGGCATAGTGATCAGTGAAATTGTTACCCCAATTGAGCTTTATAACGATAATATTATTTCTAGTTCAAATCCAAATAATTTTAATAATTATTCACCTATTCAAAAGGATGAGGATTTGACTAAAGATACCCCGTTTTAGACGATGTAGTATTTCCTTTTGATTACTAAGCCAAGGATGGTTTAGAGGAACGAGTATATTTTGAGTCTAGCGATTTAGAAACAATAGACTTAGAAAAATAAAATGAACTCGTAGAGATGAGTGAGGATGTACTCGACTTAGAAGAATCAATTGACCATTTTCGTGGAATTAGATGACCTTGAAATTAGGGAAGTTGTGACTAGTCTTTCTAGAGACACTGAAAACTCTAAGTTTGGGGGTGATTATCATTCTCCATGTACCTTAACTCTTAGAAAGGTCCCTAACTTGGGACTTGACATATGTGCCTCAACCATTTTAAAAGATTATCTTCATACACTTTTTCCGAACCTAGTTGTGTCCATAAAGAAGTTCAGCTTGTTAGAAACCCATCCTCTAGTTGATGTGGTTAACCCAGGCTATGATACCACGATTGACTTTGTTTTCCCACCAAAACCTTCCTTCCAATTGTGGGAACGTATAAGTTTGGATGTGTCAATTATTAAGTTTTGAGACTAAACCTAATTACTTTAGGATATTAGGGTCGACACATTTGCTTACAGGAAGACCACCAATCTTATTGTGGTCAGGAGTTGTGTAAGTCAAAACCGATTGACTTAGAGGATCCTCAATTATTCAGTTATTATTATGTGCTTCTAAGTTTTTATTTGAGTTTTTCCAGACTCTAGAACCCGAACATTCGGATCTAACTCATGAGGAAACGCAACCCATGAAAATATGTTATCTAGACCCTTTTATAAAGCTCGAACCCGAACCACAACTAGATTTAGTTGTCTTAAACAAAAAGATAGATAAGGGTGTATTGGATATCTTCTGTCTCATGCATCTCCTCTTCTTGTGGTTAGCACTTTTTGATCCAGATGACCCGCAGCTATTCTTTTCATCGCTATATGATTCTTCGAGGTGACTAACCCTTTCCAATGTCCTGGGTCAAGACTTTAAACTTAGCACTTCTTGGGAGGTAACCCATGCTCTTGCAAAACGGTAATATCTTTCCTTAACTCTTTACTTCAAATGGTAACAGCTTTCTCCTTGTTCATGCTTTTAATTTTATCTTTTAACATTGAGGACAATGTTAGATTTAAGTTTGGGGATATGGGAGAAACTTTTAGTTGCGATAATTAAACCCGAGTCTAGAAATTTATGCTTATTAAGGATGGCACTAACCAATCTAAGTGGATGGAAGCATTTTGGTTGTAGGAGTTGAGGAACCAACCGATTAGATGGCAACATCTAAAGAGTCTATTCATAAAAGCAAGAGCTCGGGTGTTAGAAATAACATGATAGTTTCACCATATCTCGTTGAGTCCTTTTCACTTCTGTTTTTATTTTGTTTTGTTCTTTGTAGACTATGTTTCTCTAAGTGATTAGGTGGGGCCCACGAATCAAGTTGTTACCAATGCTAGGGTGAATTAGAGTGATTGAGATACCCCCAAAAAAAGCAACAGTGTTGATATTAGTCAGGCTAGTATCTCAGTCCATTAGGATAGGTTCATTTTGGCGGAGACCTTTAGACAGATATGGGAAACACCATTCACTTAGTAAACATCAAAACCATCTATGTTTTTCTCTATATCCATCTTCTTGATCTATCCATGTGATTAGTTTTGACTGGGTATTGATGTCCATAGTAACTATCTCGAGTAGAGCTCTGTCACTTTATATGAATTTTAGTATGCTTGCGTGCAAACTCGTGTACAAAGAATTGGAATTTCGCATCGTGGTACTTCCTCCCGTAGTCAATAAGTATGCCAACCAAGGAGATTCTTTAGTGCCTTCCAAGGTTCTTGTAGATAGCTAGGGTCTGGAGTAAAGGTTTTGTGGGTACACCTCAAACCCTCCGGGAGACAACACTCCGCCACCAGGGCCACCTAGGGGTTCAAATGATTTTTATTTTCTAGAATAAATTTGCTCAAGGACTAGCAAATAATAAGTTTGGGGTATTTGATAGACACATTTTTGTGTCTAATTTGATCTCAATACTATATTTTGTTGGCACTCGATTTTGTATTAATTTTGGTGTTTTATGTGTTTGTAGGTATTTTTGGGCAATAAACATTTTTGGAAAAATCGGCTCGAAAAGTTGTCTAAAGCGTCCGGAGGACAAGTGTTATTCGACTTTCACTTTTGGATAAGGGGCACCCCAATTGATAAGGGGCACCCACCCGATATTCGGCATCCACGGATTTGGTTAAGGGGCACCTTCTTCTTCATTTCAAACTTACGTTTTGGCGTGAAAAATAAAAGGCTATGGCAGATTTTTGGTTCGAGATTTGGACGTGCTAGAGGGAGATTCAATGGTCTGAAATTTGTTGGGGTGATGTTACGATCATAACAGCGTGGTAATCGCGTTATAATTGCATATATTTGGCCGGAAATTCCACGAGAAGATAAAACAGGGGTTGAGCTTTACACGGTCTGTTAAACACTTCCCATGTTTTCTCGTGAGGTTTCCGTGTTTGAAGCGCGTCTAACTCGATCAAGCAACGTGCAAAAGTGAGCGGAGAGATTTAAGAGGAAATAATCGCGTCGGGAAGATAAATCGTGGAAGATATTCCCGTAACTCCGTATGAGAATATTTTTGAGAATACGCGGAGTTAAGACGGAGGATTCTCTTGCATGTGATGCTATATAAGGTGTAGAGGATTAGTAGAAGAATTACTGAGAGTTTGGGAGGTTTTTGAACGCGAGAAAAGCAAGAAAATCGAAGTTGCAGAGACGGCCATTTTCTCGCCGCATCTCTGCGAAGAACACGAAGAACGGACAGCAAAGATAGTGTTCTCTACTGATAAATAGCGACACTTCATCGTGGGTCGATAATCGCGCGTACTCTAAAAATCCGTAACAGTTTTCGACCCTCTTTTGTAAAGTTGTTTGCAACATTTATAATCGTTGCAAACACGCGATTTTCATCTTATTCTCCATTCCATCATTTGTAAACCATTTTTGAGCAATAAAAATGAAATTTGAGCGTGTTTCCAACATGATGAGCTAGAACCCATCCCCTGGGATGATGAGGAAGACAAATTTCATACATGGGTAATTTTAATTAATTCTTTATTTGACTTTTGCACTAATTAAAATAGAATTATGATTTGATTAAATTGGTTGTTATTTAATTAGATAGGTTATGCTTTGTTTAGATAATCTATGCTTAGGGATACAACTAATATTTTGAGAATCAACTTTGGCAAAAATAAGAGTCCATGTTTTTATTTGTTGAGCTATAATTGTTAAAAGAATTAATATTTGAACCTCTTGTTATGAGTTTGGCGGAATCTCAATCCAGAACTCTCTCCGTCCCGTGACAATTTTTGTATATATTTTTCTTTATTTTCTTTTATTAATTCTTAAAATCAATCTCGTCAAGTCCGAGTGAACGACAACCTTACTACCACTTTCTACAACATTATTGAGTCACATCGAGTGCTTTGAATTCGAGAGATCAATCTTTAGTACTCCGGCCTAAACCAAGACAATGGCCGTTCAAGAGTTAATTCGGTCACAAGAGAGGATGGGTCGGTCTATAGTAGGGAAGCTGATAAATATGTGAGATCAATGGTGATCGAATACTGTAGGTGTGTTGTGTATTTTAAAAATAAGATAAGTTCGAATAATTGAATTTGCTCTGTTGAGAGTTGGATTGTTAATCTCGTGTTCTCAGTTTGACGTGAGATTATCCTTGTTTCAATCATGATTTAGAGATTTATTTATATTGATGGAATTGAAAACACCATGATCTCATGAAGTGTGAAAGTTGATGGAATCAAAGAATGGGGAAGTGGAAATCGTGTTAAAACCAGTTGCTCAACGTGCATAGACTTGGTTGATTTTCTATCCACTACTTTGTTAACTCCTTCAACTGATTGCACGACTTGCTCACATTCTCATCGTGTATATGAACACACGTGTCGAGACCGCCGGACCAAAACCCAGTTAATATTCCCCCATGTAAAAACGATTGATGTCTCGTTTGATTGTGGAGTCTCAAGGCGACGTGTATTTATTTAGTCAGTTGATGACTTCATGACTTTATGGGACGATGAGTCCTTGTTTTTTGAGTCGAACGTGATTTGGAAATGTTCTGAGACTCATGAATTGAAAATGTCTGTTGATACAGAGATGCAATGCGTGAATAAGCTAACATGAGAAAATATTGCTCATTCGATTAATTGTTGAATATTGATAGTTGAAGCAGTATTCCTTGGTTTGAGGAAATATTGCTCATCTGAGCAAATGTTGCTCATTCGATGAATTATTGGTAGCATGACCAAATAAGATACTCGCAATTGAACCGAGTATGATAAATAAAATGTTGATGGGATCAACGTGAAACTTATTAGCGCTTGAATCAAATTATGAACCTTGAACTCAAAACCCTAATTTGATCAATTGATGATTAATCGATGGTTTATTGAAAATTAACCACGGAGCGAAGGAGGGACCGGCTACATGGGATTATGGATCAACCATGTAGCGCCCACATTCTCACGTGAGCAAATATCAAGGTCTCTCCTGAAGACCAATTGATTTGATAAAAGGATGGTTAAATGCTGGTTTAATCATTTATTAAAATAATGCTCATCTAACTTTAGGTAATAAAACCTAATTAATTATGAAGATGTGAGGGACCCATCAAGGGTCATGAAACCGGACCTCCGGTAGTCACGGGATCGAATATTGATAGTCTTATGAAGTTCCAAGTTGTTTGGAAGAGTTTTGGACCTAATACGTGCAATTGCGCAAATTAGGTCAAAATTGTCAAAATACATGGGACCGGCCTCTTGCAAGCCAAATAGCCAACCCTGGTCAGTCAGGGTAACATGCTCATGTCACCAAAGTGTTCGTATCTCATTATGAGAATTTTGATATTTTAAATCGGTCTCGTTTGAGCAACATTTTGAAAAATATGGAGAAATCGGGGATTTTTCGAGGATCAGTGAAAACTTCATGAGATGAAGGAAAAATAATAAAATAATAAATGAATCATAAAGTGTGGGATCGGCTATGGCCAATTCATGGCCGGCTGGCCAAGGGGCCGGTCCCATGGTATTTGTCCTAATTTTATTATGTTTTCATGATTTTAGGGAAATATCATAAAACCAAGGAGTTTTGTTGAAATCAAGGAGTTTCCATGAGATGAGGAAAACATAAAAAATAATAATAAAATAAGGGATGTGTGTGACCGGCTTGGGCATGGTTGGCCGGCTAGGGCATGGTCCAGTGAGTTCTCCCTAATTTTATGTATTATTTCATGATTTGAAGGAATTTTTATAATTTGAAGGAAACATCATGAAATCAAGGAATTTCATGGGATTAAGGAAACATGAAAAATATAATAATAATAAAATAAGACGTGTGGGGCCATCTAGGGCATGACCGGCCGGCTATGGCCCGGTCCCACGGGTTTCCCTAATTTTATATTATTTTTCATGGGATCAAAGAAATATCATGAGATTAAGTAGTTTTCATGAAATTAGGGAAATAATAATAAAATATTGAGGATTCATGAGGTGTGGGACCGTTCATGACTTGGGCATAGCCAAACCAGCACAGACATGGTCCTAGTGACACCTTTCCAAATTTTATATTATTTCCTTGATATGAAGGAAAACACCATGAAAACGAGGAGTTTCCTTAAAACAAAGGATATTTGTTCAAATGAAAGGATTTTCATGAGATCAAGGAAAATAATAAAATATGATAAAATATAGAATTTGGGCGTGGGACCGGTCACGACATGACTTGCCAGCCAAGGTGAGCCCAGTCTAGCGCCTTGATTAATATTTTATTATTTATTATTTTCTTCCTATTTTGCATAGGTTCATCGTCTCGTCGTATTCAAATACTCATTCGTGTTCAGGTGCTCCTTAGTGCATTATTGTTAAATACACTTGCACCGTTTTGATCGGGCTTACTCAAAGGTAGCTCGATGATGCCCGTACGTTGAATATTTATTACTAACCCATGGAGTTCTGCTGGGAAGAACCATGAATTGAAGTAACGAATTATTATGAAAATATTAAATATTTTCCAGGGATTCATTTAATGAATCTATTGATTTTGAGAATAATTAATTAATGGCTCTATACTAGCACGATCGTCTAGGAGCGTTAATTATTCAGAAATTGAGTGATATGAGCTTGTTGAAGGTCATATTTCTTTCATATAGCTAGGGGAAAAGATTGTTACATCCTGAAGATGTTATTGCTCTATACTAGCAGGCAAGCTGTCTAGGAGCCGTCTAATCTATCGATTCTATATAGAAGTAATTACTGAACTTGCTCAGTATTTATGAGATATGACGTTGCCTCAGCTGAGAGACTACATATCCATATATAATCTGAGAGACAATATTCTCAGTCAGAGATTCTTATGGCATGAGCTTTCATACTTTCAATAAGAGACATGAGCCTCAATATTCGTCTGATTGCTGGATCAGGAATATTTATAATTATATGTTTACGATTTTAGCCTTTGCCGAAAATCCACCATCGACATTAAGTCCCCTGCTTAGTGAGGGAAAGTTATGTTCCTCAGTCAGCACTAAATGGTGATTTTCCGGTCACAAACAATATAAGCAATTGAACTTAATCATTAGATAAGACCTTACCGGGTTTTTGATAGTACGAGCAAACCACGACTTGAATGAAGATTCCAGTGGCATGATAGAGCATCTTTTAATAAGAATAAATTGGTGTTGAACCGCTGATTTTGATGACGAGACCTTGGTCGTTTTAGGATTCACGGGCCGGTCCCAATAGGAAAATCCTTATAGAATTAGGTTTTGGAAATAAAACTTGATATAAAAGGAATAATTCCTATTTTTTTTACTTCACCTTCACGACCGACCACCACCTTCATCCTACCATCATCCTCACATTCGAGCACATGAGAACTTTTTTGCCGGAGCTGTTGCTGATCGCCGACACCGTCCGACCATATTCCGGCCGGCGCCGACAGCTACGTGATTTTTTTTATACAGAAGTTTGCAGAGTTCATGAGTTGTTCATGCTTTGATCATGTTGAAAAAAATATATATGTGTATATATGAGTGTGAGTTTTGTTGAAAACCCTTATTTTAGAAAACATACGCTCGTTTCATCGTTAGTTTGAGAACCCATTAATAATCCCTGACCTAGTAGAGATTTTTTATGTATAAACCTGTGTCTAGTGATAACATTTTTGTTTATGAGCTTTCATGAAGACCAAAACTTTACCTTGAAAAGATGTGAGCTTTCACACAACCGAAATAAACCTTCGTTTCAAGGAAAGACGATCGTACGAAGGAAAAAAAGAAAATTTATAAAACCATTGCCTGTTCATGGATATGTATTTTTTATGAAACCGTGGGATATCCCACAGATTTTATTTTCATGATATTTACTCATCTCAAAACATTTTTTTTTTATTTACGTGAATTAATCACGTATATATATATATGTATTATATATTATATAAATATAAATCAAAGCTTGAGTTTTGTGTAATCTTTACAAGTAAACAATTATTTATGATGAAATAATGTTTTAGTTTTCATAATTCCATGAATGCTCACGTAGTAGAAATATTCATGATTTTATGAAAATCCGAGTTTATGCTCGTCTTTTTGTAGATTTGAAGAAACGAGCAAGTTTTGAGTGTTAAATTTTGCATTACAATCACTATCACTAGTAGAATCGTAAAAAGGTAAGAGTTGAGAATTACCATTTTGTAGGCGTTTGCATCTTGTACGAATTGTATATTGAAGCGAAATATTGTGTGCACGTTACAGCTACTTTGCAAGGATGTATAATTCTCAAGTCAATGATGCTTCCAGAGATGATATGTGTGTGGACAATGATGCTTCCAGGGAAGATTCACACATAGACAATGATGCCTCGAGGGATGATTCATGCACGGATGAGACTTCCATTGGCGAAGATAAAACTCCTGGAATCAAGAACGTTCCGAACATAGAGGATGCATTCTTCATAGATCAAGGGCCTGAAAAGCGTCTCAAAACTCCAACATTTCGTCTTCTGATAAATCCCAGAGAGGTTACTCAGAAAAAATTGGTGACTCCTCAGGCAGCTATTCGGTTCTGTCTCGAACGAGGATATTTTTATGCATTAATCATTGAATTCAATCTTTCTCGACGTCCCTTGGAAAAGTTTTCTGGATGGGCGAGGTACATGCTGGGTTTTCCTCGTGTTCGAGCTAAGTTGTATGACGCACGAGTAATACGAGCTATTCAAGCTTCTGGAGATTTATTCATTTTTTATGATGCGCGAGGTATTATAGCTTTACTTGCTCGATGGTGTATTCCAACTCACTCTTTCATATACAGATGGGGAGAGTTTACCATTACTTTAGAAGATGTAGTTGCTTTGTTGCATCTTCCAATCACGGGCAATCTTCCCGAAAATCTTTCTTCACTAGAGGAAGTTGCAATCTCTAATATCTTGAAAACCATGATGGAGGAGATTAATAAAGCATCTGGTAGCAAAGGTTGTTATGCTCATGGGTTTATACACTGGTGGCCAAGAGATACTCCTCTGGAGTGGCCTGTTGACGGTACGTTATCTATTTTTGCTTTCTTGTGTTTATGGATGTCCAGAGACGTATTTGAAGATGCTGGAAACTTGTTGAAGGCGTTCATGATTTCTTTGCGATTAAGATGGCTCAGGGAAAGCAACTCCCAATAGGTAGCTTGTTCTTGGGTTCTTTGTATTCTAACTTGGACTCCTTGATCATGGACTCTAGTGTCTCGAACGGTTTTATGAAGATTAAATGTTATGCTAATACAATGTTTGTTCAAGATTTGATGTGGGAGCACTTCAAGAATTATGCACCTATTCCACGTACCATTTTGCAAGGATTGAATACCGATGCTCATAATGTTTTCTCTGAGAAAATTAATGCCAGGATCATGCGCTGGTCTGCAAAACAACCTCGACTGAAGACTCTCTTTGTTGATTTTCTGGATTGTGAATCTGATTTTAACTTCCGCCCATGGGTATTAGTTCATCCTTACATCTCTCAGTTGAGAACTTTTAATGATGAAGAGAGCATGACTTTGAAATGTGGTGCTATTTGGATGAAGGTGAGAGAGCTTTTATGATAAGTTGTACTACCGGTTATCTAATATCCATAATGCATGGTAAATTCTCGGACTTAGTGGCGGATCCAGATCTTATGTTGGTAGAGGCACTTCGTATAACTTTTTAAATTTTATTAATAACCTCTCAGTTAATACACATTTCATACTAGTCCCCTACAATTTTTTGTACTTTCGAATCGTTGTATGATAGATTCATTGTCTATAACATCAAAGACATCTTTCTCAATGTAATAAAACAAAATATTATTCATCCAGTCGTCTTCCATCCGATTGCATCATTGAGTCCTCAACATTTTCATGCTAGAAAATGCTCCTTCAAAATGGCTTGGAGGTTATCCCTGCGAAGAATCATGTAGTATGTAAGGAAAAGCAATTTGGATTTACTAATCAAAAGTCACGTAAATATTGAACTTGAAATAACCTAATGTATATTTGTTAATCAATTTTTTTATAGATTTATATAAAGAAACGTCTTCCAGTTACGGTACGAAATATGTTTGGGATGTCAGATATGAGACCGTGGTAATTCTTCATCTTGATAATTGTTTCTTGAATTGCTTTGTGTTTCCAATGTCCCACTAATTCCTGTTGAATAACCCGGCGTTGATGATGTCTCACCTTCAGTGTTCATTTGTTCATATATACATTAAAGCTTTTCTTAAGAATTTTTGTAAAAAAAAAAAGAAAAAGAAACGATGTTGCACAACTTAGCTTTGTACTAGGTTAAGCTTTTTTTTTTCTTTGTTCTTTTATATAGTAAAGGCCTAATGAATTTGTTTAAGCTGATGACCTATAACTAAAGAAAGTTTTAATTTTTGCCTATTTTGTAGCAAAATATATTATAGGTATTAATTAATAATTATTCTGTTACCTATATAAGGAAAAAAAAAATTAAATGGTAAAAAAATGTAAAAGTATTTTCTTTTCTTTTCTTTATGAAAATTAGTGCAAAATATTAGTAGGATGGATATTTTTTTGGAAATTCAACATGGGCACGTGCCTAAGTGTGCCTGCATGTAGATCCGCCCTATTCTTAGTGGAAGAATACAATATTGATAGGGCGGCTCGGCAAATGGGTATGGATCAGTGTGTTCTGACTTTCCGAAGAAGAAAACCCTCAGTTGATCAACATATGACCCGTCTAGACCGCACACGAGTGGAAGGAAGCAAATTCCGAGTACCCCGACTGGAAGAGTTTCATATGTAACTTCCGGGTTACATAGACTTTTGGGATCAACAACTCAAGCGCTTATATGATTTTGTAAGAGTTAATCAACCTTAGTGAATGAGCCCCCTTATCCTGAGATGATTGCTACTCGACCAAGATTGAAGCATTTCCCTGGTAGTGACAAACGGAAAACATCTCCAGGATGTTCACAAGTAAGTATTTTACAAAGTCTTCATAAGATTATGATGATTGTATTTTGATTATTGCATCAAAATCTTCTTTTCCACAGGGCGTTCGTAATGTAAGACCACGAATTGATGTAAACCTCTGAGAAGCTGAAGCGACTGTTCATGGCGGAGAAGGCAGGAGTAAGAATTATAAGATGTTACCTAACACCATAAAGTCCCCAGTGGCTTGTTTGGTGAGTATATTGATATCTCTTTCATCATGAATTCTTCTCATCCGTGTAATTAGGATATTGAAAACGACTTTTGCTATTCCGTTGCAGATTTTCACTCCATCAAGTATTGGCGGTCTTCAGTTCTCTGCTGCTTGGCAGACGACTTCCGACTTGATTGAAGAAGAAGAGGACGTAAATATTTCCTCGTACATTCACTTATGATGTTTTGTAAACAAAATGATAATTATTTAAGGGTATTTCTAGGAGGATGTCTCCATGGAGTTGGAAATCCCTCATGATGCTCGTTCGGAGAATAGTGATAAAGGAAATTCCCAAAGCTCGAAACCGGATAATAGTGTTATTGATGCTGACGCGAGCAATTCTGGTTCTTTGAACTCTTCAGAGGCTACCAAAGTAGGTGTTTCTCTAGTATTTTATTCATAGAAGCATAATCTTGTTGATACACGAGTGAATAAATGAGAATGTATATGAATTTATGAAAAGTTTTGTCGAAAACACGTCACAGAAAATTCAGAACTCGGCCTCTTAGCAAAAAGTGCCATAGAATCTTCGCCGATGTGATTTTTCGTGATCCGCATATGTATCCTTAAGCCCCGGAAATTTCCAACCTTTTTTCAAAGAAGATTTTTAAGTTTTGATCATGTTTATGGGTCGAAATAGACGAAATAGTAAACATCCAGGAGATTTTCAGCTGTTATGTAGTCCGAAGTTTCGACCACATATTCCTGCTCGTTTAATCATGGAATGGTGGAACCGCTTCGATCAGCGGAATGGGGAAGTGGATTCGAGTCCGCGGAATGGTGAAAGCGGCTTCGATCATGCGGAATGGTGGAAATTAGTTTCAAGCTGGCTAAGTCATGGAGCGGCATGGATGGCGTTGCTGGATGGCTAGGTCAAGTAGCGGCATGGATGGCGTTGCTGGCTGGCTAGGTCACAGAGCGGCATGGACGGCGCTGCTGGATGGCTAGGTCATGGATTAGCATGGACGGCGCTGCTGGATGGGCTGCGGAGCAGGCAGAGATGGTGCTAGATGGCTTTGGCCGTGGGGCTATGGTACGTCCGCATCCCAACCGCCTTCTTTTGTGCATGGCCCAAAAAATAAACCTTCTTATATTCAAACTCCAAAAGTACTGTGTATATAAAAGGAGTTTCCCTTCCTTTTTATTTTTATATCGTTGGCTTTATTTCCGCATCTCCGTGTTAGCAGCAAAGCAGAAAGGTAGGCGAGCACATTCCAGGTATGTGTTCCAACATTTCTTCCATTTTTTTTTTGTTTGCTCTCCTGTTGGTATAATCCCTAGCCATAGGCATACCTTCCATCAGCAAATAAAAATACTTTAATATGAATGATTCCTCTTTACTAGTAGTATTGTAGTAATATTAGCCACTACATCAATAGCAATGAATCCAATTACTATGCAAAGTAGACATGCACGGGCGAGTGGCCTCCATTGATCCCTTTTCCACGAAAACCTAGCTTTAGGGTTTCCTTTTCCTTTTGTGGCCTTGAGGAAAATTTCTGTGGAACACATTCTTTCTTATGGACGAGAGCATACTTCCCGCGGCGAGACACGGTTTGGCCGGGTCATGTTTCTCGCGGAAAATATGGCTTGTTGAAGCGAGCATCAGTCCCCACTCCTTATGCGTGCTCCCTTTGTCTATGCGTTCTATGACTTGTGTCCAAAATAAGATCTCCCATAGAAAATTTTTCGTTGATTCGTGATCGTCGCGCTTGATTTTGACAAAATCTTCACGTTTTTTCTTCAAAGTAGTAACTTTTCTCCATTTTGCTCTCGTTGTAGTTCTTTGCGAAAGTAAAAGAAGCATAAGGAAAGTTTGTTAAGGTGTCGCTTGAAAGCAATCGGCGCGGCGTCGAAAACGTTAAGTAACTCCAAACCAAACATGGATGATGAGTTCTTTACAAAGTCTTCCACATCCCAAATATGTGGCAATCCTTCTGATCGGTTCGGAGAATGAAGGAGATGTCCAATCGGTTCGGCCATGGCATGTAATAAGTTTTGCCTCCAAAAGAAAGAGTATCTCGCTTCTCCCATTAACTTCAAGATCTGTCAGAGTCCGTTGCGCTCTTTTGATAAATGGATGAAATTCATGATAAGCCAAGACTGCGTAAGGGCCAATCTGACTTGGGAGCAAATCATAGACGCCGACATGGCTTCTGCAACACTTCAAATCAAGAAAGACGTTGCAGGCTAGATCACTTTTATTTCCGAGATGTGCCGAAAACTCACACGGCTATATGCGAGGTGGGGTGAAATGACCATTTCTTTGGAGAGTGTAGCCATCTGCTGAACCTTCCAATAACGAGGAATATTAACATCACCTTGTGCGATGAAGAGAAAAAGATGCATGTCATTCTTGTCGCAAAGTCGGCAGGATTCGTTCGGAAGGATTACGAGACGAAGTGCTTCTATAATCGGTGGGTGTTCGAATGGTTCCGGATGAATCGGAGCGGATCGGGTGAATAGTACGCTCCATGTTGCGCATTTTGGCTCTGTGGCTATCCTGAGATAATTTTGATGATGGCTCTGGAAAGAAAGAGATAAGACATGAGCTCATCAAACTGGCTATCAAATTGGCGAAAGGTGTTGTTCTCCCCAATGGTGGCTTGTTTCTTGGATCTTTGTACACCCATATGGATCACCTGGCTGCAGACATGTATGCTTATAATGGTTTTATGAAAGTCGACTCAAACGTCCACGTCACCTTTCTCCAAACGTGGTTGTGGGAGCATTTCAAAAAATATGCTCCCAAGCCCTTAATCATTGAATTCAAGCTTTCTCGACGGCCCTTGGAAAAGTTTTCCGGATGGGCGAGGTACATCTTGGGTTTTCCTCGTGTTCGAGCTAATTTTGTATGACACACGAGTATCCCGAGCTATTCAAGCTTCGGAGATTTATTCATTTTTCATGATGCGCGAGGTATTGTAGCTTTACTTGCTTGATAGTGTATTCCAACTCACTCTTTCATATGCAGATGAGGATAGTTTACCATTACTTTAGAAGATGTAGTTGCTTTGTTGCATCTTCCAATCACGGGCAATCTTCCCGAAAATCTTTCTTCACCAGAGGAAGTTGCAATCTCTAATATCTTGACAACCATGATGGAGGAGATTAATAAAGCATCTGGTAGCAAAGGTTGTTATGCTCATGGGTTTATACACTGGTGGCCAAGAGATACTCCTCTGGAGTGGCCTGTTGACGGTACATTATCTATTGTTGCTTTCTTATGTTTATGGATGTCCAAAGACGTATTTGAAGATGCTGGAAACTTGTTGAAGCCGTTCATGATTTCTTTGCGATTAATATGGCTCAGGGCGAGCAACTCCCAATAGGTAGTTTGTTCTTGGGTTCTTTGTATTCTAACTTGGACTCCTTGATCATGGACTCTAGTATCTCGAACGGTTTTCTGAAGATTGAATGTTATGCTAATACAATGTTTGTTCAAGCTTTGATGTGGGAGCACTTCAAGAATTATGCACCTATTCCACGTACCATTTTGCAAGGATTGAATACCGATGATCGTAATGTTTTCTCTGAGAAAATTAATGCCAGGATCATGCGTTTAGTCTGCAAAGCAACCTCGATCAAGACTCGCTTTGTTGATGTCTGGATTGTGAATCTGAATTTAACTTCCGCCCATGGGTATTAGTTCATCCTTACATCTCTCAGTTGAGAACTTTTAATGATGAAGAGAGCATGACTTTGAAATGTGGTGCTATTTGGATGAAGGTGAGAGAGCTTTTATGATAAGTTGTACTACCGGTTATCTAATATCCATAATGCATGGTAAATTCTCAGACTTAGTGGCGGATCCAGGATCTTATGTTGGTAGAGGCACTTCGTATAACTTTTTAAATTTTATTAATAACCTCTCACAGTTAATACATATTTCATACTAGTCCCCTATAATTTTTTGTACTTTCGAATCGTTGTATGATAGCTTCATTGTCTATAGCATCAAATATATCTTTCTCAATGTAATAAAACAAAATATTATTCATCTAGTCGTCTTCCATCCGATTGGATAATCGAGTCCTCATCATTTTCATGCTAGAAAATGCTCCTTCAAAATGGCTTGGAGGTTGTCCTGCGAAGAATCATGTAGTATGGAAGGAAAAGCAATTTGGATTTACTAATCAAAAGTCACAGAAATATTGAACTTGAAATAACTTAATGTATATTTGTTAATCAATTTTTTTTATAGATTTATATAAAGAAACGTCTTCCAGTTACGGTACGAAATGTGTTTGGGATATCAGATATGAGACCGTGGTAATTCTTCATCTTGATAATTGTTTCTTGAATTGCTTTGTGGTTCCAAAGTCCCACTAATTCCCGTTGAATAACCCTGCGTTGATGGTGTCTCACCTTCAGTGTTCATTTGTTCATATATACATTGAAGCTTTTCTTAAGAATTTTTGTAAAAAAAAAAAAAAAAACGATGTTGCACAACTTAGCTTTGTACTAGGTTAAGCTTTTTTTTTTTTTTTTCTTTTTCTTTTATATAGTAAAGGCCTAATGAATTGGTTTAAGCTTATGACCTATAACTAAAGAAAGTTTTAATTTTTTCCTATTTTGTAGCAAAAGATATTATGGGTATTAATTAATAATTATTTTGTTACCTATATAAGGAAAAAAAATAAATTTAAATGGTAAAAAAAATGTAAAAGTATTTTCTTTCCTTTTCTTTATGAAAATTAGTGCAAAATATTAGTAGGATGGATATTTTTTTGGAAATTCAACATGGGCACATGCCTAAGTGTGCCTGCATGTAGATCCGCCCTATTCTTAGTGGAAGAATACAATATTGATAGGGAGGCTCGGCAAATGGGTATGGATCAGTGTGTTCTGACTTTCCGAAGAAGAAAACCATCAGTTGATCAACTTATGACCCGTCTAGACCGCACATGAGTGGAAGGAAGCAAATTCTGGTACCCCAGCTCTGAAAGAGTTTCATATGTAACTCCGGGTTACATAGACTTTTGGGATCAACAACTCAAGCGCTTATATGATTTTGTAAGAGTTAATAAACCTTAGTGAATGAGCCCCTTATCCTGAGATGATTGCTACTCGACCAAGATTGAAGCATTTCCCTGGTAGTGACAAACGGAAAACATCTCCAGGATGTTCACAAGTAAGTATTTTACAAAGTCTTCATAAGATTATGATGATTGTATTTTGATTATTGCATCAAAATATTCTTTTCCACAGGGCGTTCATAATGTAAGACCACGAATTGATGTAAACCTCTCGAGAAGTCAATTTGTTCATGGCGGAGAAGGCGGGAGTAAGAATTATAAGATGTTACCTAACACCATAAAGTCCCCGATGACTTGTTTGGTGAGTTTATTGATATCTCTTTCATCATGACTTCTTCTCATCCGTGTAATTAGGATATTGAAAACGACTTTTGCTATTCCGTTGCAGAATTTCACTCCATCAAGTATTTACGGTCTTCAGTTCTCTGCTGCTTGGCAGACGACTTCCGACTTGATTGAAGAAGAAGAGGACGTAAATATTTCCTCGTACATTCACTTATGATGTTTTGTAAACAAAATGATAATTATTTAAGGGTATTTCTAGGAGGATGTCTCCATGGAGTTGGAAATCCCTCATGATGCTCGTTCGGAGAATAGTGATAAAGGATATTCCCAAAGCTCAAAACCGAATAATAGTGTTATTGATCTTTGACTTTGAGCAATTCAGTTCTTTGAACTCTTCGAGGCTACCAAAGTAGGTGTTTCTCTAGTATTTTATTCATAGAAGCATTATCTTGTTGATACACGAGTGAATAAATGAGAATGTATATGAATTTATGAAAAGTTTTGTCGAAAACACGTCACCAGAAAATTCAGAACTCAGCCTCTTAGCAAAAGTGCCATAGAATCTTCGCCCGATATCAGATTTTCGTGATCCGCATATGTATCCTTAAGCCCAGGAAGTTTCCAAGATTTTTCAAAGAAGATTTTTAAGTTTTGAGCATGTTTATGGGTCGAAATAGACGAAATAGTAAACATCCAGGAGATTTTCAGCTGTTATGTAGTCCGAAGTTTCGACCACATATTCCTGCTCGTTTATCCGATTGCTATGAAATTATGATATGTTGTAGATAACATCCATACAAAGATAATGGTATACAACCCAACAATTGATTCTTCACCAATTGCTCTGTTGATGGGTGAAAACTACTCCTGAGAATTTGGTAATTTTGGGGTGTGGATGAGGAATGAATCTAAACTCTTCAACAAATGCATTGCGCGGTGAGTGCTTGTAGATTCGAGAGATCAATCAGTGCAAGTCCGGCCTAAACCAAGAAATGGCGTTCTGGATTTGTTTCTGGTCACAAAGTGAAGGAGATGGGGTTGATCTTAGGGAGGGAAGCGAAGAAGGTGTTGAGATTGTGAAGATGTTGGCTTGCTTATGACTTGTAACAGAAAGATGAGCAAGCTTACGGTTGATGCAAGCAGGCTCTGGGTGTTTGAATACGGTTTTTGTATTAACACTTGGTTTCTGTCGACTGAACTTGTGTTGTTCTGTCTTATTCCTTGTTGGAAAATAGGGCGGAGAACCTATTTATACAAGTCATTGAGCCTCATTCACGTTTCTCGTGGGAAGTGGAGGTAGTGGAATGATGGAGTAGTGGAGTTGTGTGTCGGTAACACACGACCAGTCTTGCCCACTTTTCCTGTTCATCTCTAACCGTCCATGACTTCCTAACACGTTCTTGTGATGGCGCGCACGCACGCCGCACGCCGTAAACCGCCGCACCAATACCCCGCATGATGTATCCCCAGTTTGTGACATGATTGATGTCTGGAATGTGGATCATGGATCCACGAAAGATAGCATGTAATGTGAGTTGAATAAGCGCGTTATTCGTAAAGTCGATACTTGTGAAGTATCGTGTGTATTTTATGCGTGCATTGCATTACGGTGTGGTAAAGTGATGGGTAATGACTCCTCACTAACCAAATAACTCCCGACTGTGGTTGTATAACCAAGTGGTGAAGTCGGACGGATGAGATGATGTTTGAGACACTCATCTGCGCGACCGTTGATGAAATTAGGTTTTTAAAGAGGTGCGCAAGCATCACTCTTAGCCTTGGTCGAAACCAAGCATGGGAAGGATTTTGAGAGGACCGACCATACATGCGTGTTGACGGCATGATGGTGTACACGTCCATGTCTCACCTTTCCCTCATGAAGGTGCAATCTAGGCCACTCAATTTGACCGTCAAAGAGGAGTGGTTGAGATCGATTTTGCATAAGAAATTTGATACCGCAAAGGAGTTGGAAACCGCATGACATCCCAAGTTTGGGCGTGCGTTCCAAGACGACCCATCTTGGTCGGTCTTGGTCGATCATACCAGCGTGTAGGTGGTAGGCTGGTGTTCACACCATGTCTACCGATTATCCCATGAAAACGTGATCTAAGCCACTCAAATCATCCGGTGAAGTTGAGCGGTCGAGATCGATTTGCAATTTGGGAGTGTAACCGCGTGAGTTTGGTCGGGCGTTTTGGATTGGCCAGGCATGATATGCCTTGGCCGACCGCAAGAGGAGGTAGATGGGCTCACGGTGGTCATGCTGGTGTGACCGACCCTTGCTTAATCTAATCTGTGACCCTCCATTCGTGCCGGAGAAGATGGACGCGCGTGATGGCTTGAACCCTAATTTTGGCTTTCAAAGCCGCGCGACCATGCTTTTTCAAGTGGACGAATATGTTGTAACCAACCATGGTTGGTTTTGACCGACTGGTCAAGTGTGTAGGCTGGTCACATGGTGATTGTGTCGACATGCTCCGGGCCCTTTGAGTCTATATCTACACCCTCCATCTATACCTGCGAAGATGGATGGTTGAGACCGTTTTGCGGCACATGTAATATGCCGCAAACCCTAATTTAGGGTTTTCCGCCCATAATGCTTGGTATGGACGGTTTCTTGGCAAGCAAAGGCCAATGGTCGACCATGCTGGGTGGTGGGTCGTGTGTATTCCATACCGCTGGGGGTGATGGAATTGATCCGTGGTCATCCAATCATGCTTGTGGAGTTGGATGACGCGATCGCATCATATTTGGCAAGCTAAGGCCGTGTGTATTCCATACCTGCTTGGGGGTGATGGAATTGATCTCGTGGTCATCCAATCATGCTTGTGGAGTTGGATGATCTGCGATCGATCATATCGGGAGACCGATACGATCAAGTCCGATGCTCAATCGGGCTAGTATAACACACCGAGAGGGGCTCAATCGGGCTAGTATAACACACCGAGAGGGCTCGGGCTAGTATAACACACCGAGAATCAGCCTATATGGGTATTTCGTACATGGATTCATTATAGTGCTTGGAGGTTCGTGTTACTCTTACAGAGTAACACTCACGTCATGCCACACCGATAATGAGTACAGTGTGAAATACAAGGCCGATATGAAATTCACAGAAGGGATTGTTGCTACATGCTCCAACCTGAGGAATTTCATGTATTCACGAATGGGATTGTTGCTACATGCTCCATTCTTGGTGAATTAAGTGAGGAGTATCCGTCACTTATAAACGGCTTTATCTTTTACAAGATGTCGCGCATGATTTTTGGTTTTACAAATTTAACCTTAAACGAAAATCCACCATCAACATTAAGTCCCCCGCCTAGCACATAATGGTTACACTATTGTGTGGTAGGCATGAGATGGTGACATACGAAATGACCAAGCTGGAGTGAATACATATTTACTCTGGATAGTTTCACATTGTCGTTTCCTCGGAACTGGTTGGTCTTGATTGAGGATGCGAAGGAAGCAGTGACTTGATCCGGTGAGTCGCTTTGGTTCCTCTTGTACATGTATGAGCTCGACCGCCCTTCAGTGTTTGAGTCGTGGATAGGATTTTTCTTCTACCGGATTTAGGGCGCGGTGCTTGCACATTGCCGGTTGAATTGTTGTGTCCAGATGCTCTTCCGGTTCTTGATCGTGGCTCAAAAGAAATCCCGACTTGGTCGGCGTTGAATCCTCATATATCGGGCGCCGTAATCGTTTTAGGGTTTCCTCGCATTTATGCAGTGAAGAGATTTTTGATCCGTTTTTACAAAAGAGAGCTTCCTTGCAAAAACTCTATTTCCCATCATGTCTAACAACAATGGATCATCTTCTTCATACCATCCAGATCTCCCGTTAAGCGTGTACGACCCGCGCCCGAGCTTCATGATCGGTCCCCCGTTCGTGTTCTTCGAGTCAAGAAGATCATACCGGTTTGTCTCTTCCTTCTTTTCTCGAAACATTGTTTGTTCTTCATAACGGTCGGGTGAATAATCCCTTCATTCTTGCAGATACCCTACCGAACATGTGTGACGGTCATTGACGATGATGACTTAACCATTCCTCTCCCTTCAAACTCAAACACGCCTACCCCCGCGAACCTCGAAGACGCCGACCCGGGTGTCTCATCTTATGAATATCCGAATGCAGGGTCTTTCATTCGATGTTCGCATGAAATGCTTATCCTCCGCCTACCGGGATGTCGGTGGATTCTTGGTGCGGAAGGAGTTTGTGGGTTTGTACACCAAGTTGTGGAGGAAGTGCGGTCATATCGCAACCAGGAATGTGGTCCGACATTGCTCCTCTCGCCTTGGTTACCGCGGTAAACCGCCTTCTTCCCATGATTGGGGAGATGGAGAGTATTTCTATCCGCAACGTTGCTGAATCAAATCTCGAAAAGTGGGAGAATATGGTATCTACCGTGAATCCATGAAGTTCAACGTGGGCTGGTTGCGGCAACGTCTTGATGTCATCAAGGTTGATCGAGTTGGTATCCTCGCAAATGTTGTTCCTGCTACGAAAGCTATCTTCGAAGAGGAGAAAGCTCTGGCCGCATAATCAGAGAAGGTGGAGCAAGTCTGTGCGGGACTTGAAGAAAAGAACGGAGAGATATCGGGCTAGACTGCAGATGATGCTCTCAAGGAATTATAATCTTCTAGATGGCCTCTTCTAAGTCGTACTCCTTATTGTTAATGACGTTTATGTCAAGAGTTTTGAACATCTTTGTGGAATAAATTGCATTGGGTTTTGATTGGTGAAAAGGTGTTTTTCATTGACACATCTCTCGAATATAGTTGATGATTCAAACATGTAATGAAAATAAATGCCTCGTATTGTTGACACACAGATAGTGGTCAGGTGTAATATGCCTTGAGCCACTTTCCATTGATGATCGCTTCAAACTTGCCTCCGTCTACCTTAATGATCTTGTAGTAGCGCATCGTAAGCCTTGGTGACTGCGTAGGGACCTTCCCATTTTGGTGAGAATTTTGGTGCGTACATGTCTTGTTGGATGTGTTTGGCTGTTTTCAAAACCAAATCTCCCACCTTGAAAACGCGTGGTTTCACAATTTTGTTGTATGCCCCGGGAAATTCGATTCCCGTACACCGAGCGCGTTCTTCGCTTTATTCCTTCTAAAATCCAGAGTGTCTAACTCGCGATTCTAGAGTCGAGATTTCGCCTCGTTCCAATGGATCCCGGTTCTTTGCCGCAATCCCGGGCCGATGGGATTCGATCGATCTCTGCCGGGAGAATTGCATCCGCTCCGTAGACGAGTGAGTACGGCGAGACCCCAATGGAGCTTCGGGTGACGTACGGTATGCCCATAGTGCCATTGGTAATCGATCATGCCATTCCTGGGATTGTCGTGTACCGTTCGACCGATGATCCGGATCAATGTCTTGTTGGTAATCTCGCCTTGCCTGTTCCCTTGAGGATAGTAGACGGTGGAGAAGACCCGTTTAATGCCGTACTCCTCAAGTAACTCCCGTATTTGCTTGTTGGCGAAGGGAGTGCCATTATCTCGTGATGATATGCTTGGGCACGCCAAAACGACAAATGATGTATTCTTTAATGAAAGCCGCAATTGTTGCTCCCGTAGTTCCTCGTAGGGGAATGGCCTCTACCCATTTGGTGAAGTATTCCGTTGCGGTTATGATGTACTCGTGTGCTTCGATGACGGTGGATTAATCTTCCCGATAATGTCCAGTCCCCAAAGCAAGAGAATGGCCATGGGCCGCTTATAGAATGCGAGGGGTAGAAGGCGCATGAACAAGATTCCCATGAATTTGGCATGTGTGATGACTTTGAACGAAAACGGCCGCATCATCCTCCATGGTCGGCCAATAGTATTTCTCGTGTATTTGGAGAAACAATTTCTCTTCCCTTGATGTTCTCCTTCGTGTGTCTGTTTAAAGATGACGGGATTTCTCCTCCAGCCCAGCACCGTAGCATATCACCTCCGAAGCTCTTGCGGTATAAGATCCCTTCATGGAATATGAACCGCTTGGCTCTCTCGCTTCATCTTAATAGCGTCCTTTTGACCGGGCAGAATTATCCCATCACGGAGATAGCTAATGTAGGGTTCTCTCCAGTCCCATGCGGTTCACATTAAAAATCTCCAACTGGTGTGGTGGTGTCCGGCACCTGAGCAGGACTTTTGAAGTAGTCTGGATTGAGCCTCCATCTCTGGCCAGTAATAACCCAGGCGTTGAAGTCGCCGGTAAAGCGTTACCACCGATGATTGTCCACAAATTTCATTGTGAATACGATCCAGCTGTATTTGTGCTTCGTCACCTCCCAGACATCTTGACAGGGAGCCGTCTGGATTCCGATAATACAGCATACCATGAAGCATGAAGAAGTTTTGCATGGGTTTTGAGACCGACCTTTCCTTGTGAGAGTGAGTCTGTTGAGCTCTCGAATGATAGGAGTTCGCCAATCGTCGGTCTTGGTGTCTTTGTATTGTGATAGCCATGTCGATTCTATGGTTCTCCTCTTTACCGTCAAAGTTTCTTCCGCCCCTTCGAACTTCAGCCTTGGAAGCCAATGTTGCTAGGCAATCAGCGTGTTTGTTGTTGCTGCGACTAACATGGGTTATGGTTGCATCGGCAAAGTAGTTTAGTAACCTCTCGTGCTTCGATCGGTACGGGGCCGGTGTTACTTCTTTCAATGCGTATACTCCGTTCATTTGATTCACCAAGAACTTGGAGTCACCTCTTATCTCCAGACGTGTGACTCCCGCTTGTTTAGCTATTGAAAGCCCTATGAGGAAAGCTTCATATTCTGCAGAGTTGTTGGTGCATTCGAAGTCTAACTTGAAGGAATGTGAAAATACTTCTCCGGTTGGAGAGACTAACACCACGCCCGCTCCTCCAAGATATCGCTAGGGGGTAGTGAGCCGTCAAAATACAAAAGCCACACTTCTTCTTCCGTAATAGAGATGTTCTGGAATTCTCCAGGAGTTCTTCATGTAGTCCCGTAGTACCTTCTCCGGAAATGCCGCGCAAGTCTGCAATCGCTTGACCCTTGATAGCTCTAGGCGATGCGCACGTTATGTCTAGTTCTCGACATTTGGAGAAGCCATTTTCCCGTCCTCCCCGTCAGACCGGCTTTGAAAGCAAGAACTTTGCAGATCGGATTTAGACACGAGTATCACCCCGTTGGATAGCAGGTAATGCCTAAACTTCGAATGGAATGGATTAAAGCTAAACACGCTTTTTCCGCTCTGGGATATCGGAGTTCAAAGCATATCTCAATATTCGGCTGAAATAGTATATGGGACGTTCGATTCCCTCGTGCCTTCCCGAGCGAGTAAAGCCCCCTACGGCGGCACATCAAGGCGTGTAGAGGACCAATGGTTTCCCTTGTACAGAGATTTCATGACGGTTGGAGATGATAGTATTCGTTGGACTTTCCGAAAAGCTTCCTCGTTGGGTTGCGGTCCAAACAAAGTCGGCTCCCTTCTTCAAACAAGGGGGTGAATGAGGCGGTAAGTTGGGCTAAACCAGGTATGAAACGTCGAATGTAGTTTACCTTGCCCATGAAACTCTGGAGCTCTTTCACAGTTCTGGGAGGCGGCATTGTGAGGATAGCCTCGAGTCTTGGACGGGTCTACTTTTATTCCTTCGGTCACTTGGAATCCCGTAAATTTACCGGAGGAGACACCGAAAGCGCATTTTAAAGGATTCATCTTTAACTTGTATTCCCGACACCTCTCAAATACTTGCCGTAAGACGTTGGTGTGATTAGCTCGAGCCTTTGACTTGACCACAATATCATCCACATAGTCTTCTACTTGTTTATGCATCATGTCGTGGAAGATTGCCGTCATAGCACGTTGGTATGTTGCGCCGCATTCTTTAAACCGAATGGCATAACAAGTATAGTAGAAATTGCCAAGAGGGGTTCGGAAAGCTGTCTTACTTGCATCATGCTCATACATCCTTATTTGATTGTAGCCGCTGTAGCCATCCATAAAGGAAAACATGCCGTGTCCGCTAGTGGCGTCTACTAACATGTCGATGTTAGGCAGGGGAAAGTCGTCCTTGGGGCAGCACTTGTTCAAGTCTCTGAAATCCACGCAACATCGAATCTGTCCGTTTTTCTTTTTTACCGGGACCACATTGGCTAACCAGGTCGGATGATGAATGGGTCTGATGAAGCCGCAGCTAGCAAGCCTTCCGAATCTCATTCTTGATTTGTTCTTCTACCTCATGTCTGAATTGCCTCGGAGATTGCTTGATTGGCTTGGATCCAGGCATGACGTGTAAGTGATGGGTGACCAATTTTTCATCTAGACCGGGCATTTCTTCGTATGTCCAGGCGAACACGTCTTGGTATTCCTTGAGTAGTCGAACAAGGCTCGTACGTTCGTCTGTGGATAGAGTCGAACTGATAGAGACCGGCCCGGGAGATTCATCAGTCCCGATGTTAACAATCTCGAGCTCGTCAGTCGTGGAATTGGTTCCGTCTTGTAGCTGTCGCGGGGCGTCCAATACCTCCTCTTGTATTCCGTCGTCCTTGCAGCATCCAATTGGGCGGAGAGACCGGATGGTCTCTCCTGCTAATTGCTAACAGCGGCGCCGGTATATTGTCTTCCCCTTCTGATCACGGCTTGCCTCGAAAGAGCGCTCCCTTTTGGCGTGAGGATGGGCTGAAGTTTCACCGGTTGAGATGGACGTCTCTGGCGGAGAGAGAGTGTGTCGTGGTGTTTGGCCCCCAGCCGATGTAAGTCGGTCTTCCTCCTGGATTGAAGCCCACGTGGGTAGTGGAGTGCACATGATTTTTTCGGACTTTCCTGCGGAACATCTTTTGACTCGAACAGCTCCACTCCACATATTGGCGCGTACGGAGACAATGATGCGGAATACGGACGACCTCCTCATTTAGCACGGTCTTCAAGCATTGGTGATATGTTGAAGGAATGACCTTGTTGTGGTGAAGCCACGGTCTCCCTAGTATCATGTGGTAGTCCGGCTCCTTTTCTATGACTTCAAACTTTGCTCGTGACTGAACAGGTCCTACCGATAAATTCAAATTGACATACCCGTATGTGCTGGTTTGATTCCCTTCAAGTCCGTCATCGTGGTGGGTCAGTCGTACAATCTTGCATGGGCCGACCTTGGCTGTCTTGAGAGTCTTGAGAGTAATTACGTTCGAAGATGCTCCCGTGTCGACGAGGGCCCTCCGGAACTCGAACCCTTGATGTGTGCGGTAACATGTAGGGCTCGGTTGTGACCTTCCTCCGCCATCATGTCATCTTCCGTGAATGTAACATTATTTATAGATGTTTCCGACGCAATGAGACTCCCGGACGAGAAGGAGCAAGGTGTGCGTCCGCAGCTATTTTATTGACGCAAAGAAACGTCTCGCCCGTTGATCTTTTGAGAGGTGCAAGAGTTCACACAAGTCTTCCACTAGAGACACAGCCTTCCCGATCTACCGGCCTCCGGTTCGTAGTAAAACTGTTGATCTGAGGGGGACTAGTCCCCGGTGTAAAGGTCTCAGGCACGCTCATTTCCGACGTCATCTTGATGAGGAGGTCAAGTATGCCGTTTACCGCTTCTTTGATCAGCTCCATGTTCCTCGTCCGAGTCTCAAGTATCCGAGCCAACTCGCTCATAGTTGGGATTCCTCCCGTTGCGCCAAAGCAGATACGCCATTGGGAAGAGGGGCATCCTCGTTGGAGGAACTTCGACCGGGATTTGAATTTGTTGAGGAAGTCCTAAGACCAACCATCTCGGAACTTAGCCAAACAGATTGGGTATTCAAGAAATTGATTTCACAACCGAGAGATTAATCTCCCACCGTGGTCGCCAATTGTTGATGGGTGAAAACTACTCCCTGCAGAATTTGGTAATTTTGGGGTGTGAATGAGGAATGAATCTAAACTCTTCAACAAATGCACTGCGCGGTGAGTGCTTGTAGATTCGAGAGATCAATCAGGCAAGTCCGGCCTAAACCAAGAAATGGCCGTTCCAGACTTGTTTCGGTCACAAAGTGAAGGAGATGGGGTTGATCTTAGGGAGGGAAGCGAAGAAGGTGTTAAGATTGTGAAGATGTTGGCTTGCTTATGACTTGTAACAGAAAGATGAGCAAGCTTACGGTTGATGCAAGCAGGCTCTGGGTGTTTGAATACGGTTTTTGTATTAACACTTGGTTTCTGTCGTCTGAACTTGTGTTGTTCTCCGTTATTCCTTGTTGGAAAATAGGGCGGAGAACCTATTTATACAAGTCATTGAGCCTCATTCACGTTTCTCGTGGGAAGTGGAGGTAGTGGAATGATGGAGTAGTGGAGTTGTGTGTCGGTAACACACGACCAGCCTTGCCCACTTTTTCCTGTTCATCTCTAACCGTCCATGACTTCCTAACACGTTCTTGTGATGGCGCGTTGCACGCCGCACGCCGTAAACCGCCGCACCAATACCCCAGCATGTATCCCCAGTTTGTGACATGATTGATGTCCGGAATGTGGATCATGGATCCACGAAAGATAGCATGTAATGCTGAATTGAATAATCGCGTTATTCGTAAAGTCGATACTTGTGAAGTATCGTGTGTATTTTATGCAGTATTTGCATTACGGTGTGGTAAAGTGATGGGTAATGACTCCTCACTAACCAAATAACTCCCGACTGTGGTTGTATAACCAAGTCGGTGAAGTCGGACGGATGAGATGATGTTTGAGACACTCATCCGCGATCGTTGATGAAATTAGGTTTTTAAAGAGGTGCGCAAGCATCACTCTTCAGCCTTGGTCGAAACCAAGCATGGGAAGGATTTTGTAGAGGACCGACCATACATGCGTGTTGACGGCATGATGGTGTACACGTCCATGTCTCACCGTCTCATGAAGATGCAATCTAGGCCACTCAATTTGACCGTCAAAGAGGAGTGGTTGAGATCGATTTTGCGATAAAGTTTGATGCCGCAAAGGAGTTGGAAACCGCATGACATCCCAAGTTTGGGCGTGCGTTCCAAGACGACCCATCTTGGTCTGGTCTTGGTCGATCATACCAGTGTGTAGGTGGTAGGCTGGTGTTCACACCTATACCTGATTATCCTATGAAAACGTGATCTAAGCCACTCAAATCATCCGGTGAAGTTGAGCGGTCGAGATCAGTTTAGGATTTGGGAGATGTAACCGCGTGAGTTTGGTCGGCGTTTTGGATTGGCCAGGCATGATATGCCTTGGCCGACCGCGTGGGGAGGTAGATGAGCTCACGGTGGTCATGCTGGTGTGACCGACCCTTGCTTAATCTTGATCTCAGGACCCTCCATTCGTGCCGGAGAAGATGGACGCGCGTGATGGCTTGAAACCCTAATTTTGGCTTTCAAAGCCGCGCGACCATGCTTTTTCAAAGTGCACGATTGTGTTGTAACCAACCATGGTTGGTTTTGACCGATTGGTCAAGTGTGTAGGCGGTCACATGGTGATTGTGTCGACATGCTCCTCGGGGCCCTTTGAGTCTACATCTACACCCTCCATCTATACCTCGCGAAGATGGATGGTTGAGACCGCTTTTGCGGCACATGTAATATGCCGCAAACCCTAATTTAGGGTTTTCCGCCCATAATGCTTGGTATGGATGGTTTCTTGGCAAGCAAAGGCCAATGGTCGACCATGCGGGGTCGGCCGTGTGTATTCCATACCGCTTGGGGTGATGGAATTGATCCGTGGTCATCCAATCATGCTTGTGGAGTTGGATGACTGCGATCGATCATATTTGGCAAGCTAAGGCCGTGTGTATTCCATACCGCTTGGGGGTGATGGAATTGATCCGTGGTCATCCAATCATGCTTGTGGAGTTGGATGACTGCGATCGAATCATATCCGAGACCGATAGTCAAGTCCGGATGCTCAATCGGGCTAGTATAACACACCGAGAGGGGCTCAATCGGGCTAGTATAACACACCGAGAGGCTCGGGCTAGTATAACACACCGAGAATCGCCTATATGGGTATTTCGTACATGGATTCATTATAGTGCTTGGAGGTTCGTGTTACTCGTAAGAGTAACACCTACCGTCATGCCACACCGATAATGGGTACATGAAATACAAGGCCGATATGAAATTCACAGAAGGGATTGTTGCTACATGCTCCAACCTCGGAGGAATTTCATGTATTCACGTAATGGGATTGTTGCTACATGCTCCATTCTTGGCGAATTAAGTGAGGAGTATCCGTCACTTATAAACGGCTTTATCTTTTGCAAGATGTCAGCGCATGATTTTCTGGTTACTTACAAATTTAACCTTAAACGAAAATCCACCATCAACATGCTCCCAGTTCGTCGTTTTTACAGGGGAGTGTAAAATCTTCTCAGGCGGGCTTGTTGTAAAACGTGTCTTTGTAACTTTCACGTTATTTGTTGATATCTAACATGTAGAATGAAGAACCTTGATGATGTTGGACTACTTATATTCTGTAGTTTACGATTTCTTTTGGTTTCATGATTGGATGATCCTTATCTCATGTAATCTTCGTATTAGGTACAAAATACTGAAGTTGAGAATGAAGGAATCAATAATGATGAAACGAGCAACCCTGGGGTTATTGATAAAGGAGCAACTATATCTCCACTTCAAGGCCATGAGAGTGTTTTTGCTGAAGAAATTAAGGGGATCGAGACCTCGATTGTTCTTGCTTCAGTGATGAAAGAAACTGAGTCGCAAGTAAAAGAGACTGAAGAAACTGTTGTTGTAGAGATTGCTCCAATGATTGAAAACCGTATAGTGGTGCATGAATACCCAAGTGCAGGAGTTGTTTTTGATCCTCCGTTTGATGCATCACTCCCATACCACGAAATAGTTGGTGGATTCGGAGTTCCCATTGGATATGCCAACTTGTACGAGAAAATATGGAAGAAATTTGGTCACATCGTCGTTACTAGAGACCCAAAGAGTGCTTATTCCTTAACCATGCAAGTAAGTGTTATCTTGCGCATTGTAAGCAATATATGCACTAGAGCTAGAAATACTGTGACTCCATATGTACTCTTTGATTGGGAGTTCAACTTGGAGAATTCCGAGAGACTTGGATTCAATGTGAAGTGGCTTCGTAAGAATATGAATGCTATTAAGGACTCATGTGAGAATAACATACCCTATCCCAATGATCTTTGTGATGGAAAGGAAGACAAGATTTCCAGCCGATCAAGAGCCGAACATGGAGAAAGCGTCCTTACAAGTCTTGAAGGATGCAAAGGAACAAAAATCTTTGTTTCTTTGATTTTCTATGATTTCCTTTCATAATCTCTTGAACACGAACTTTTGAAAGATGTGAGGTTTTATTTTTGGTTTTGATTTGTTTTGGATCGGTAGATGATTGAGGATTTTTTTTGGGTTTGATGGAGATTTTCTTCAGGTAAACTGAATTTTGATAAATTACTGAATGCTATTATTGCAAACATTTTGGAGTAATTGAAATACAATGAAAGAAAACTATAAATGCCAAATATTTTAGGTGTTCATGCCATGAACATACAATACCTCGAATATCCAAAACCTAAGACATCAAAGGCCTGGAGCCAATTCTCATGTATCACGGCCACACGTTCCTTGTTATCAATGTTGATTAGTTTGTAGTATCCACCAGAAACAGACTTAGAGACCATGTAGGGTCCTTCCCCGTTGGAATTCTTTGCAGAATGAGAGTTACGCTTAGTTGCTTTGAGAACCAAATCTCCTTCCTGGAATTTGTTAGACTTGATCATTTGTGCCCTGAATATTTTCTCGCGGGTTTGGAATTATTCATGCGGTGGAGTTCCATGGTTGTGGTATGTATGGACACTCATGCAAAGGAGAGTATTTGAGGTACTATTTATCATGCTTGGCTATGTCTTCAAGAATAAACTTTTTGATGATATGGGCTTGGGTTTGAAGAAGTTCGAACTTAACCATTTGGTGAAATATTCTTTGACGAGGTTATCCATTCATATCATTTTGCAATTCCTAAGTTTTGGTGGAGTAAAGTCTTCGGACCAAATAAGCATATATGAAAACTGATGATATAAACACATGATGAGGAATAAGACTTGCCTGAGTGCGAAACCTTCTGATGAAAGCATTTGCCTCTTCTTCATATTTTTGTGTTAGCTCTGCTAGGGCTCTGACCTCCTTCAAATACTCTAATGGTGAAGTATCTTCTTTTTCTTCTTTCGAATCAGAGGTTTCTTCAATATAGAAATGTGCAACTGAAGGTGTTGGTGTTACCTTTCCAGTGTGAATCCATATTCGTCCAAGAATCATATCATATCCTGGATCTTCTCGAATTATGAAATTTTTTGTTTCTGTCCAGGCTGAGTTTATGTTCACCTTGAGAGTGATGTGGCCATAAGCATCTCTGGGGTGTTCCTTCATGATCCGTGATTATTACACGGAGCATGAATGGCTTCTTGTCATGTGATACCGCAGCTCCGAGAGTTTTCATAGGGATAATATTAACAACGGTGCCGACATCAATCAATGCTCATTTGAACTCGTTTCCCTTGAGATGGATTTGTGGTGAGGAGTCCCAAGTCGTATATTTCTTCATCAGTTGTTGAGGGAAGCTCAGGGAATGCTTCTTGAATCAACAAATGCTTTCTTGACACGATGTGTTCGGTGCGGCGAACATGTATCCCCTCTGAGCTTTTGATAAGTATAACAATTCACGGATATGCTCAATAAAGGATTGAACTTATTCTTTGACAGGTGGTTGAAGGAGTGAAGGTTCTGACAGAGAGAGGATCTCTGTGCACTCCTTCATTCCCCAGGTTGATTTCTCCTAATTCGATCTTTTCTTTGAATATGCGCTTCAAAGTTCTGCAATCACTTGTGGTATGGTTTACAAACCTATGAAAGCGACGGTAACGAGGTTTTTCCATGGCTTCTTCAGTTGGTTCTTTCTTGACATATGGGAGCTTGATCGCGCCGTCTTGAACCCAGGAGTCTAGAAGTTTAATAACTTCCTCAATGGAACAGGGGAAGTCAGGTGCCTCTGGATCAACTTTTGTGTGTTGAGCAGGAACTTGCATATTATCCTTCCTTTGTGCCTTTGTAGGGGTTGAGGAAGTATGATTGAGCCGTGGCTCGGCTTTTCATTTACTCCCTTCTGCAACAACATTTGTGGAAGGTTGGAGGTTGTACTGTTTGTTAATTAGACACCTGCTACCTCGAGTATCCCGTGGATCTTCAGCTTTTGTAGTCTTAGCTCTCTCTAATAGGCGGTGCGCAGAGTTGCTGATCTCTTGGCCACTTCATGGAATTCTGAGAAAGTCTGGAACCTGAGATTTTCTAGTAAAGCTCTATAGACTGGGATCATTACATTGATGCACAAGTATACGAGTTGTTGCTCTGTCACGTTTGGATCATGACAATCCAAGGATTGAACTCTGAACTTTTTCACATATTCGTTAGGATGTTCATTACTCTTTTGAAATATTCTTCCGAGATCGGACAGAGTGATTTTCTCTGAAACGAAGAAGTATTTTACGCAGAAAGCATTAACCATTTCTCCCCAACTTTTGATAGTTCCTGGTGCGATGTTATTATACCTGTATATGCCCCCTTTCGAGACTTTGAAAATTCCTTGAGACGGACGGTATGGTTGTGCTCATGTTCTCCCAACGCCTCCGTAAACCGAGAAACATGTTCTCGAGCATTGCCGTTACGTCATAAAGAGTAAATAATGGAGAGGTATAACCTTTTGGTAGAGGAATCCTTTGCATAGCAGCCGGGTATGGTGGTTGGTGATGGTGGATAGAAGGCGTCTTGTCTTTTCCATGATCTTCCAAGAGGCGTTCCAGGTCCTCACGAGTGATGAAACTGGATGGTTCTTTCACTGGTGGATCATCTGTAGCCTTGGGAACTTCCTCATCATCTACTACATGGATTGGAGTGACTTCGGGATCAGCGTCTGAAGATTTTTCTTTAGATTTTCCTATCTCTTGAGTTTTCTCTGACATCTTGTCTGTAAGAGTCTTGAGATGGTTGAATAGCTCCTTCTGAGTAGCATCCATGTCCGTATGATTTTTGGCAAGAGTTTCTTGTACCATCATGAGATCACCTATGGTAGGTTGATTTTCTCTGACTTCTTCGGGAGACCGACCGAAGAGTGGATTATTGATGGCGTCGGTGCTGCGGCTTGCAGGGGTGATCACTGGAGTACCAGTGCTTGGAGGACTAGTAGTGGTAGGTTGAACCGGGGGAGTAGTGTTAACAGTTGCGCTAGAGCTTGCAATACTGGAACTGGGTGTTGAATCTGGGTTGGTAACTGAACCAAACCTAAGATCGACCATCTTTGTGAGAATTTAGATTGCAACCGATAGAATGATCTCCCACTGTGGTCGCCAATCTGTAGATGGGGAAAAACGATTCGATGGTTTTTATTTTAATTGAGGAGATGATCGCGCGGAGGAGAATCCTTGAACCGAGAAAAATGCTTAACCTCACACGATGCACCGCAAGAAGGGAGTGCTTTGAATTCGAGAGATCAATACGGAAGTATCCGGCCTAAACCAAGACAATGGCCGTTCCAGAGTAAATTCGGTCACAAGAGAGGATGGGTAGGTCTACAGTAGGGAAGTTGAGAAATGTGTGAGATCAATGGTGATCGAATACTGTAGGTGTGTTGTGTATTTTGAAAATAAGATAAGTTCTGAATAATTGAATTTTCTCTGTTGAGAGTTGGATTGTTAATATCGTGTTCTCTGTTTGGCGTGAGATTATCCTTGTTTCAATCATGATTTAGAGATTTATTTATATTGCTGGAATTGAAAACACCATGATCTCATGAAGTGTGACAGTTGATGGAATCAAAGAATGGGGAAGTGGAAATCGTGTTAAAACCAGTTGCTCAACGTGCGGAGACTTGGTTGATTTTCCATCTACTACTTTGTTAACTCCTTCAACTGATTGCACGACTTGCTCACATTCTCATCGTGTGTATGAACACACGTGTCGTAGACCGCCAGACCAAAACCCTAGTTAATATTCCCCCATGTAAAACGATTGATGTCTCGTTTGATTGTGGAGTCTGCAAGGCAGACGTGTATTTAGTTAGTCACACTACAAGAAAATTAGGATTTAGCGACTACTTTGTTTCAGCTGGTAGAGGGTCGTTTTTAGCGGATGGAGCTCTGCAGCAACCAACATGGCAACAGATATGCTCTGTGACTAAAGGCTTCTTTGCTAAAGACCTGGACCGACCATGCTGCTGGAAGAGATATCTTTCAACTAAATGGAACGACGAAAGTTTTAGTCGATACAATTTTCCAATAACTACTAACTACAGTTGGTAGAAGCATAAAACATTTGTTGCTGAAACAGCTCACCCGCAAAATTATTTGTTGCTGAAGACTGATACATCGTTGGTAGAGTAAAACGCTGTAATCTGCTAAAGATTTCAACTTACTGAATTTCAGTTGGTAGAGGTGTTTGATGTCGTTTGTCAATCAGTTTTATCACCGAATGTTCTACTGGTCAAGAGTTTTATTCACCTTATCTGGTAGAGGGTTCTAGCAGCAGAATAGTTAGTTGGTTAAGGTGCGCTGTTGATAAAGAATTCAACCAACATAAGATCAGGTCGTTGACATTCACTTGGTGAAGGCCCTCAGCCAACTACAAATTTGAGCTGCTGGAGGGTGATTTACAAATGTATTATAATGCAAAAAAAAACAAATATGAATTTTATTTTGAAAAGATATTATTAATATTGAAAATACCAAAAACAGTCGACTACAAAATCCATCCACCTCTTCTGATTGACCATAAGACAGCACAAAACTTGCCTGCTCACATCCATGTCATTGTACATTAAATAGAAAAACTAACATACTAAGACATCAAACCTAGTCCAACTCATGAAACAACGGCAATGAGAGACCTCCAAATCAACAAATGAAGCCCTTGGCACGCTTCCTGCAGTGTAGCTAAAGAGGCTTTGTCCTTTCTGCAACCACCTTCACAATTAAGTTCGTTCTACTGCAGCGGCCCATTCATGTTTGAAAAGTCTCTGTTGATACACTAGCTAGTAGTAACAAAATTTGAGACCACAAGTACAAAATGCATATAGTAACTCCATGACAAAAGCAATGCATTTCTCTGTTACCTACTAAATGCATTTTTCCATGTTTACTGACCAAATGTTAAATGTTGGAACTCGCACTCAGTGTGGAAGGGGATTTTCGAGCTGCTAACGCTGCAGCCTTCTCCTGTCAGTA
Source organism: Papaver armeniacum (assembly GCA_023531295.1). Lineage (NCBI taxonomy): Eukaryota > Viridiplantae > Streptophyta > Magnoliopsida > Ranunculales > Papaveraceae > Papaver > Papaver armeniacum. Next base: position 192,101 of record JAJJWW010007175.1, read on the forward strand.
GTTCGACAAGCTAACAATACGCCACTGGAAGAAAAATATATAATTTTCAACATTCCATAATGCCGTCTCAGTTTTAACCATAATTACTAAGCGATAAAAGTTGTCATAACTTACTTCTGTTTGATGCAATATTATTATTAAATGATACGCATCCGCGATAAAAGTTGTCATAATTTACTTCTGTTTCATCAGCTTCATCCGAAGAAAGACCATGTGTGCATCCACTAAAAGCAAGCATATCCTTGTCATATCGTAAGTTCGTAAGTGTAAGGAAATGTACTTATCATAGGACCTAATTCTCTCCACCAACAGCTAATAAAGGATGATCCATCAGTAATTCTTACAGCCATATATATCCAACGCATATGTCAAAGAGGATATTTTCATTTAACATAGGCAGGGCAATATGATGACTAAAATAACTGGTAATATACACGCTGGGTATAGACATTGGTGAACACAGTATCAGAGCTGTGAAATACTCAACAAATAAGTACGGCATAAAAATGAGGTAAAAAGACTAACCTTAGCTTCCTAATCCTTGATTGAGTAGAGACGGAAGCGACCCTTGGTGTCATACAAGAGACGGAAGTTCTCGTTTGTCTTGGGAATCGATACAACATCTAATAAATAAACAAAGAAGCCATATCAGGGTTTCACATTCTTATAAGCTCAAAAATACCAAGACAGATTACTCGCAAAAGGTCATGGTAAGCGGCAGACATACCATTCTATGGAAACCTGTTAAAAAAAAATCAAGATTAAAAAGAAAAGCAGACTAAATAAAGGAGTACATACACATGAATCCAGATGGATAGGTCTTGTCTTTTCGCACTTTCCCATCAACAAGAATGTGCCTTTGCATCAAAATAGCAATAACCTCACAGTATGTAAGGGCCTACTTCAATCTGTTTCGCAGGAAAAAGAATCAAGGGAAGACCTTCCCTATATTTGTGTGGATCTGATGATGGCTTGGGAGCCTACACAACAGAAAATTTGGCATAGCGAGTAAGCATTCCATCCTTCCCATCCCTACATAACTTTGCAAAACAAGCCATCTACTTACAAATGCGCCTCCAAGTTTATCGAGCATCTGTTTTGAGGCATTACGCCTCTTCAAATGCTTCTTCAATCCCCTCGCCTGAGAATTATCAAACAGTTAGGATAGAAAAAATTTGTATAATAATAAAAGATTAAGGAACCCTGAATCCAACTAAGCCAACAAGTTTAAGGAACCTTTGAAGTTTCAGGCATCCTTAAAATTCACAACATCAACAGAACTACTACAAAAGCAACTAAATTGAACAATAACAGGGGACAATCTATTGGAATGCAGTTCCAGAGTAATAAGTTTCCAGATACCCTGCTTAATCTATACATTCATCTAACACCCAAATTGATTGCAGTCATTTTAGACCTCGGTTCAAGTTAGGTGTTTTAGAACCTGTCGAGATTCAAGAGTAACATCCCAGAACTTGCTGGATCGAGCAAATGAATTTTATCGTCATTTCGCTTAAGGTTTAGAATTTTAGATTGGATCTGGGCAAGTATCAAGTCTCTGATTCAAACTAGGGTCGGAACTCACAGAGATCTATCTTTAACTTAATTAAAGATTCGTTCTACTAAGCTTGACACCTATCGAAAAAATGTGTAAGAATATAAACTAAATGTTAGAAACAATCTTAAGAAAGGAAAATCATTCCTTTTCAATAAGATTGATTCAAGAGGAAATGGAAAGGTGAAGAAATACATTTCAACATAATTCCTATTTATTTATTGTATGCCCTTGTCTGAACCGAATGTGGTCTCCAATTCAAACATCCAGTTATTCGAAGGCAAAGAGAACCAAAATTTAGTTAACACAAGCAAAAAAATAAATCAGAACATGTAAGACTAATGTAATGATATTAAATGATCAGAAATGATTGAAGAACTAGATTGAAAACATTAAAATTTTCTATAAGTCCAAATCAAAAAGCTCTGAAAAAAATCAATTTCTAAGAACTAGAAATAGACTGAATCAATTTATGCCTCGTCACTAAACCAGATATAAGACTAGAAATTAGACGAAAGAATCTCCCAGAACTCATATGGCTACTCTGAGAGGCATTTGTATAACAAGACTGGACACTGAACACTGAACTAGTAAGGGATTAGTAAATACAATTAAAAGCAATTTGTAGTAATCCTAATTTTAAAATTTAAAAGCAGGAGTAAGGGATTAGTAAATACAATTACTCTGCTTTAGGTATATATAATTTGAGTACAAATCGAGCTTACCCCGAAGTTGTTGTGCTTGCTTGAGAACTCCCAAAATCGCTCGCTGCTTCTCTGCTTTTGACTGTTCTCAACGCTCACAGAGGTATAAAAATGTGAGTTCTCATTTTCTTGAAAAAGTAATGCATTTTATTGAGGGGATCAGCGGCAGGATTTGGTAGAAGACCAGCTACGTTGTTAGAGTTTTCACCCGCACTCATATATAACAAATGAGAAAAATACAGCTGAAGTTAAACTTCCATCAACAAGTTATTATAAGATTAAGCATCTAACCGTATTAAAAATGCTTATAAGAACAACACTCTTTCACCCATTGACTTACATCATTATACTCTGAATCTTCTCCAAGAAAGGCCTCCCAACTTGCTTGGTGACATCAAGTGGTTTTGCCGTGTACTCCATGGCATACTTGACTGCATCATCCACGAAACTGTTCTCCTTGATAGTTAATGTACCTTGCCGGCTTGCCCTGTATCAGCCCTGTATCAGTTTGTACATTGACATCTCATTTGAAAAGAGATGTGTTATACAAAATAGCAAACATCACATAAGCAAGGCCAAATTCATCTCTCTCTTATAGTCGAACTGAATTTTACATGTATAAAAAACCAACCAAAACTATGTCAGACAAACCAAAATTCAAAACTTCAAATTAAAATTAAGAACAAAAATTAATTCTTTTCCATCAAAAAAAAAAGAGAAAGAACGTACAAAATTGGGAAAGATCATGTTCAAATCTACAATAACTAACCTTAGGATCTTGTCTTGTTTAGTTGATTCAAAACCTCCAAACAATCTGAATATCTTCTCGACTGAAACAACAGAGCAGCATCTTTTGCAAGTCCAGACCTAATAGTAATAAGTCCAGCTTCATCACCACTACCACCACCACCAGCAGAAACAATCATAGTAGCAGCTGATGTTGTTGATGACGATGAATCCATTAATCTTTTCAGATCGAATTTAAACAATAGCAATCTCAAATCTAATCTTATCTAATCAAATAATAATATCCAAATTAAAACTAAAATCAAATTTGAAATTGAGTTCAATCTTCAGTTCGAAATCTTCTTCTTCCCATCATTCAAACCCTGGGGTTTCTAAAATCGCATGAAATACAACTTCAGAGAAAGTGAAAGAGGGAGAGATTGGAAATTTAAGAACCCTAAATTGGAGACGAGATCAAAAAGAAAAAGAAAACAAACCCAAATCTTAAGGCATTAACCCTAAATTTGAAGCATCAAGAGATCCGAATGATACAGACCGTAACTACACTTATCTGCACTACACAAATTAAATTAAACCCAAAAAATTACTATGAAAACTTTACCAAAATTAAGAATCACCATCACAGTTGAAGAACTGAAAATCAACATACTAACTCTCAGACCCTAATTTAAAATAGCAAAAGAAACCCCCAATTCAAAACTATTGCAAACTTTGAAAGGATAATTGAGAACCCTAAATTTGACACAACAAATTAAAAAGAAAGAAAAGTCAACAATAAAAAATCTGTAAACGAAGACTGTGTAATTGGAGAAATAGGATTTGTTCTCGATCTTGATTTTGATATTGATTTAAGGAGATTTGATGGGAAAAAGAAGATGTTTATCTAAATCCCTCCAAATTAAAAACATAAACGAAACCCTAAGCTTTGATCTACTATTTCAGCAAGTTTTCTACTGAGATAGTGAGAGTGAAGGTATTCAGTGGTGTTGTTAGATTTTTAAGCGTTAGGGTTTCTTCTGAGGGAGGCGGAAGATAGAGAAGATGGAGAAATGTGAAAATGAAAAATGAAAAATGAAGTGAGAGAAAAAGAAAAGATGTTTTATGTGAAGGCTTTGAACGCTGATAAGTATGGTCGGATTGGAAAACCTTTGAACGGTAGAGATTTGGTTTGGAATTGTCATACGGATAAGGCAAGTGTGCTTCTCTTTTTGGCTTGGAATTGTCGTATGGATAAGGCAAATGTGCTAACTAAGAGCATCTCCAACAGTGGGTGCTAAAAATCTTACGTGGAGTTTTTATTTAGATCCTTATTTATGGGGTCATATGTATGTGGCAAAAATAACAATGCTTTTGTCATGGACTATCTCCAATAGTGAGGGTCTTATTTTGAGGATTTGTTTTTTTTAGATAATGATAAAATTGATTCCCCCTTTCTTATTGGTTCAGAAAAAATTATTTAAAAGTAAAAATTTTAAAAATGGTTAAAAAGATGACGTGGAGGTCATTCCCAAGGTCTAAATAAGACCTTCTCCAAGACCTTCATATTTATTTATACACCCTTCCTACTTAATAGGACCCACTGTTGGAGATGAATTTAATGTAAATGAGGGTCTAAAATCCTATGTGTCATAAAAAAACTAAAACCTTCACCCTCTATTGGAGATGCTCTAATTTCGTTCGATCGGCATATCGACAACTTTCGGTGCAAAAGTATAGTTCGCATATTATGGTCCATGCTAGTAAATTCAGAGAGTTATTAGATTTCAAGTCATATAGGTCATGGAGCATATTTTGATTTACATCGGCAGTTTCTCAGTTTCTGATTTAAATTTCGACTTATCGCATAGTCTTGAAACAATTTTTGGTTTTAGTAGTAAATTGAGATTTTCAATTTCAACTAGTCATAGAGGTAGTGAATTATATTTAAAACTCTGGTGTCCCGACTCAGTCGAAGAGTTCATGAAGCAGGATATGACAAACATCGATAGAGATTTAGATCCATGGTGAACATTTTGACTTACTCAGAGAGGTCATGAAGGAGTTATGATTAACCCTTCGCCTAGACACGAAGAACGAATCCAGAGAGTGTTTAATCTTGGAGAATCAGAAGGTTATCTTTGTCTAGACATGAACCTGAAGTATGTATAAGAGTGAGAAATGAATCTCGGATAACCGGAAGTTGACCTTTGCCTAGACATGAATCTGAAGTATTTACAATAATGAAAATGAATACGAAGAATGGAATGATTCTCGTAGAATCGAAAGTTCATGAATCTGAAGTATATGTACAATAATGAAAATGAATACGAATAATGGAATGATTCTCGTAGAATCAAATTAAAGTTGGCATTTATCCAAAGTATGTATTAGAATGTTGTGAATGATTTCATATAATGAGAAACAAATTTCGGAGAATTGGAAGTTGGCCTTCTCTTAGACATTAATTTGAATTATATATATGTGAGGAATGAATCTCAAGAATGAGAAATGAATTTCTGAGAATCAAAAGTTGATCGTCGCTTTAGACATGAATCAAAGTCCAAAGAGTGAGAAATGACTCTGGGAGAACATTTCTAGATATTGACCTTTGGTATACATTTTGATCAATCGGATTTGGAACAAAGTAGATTTTATTATGTTGAAGGACCAAAATTCCTTCCTAAATACTCTTGTTAGTGTAATGTTATTTGAATCGTTAGAAAATAAGGCTATTATTTAGATTACTTAGATGCTGCGGCGATAAACTCGTTGATAACAATTTTGTTTACAAAAGAAGACACCTTTCAAACACTAATGTCTTTGTAGGCTTAAGAACCCACTAAACTCATCGGTTGCCATATCATGGTGGTCAACGCTACTAACCACACAAATGAACTAATAGGTTGGTACAAATGTCTACCAACAGATCGACTTGGTGGATACACAAAGTGGCCCGAAGTATTCACTTCTCGTTGTACTTTGTAGTTAACAAATTCTCGTGGCTGAAAGATACTAACAACGCCAACCATTTGATGGTGGGTTAAGTTGTCCACCAACAGACTGTTTTGGTGAGCAAGAAGAGTCACAAAAAATATATACCTTTTAGGGTACGTTTTGGTTGCCCAATCATGGTGGTTGGAGGCTAATAACAACAAGTATGATATTTTGGTTGTTAAGTCATTGTTACTAAAGAGTTCCACCTACTAGCGTTGCTGGAAAACTGGTAGTTAGAGGTTTCTGCCAACCCGAGATGTTTCTAGTTACAAAAAATAGTTGCTTAAGAGTTCCACCAGCTGTAGTTGGTAAGAAAATAGTTGTTAAAGCCAAGTTTTCTAGAGTGTCGATTCTTGCCGACTTCATGACTTTATGGGACCATGAGTCCTTGTTTTTTTGAGTCGAACGTGATTTGGAAATGTTCTGAGACTCATGAATTGAAGATGCCTGTTGAGACAGATATATAATGCGTTAATAAGCTAACATGAGAAAATATTTCTCATTCGATGAATTGTTGAATATTGATAGTTGAACCAGTATTCCTTGGTTTGAGAAAATGTTGCTCATTCGATGAATTATTGGTAGCATGACCAAATAAGATACTGGTAATTGAACCGACTATGATAAATAAAATGTTGATCACAGGATCAACGTAAAATTATTAGTGCTTGAATCTGTAATTATGAACCTTGGACTCAAAACCCTAATTTGATGAATTGATGGTTAAGTGATGGTTTATTGAAAATTAACCATGGAGCGAAGGAGGGACCATCTACATGGGATTATGGATCAACCATGTAGCACCTAGATGCTCACGTGAGCAAATATCAAGGTCTTTGTAGGATCCAAATATCGCAACAACAACACACTTGCGGAATCTTCATTAACAACGTCGCGAATCCATCGCAAAGTGATTTCAGAAATCACATAACAAATGAAGATAACATAAACATGAAGACAGTGCGAGGATCTTGCGAAAACTAGAGTGTCTGCGAGATTTAATATTTATACTCTTGCGAGGATGTCGCAAGGTAAATCCGAAATTAAGGTAAATATTAGTTGTACATGAGCTGTCATCCACTATGTAAACACTATATAAAGAGGAGAGCAGGAGAGAGAAAGGGAGAATACACATTTTTGGAGAGGATACACTTTAGAGAGGTTAGACATTTTAGAGAGAGATTATTAATTTTCTTTATCATCTTCTTCCCCAAAAAACTAGATCTAGAGCTCTACAAAATATCCATTAATGGAGATTCTCAATGTAACCAAAGGTAATTTTAATAATCATAGTGAAGAATCCTAACCCCGTGGATGTAGATCACATTGATCGAACCACGTAAATCTTTGTGTCTCCATTTATATTTTAGCACATATTTCTTTATTTTGATTATGAAATAGATTTAGATCTATGAAATATTATGAGGGGTGTAGTGTGGGATTTCCTGCAACTACATATGCGCTAGAAACAGGGAGAGAGTAATGGATTTTGTCCTTCCTGTAACTTGTTGGATCAAGAAATTTCCATGAAAATTAGTTATTGTTCATATTTATTTCTAGATCTTAAAGTTTCAGGAGCAAAAATGGAAATTTTATGGAAAGAATCACACTTTCAGGGAGAAAACACCGTCAACAATTCAAAGACATGAAAAGAGGAAGAGAAAAAAATAGGTTGCTGTGATGAAATTCAAGGAAGAAAGCTAATTTTTTAATGGAAGATTTCATATTCAGGAGAAAAAGAAAAAGGCAAATTGTTGAAGGAAATAAAGGAAGAACGAAGAAAAGGATAAGAACAAAACGCTGTGATTTTTATCACAAACGTAAACTTCGCAGATGGTTTTGAGTTGGAGCGAAGAAGCTTGATGTCGCAAGATCAAATCTCGCCATTATCATATTTTTTCATATTTTTTTCTACCTAGAGGAGAAAAGAATAAGAGGTGGTTACATACGTATCTTCGCAAACAACAAGCAGACCAGATGGTCAGAGAAGAAGTATGCAAACCAGAGGGCTCGGGTTCGAATCTCCCTCCTCGCAAAGAATTTTTTGCTTCGCAAAGAGGGGAAAAAATGGATAATTTCGCAAGGTTGTTTCATTATTTCGTAAATCATGGCTTGCACGGATGGTCGTTTGCGAAGAGAACAAGCTTGGGGTTGCGAGTTCGAATCCCACCTTTTGCATATTTTTGAACTTCCAAGAGCGAAGAAGTGAATAAAGTTATAGTATTGTGTTTCTTTCTCAAGCAAAAATAGCCCGGATGGTCAAGTGAAGAGAAGGAGGTCGATGTTTAGGGTTCGAATCTCTCCCCATTCGCAAAGAATTTTTGCACTTCGCAAATGTTTACCTTGCGAACGTTCGCAGCACGAACACTTCGCGAAGTTATATTCTCATGCAAATGTTTACTTCGATGAGTCTTTGATAATTTCACAAGGGTATTTCGCAAGAAGAAAGTAGATGATTATTTCGCGTAAAACACTGGCAGAGGCGGGGCTAGCACGAGTTGGTCGGAGGCATGAATGCAAGCGGAGGTCGCATGACCAATTCTTGCTTGCACATTTATTTTTGTTATGCAAAATTTCACACAGACTTTGCCTATTTCGCAAAGAAGAAAGTTGATGATTATCTCGCAAGTTAATTTCGCAAAAGAGGATTAGCACAGTTGGTATGGTGCGAGGATATGCAAGAGGCAGGTCAAGGGTTCAAATCTCATCTCTCACACTTCTTTTGGCTGCGAGATAATTATATTTTGTGCGACGTTCATACATTTCAAGGATGCTAGCTTCACAAGCAAATCATATACTTAGCAAGAGACAACAACAACATCAAACCACAAAAGCTAAGTACCACTTTCCTTAAACATTTTACTTACAAAAAATAAAAGATTTTTGATTTGATTTACAAAAGGCGAGATAATCGCAGATTGTTTAATTACAAAGATTCCACATTTACAAAAAGAAACCGAGAAAATCTCGCACATATCGATTTATATTTCTCTTGAAGATTTTCTTTGTCTAAAATGATATGATATTCAACATGGAGAGTAGTAGCGGGCAAACCTTTATGGCGTACATTCTGTTCGTGAATTTACCCTATGATTTCGCAAGAGGCAATGTACCTAAAGTGCGTCATATAAGGGGGTACCTATTAGGATCATTTCCATGAAAGATATTTGTCAAATGAGACGAAACAAGTCATACAAAGAAATCAAAACAAATAAAAACGATTTGAATTAGCAATTAAATGAAATCGTTTGATAAAAGAAATGTTGAATACTAATCTAAATTTTTATTTGCATTACAGCATAGCATGAGGCAAAGAACATGGAGCAAGAGTTTCGCATGATGGATTCGCAATACTTCTTATATTTAGAGGATTAAGTATTTCTTATACTTCTCAAAGGATACTTCATATTTCTTATATATTTCGAGGATTAAGTACTTATACTTCTTCAAGAAACGATACTTCATATATACTTCTCAAAGCTTTGGAACTTCGCAAAAGAATAGAGGCAAGTACGTACTTTTCAAGTCCAGTATTCTTTCGCTCGTTCCTTCATCAACAAAGATCAAAGACTACTACAACAACAAATTTTTTTCTAAAGATCGCTCTTCAAGCAATATTCAAGAAAAAGAGGCAAGATGTAGGATCCAAATATCGCAACAACAACACACTTGGAATCTTCATTAACAACATCGCGAAACTGCTCGCAAAGTGATTTTAAATGACATAACAAATGAAGATAACGTAAACATGAAGACAAGCAAAGATCTTGCGAAAACTAGAGTGTCTGCGATATTTAACATTTATACTCTTACGAGGATGTCGCAAGGTAAATCCGAAATTAAGGAAATATTAGTTGTACATGAGTCGTCATCCACTATGTAAACACTATATAAAGAGGAGAGCAGGAGAGAGAAAGGGGGATACACATTTTGGGAGAGGATACACTTTAGAGAGGTTAGACATTTTAGAGAGAGATTATTAATTTTCTTTATCATCTTCTTCCCCAAAAAACTAGATCTAGAGCTCTACAAAATATCCATTAATGGAGATTCTCAATGTAACCAAATGTAATTTCAATAATCATAGTGAAGAACCCTAACCCCGTGGATGTAGATCACATTGATCGAACCACGTAAATCTTTGTCTCCATTTATATTTTAGCACATATTTCTTTATTTTGATTATGAAATAGATTTAGATCTATGAAATATTATGAGGGGTGTAGTGTGGGATTTCCTGCAACTACAGTCTTCTGAAGACCAGTTGATTTAATGAAAAGATGATTAAATGCTGGTTTAATCATTTATTAAAATAATGCTCGTCTGAACCTTAGGTAATAAAACCTAATTAATTATGAAGATGTGAGGGACCATCCAAGGGGTCATGAAACCGACCCTGGGTAGTCACGGGATTGAATATTCATCGTCTTATGAAGTTCCAAGTTGTTTGGAAGAGTTTTGGACCCAATACGTGCAATTGCACAAATTAGGTCAAAATTGTCAAAATACATGGGACAGGCCTCTTGAAATCCAAAAATCCAACCCTGGTCGGTCAAGGTAACATGCTCACGTCACTAAAGTGTTCGTATCTCAGTTATGAGAATTTTGAAATTTTTAAGGTGTGCGTTTGAGCAACATTTTGAGAAAATATGGAGAAATCGGGGATTTTGTTTGAGACTGTGAAAACTTCATGAGATGAAGTAAAAATAATAAAATAATGAAGGAATCATAAAGTGTGGACCGGCTATGGCCAAGGCATGGCAGGCCGACCAAGAGTCCGGTCCCCATGGTATTTTCCTAATTTTATTATGTTTTCAATGATTTTAGGGAAATATCATAAAACCAAGGAGTTTTGTTGAAATCAAGGTTTCCATGAGATGAGGAAAACATAAAAAATAATAATAACAAAATATGGGACGTGTTGGAATGGCTTGGGCATGGTTGGTCAATTTAGGGCCCTGGTCCCCATGAGTTTTCCCTAATTTTATGTATTATTTCATGATTTGAAGGAATTTTCATAATTTGAAGGAAACATCATGAAATCAAGGAATTTCATGGGATTAAGGAAACATGAAAAATATAATAATTATAAAATAAGACGTGTGGGGCCGGTCCTACGGGTTTCTCTAATTTTATATTAATTTTCATGGGATCAAGGAAATATCATGAGATTAAGGAGTTTTCATGAAATTAGGAAATAATAATAAAATATCGAGGATTCATGAGGTGTGGGACCGGCCATGACTAGGGCATAATGGCCACCTAGCAAACACAAGCCTCGTGACACCTTTCCCAATTTTATATTATTTCCTTGATACGAAGGAAACACCATGAAACTGAGAAGTTTCCTTAAAAAAAGGATATTTGTTCAAATGAAAGGATTTTCATGAGATCAAGGAAAATAATAAAAATATGATAAAATATAGAATTTGGGCGTGGGACTGGTCACGGCATGACTGCTTGACCAGTGAGCCCATCCCTAGCGCCTTGATTAATATTTTATTATTTATTATTTTCTTACTATTTTGCATAGGTTCATCGTCTCTTCGTATTCTCAAATACTCATTCGTGTGTTCAGGTGCTCGTTAGTGCATTATTCTTAAATACACATGTACCGTTTTGATCGGGTCTTACTCAAAGGTAGCTAGGATGCCTGCACACTAATATTTATTACTAACCAATGGAATTCCGCCTGGACGAACCATGAGTTGAAGTAAACGAAATATTATGAAAATATTGAATATTTTCGTGGATTCAAGCTTAATGAATCTATTGATTTTGAGAATAATTAATTAATGGCTCTATACTAGCACGATCGTCTAGGAGCGTTAATTATTCAGAAATTGAGTGATATGAGCTTGTTGAAGCGTCATATTTATTTCATATAGCCAGGAAAAACATTGTTACAATCTGAAGACGTTATTGCTCTATACTAGGAGCCGTCTAATCTATCGATTATATATAGATGTAATTACTGAAATTGCTCAGTATTTGTGAGATCAGCTGAGATACTACATATCCATATATACTTTGAGAGACAGTATTTTTAGTCAGAGATTCTTTTGGCATGAGCTTTCATGCTTTCGATAAGAGACATGAGCCTCAATATTCGTCTGATTGCTGGATCAGGAATATTTATAATTATGGGTTTAAGATTTTATCCTTTGCCAAAAATCCACCATCTACATTAGGTCCCCTGCTTAGTGAGGGACAATTATGTTCCTCAGTTAGCACTGAATGGTGATTTTCCGGTCACAAACAATATAAGCAATTGAACTTAATCATTAAATAAGACCTTACCGGATTTTTGATAGTACGAGCAAACCACGACTTGAATGAAGATTCCAGTGGCATGATTGTAGTTGCAGGATTTCCCACACTACACCCCTCACTATATCTTGATAATAATTTCTAGATCTAAACTTATTAATCACCTAAATCTCAAAATATAAGTGCTAGAAATTTAAATAGACACATAAGATTTTTTTACGTGGTTCGATCAATGTGATCTACATCCACGATTCTTCATTATGATTGTTGAGGTTACATTAATATTACATTGGAAATCTGCATTAATGGATATTTTCTAGATCTCTAGATCTAATTATTTGGGGAAGAAGATGATAAAGAAAATAAATCTCTCTCTAAAAATACCTCTCTCCAAAATATCTCTCTCTCTCCTCCTAAAAGTGTCCTCCCTTTCTCTCTCCTGCTCTCCTCTTTATATAGGATATTACATAGTGGATGACAGCTCATGTACAACTAATATTTCCCTTAATTTCGGATTTACCTTGCGACATCCTCGTAAGAGTGTAAATGTTAAATCATGAGACACTCTAGTTCTCGCAAGATCTTCACACTTTCTTCATGTTTCTACCATCGCCATCTATTACCCAATCTCTGAAATCACTTTGCGAAGGCTTCGCGACGTTGTTGATGAAGATTCCGCAAATGTGTTGTTGTTGCGATATTTGGATCCTATAATGATAGAGCATCGTTTAATGAGCATAAATTGGTGTTGAACCTCTGATTTTGATGACGGGACCTTGGTCGTTTTAGGATTCACGGGCCGGGCCCAATAGGGAAATCCTTATAGAATTAGGTTTTGGAATAAAAGGAGTAATTCCTATTTTTTTTTTACTTCACCTTCACGACCGACCACCACCTTCATCCTCCCATCATCCTCATGTTTGAGCACAGGAGAGAGCGGGAGAATTTTTTTCGTCAGAGTTGTTGCTGATCGCCAACACCGTCCAGCCATATTCCGGCCAGCGCCGACATGTACATGATTTTTTTTATACAGAAGTTTGCTGAGTTCATGAGTTGTTCATGCTTTGATCATGTTGAAATTATATATATGTGTATATATGAGTGTGAGTTTTGTTGAAAACCCTTATTTTAGAAAACATACGTTCTTTTCATCGTTAGTTTGAGAACCCATTAATAATTCCTGACCTAGTAGAGATTTTTTATGTATAGACCTGTGTCTAGTGATAAAATTTTTGTTTATGAGCTTTCATGAAGACCAAAACTTTACCTTGAAAATATTTGAGCTTTCACACAACCGAAATAAACCTTCGTTTCAAAGAAAGACGATCGTACGAAGGAAATTTTTTTTTTTTAATAAAACCATGGCATGTTCATGGATATGTATTTTTTATGAAACCGTGGGATATCCAAGGGATTTTATTTTCATGAGCTTTACTCATCTCAAAACATTTTTTTATTTAAGTGAATTAATCACGAACCAGTGTATTAACCAATGAGCATAACAACCTTTGCTGCCAGATACTTTATTAATCTCCTCCATCATGGTTGTCAAGATGTTAGAGATTGCAACTTCCTCTGGTGAAGAAAGATTTTCGGGAAGATTGCCCGTTATTGGAAGATGCAACAAAGCAACTACATCTTCTAAAGTAATGGTAAACTCTCCCCATATGCATATGAAAGAGTGAGTTGGAATACACCATCGAGCAAGTAAATACCTCGCGCATCATGAAAAATGAATAAATCTCCAGAAGCTTCAATAGCTCATATTACTCATGCGTCATACAACTTAGCTCGAACACGAGGAAAACCTGAAGATGTACCTCGCCCATCCGTAAAACTTTTCCAAGGGCCGTCGAAAGCTTGAATCAATGATTGATGTAGAAAAATATCCTCGTTCGAGACAGAACGGAATAGCTGCCTGAGGAGTCACCAATTTTTCTGAGTAACCTCTCTGGGATTTATCATGGCCTGGAACATTATTGGGCCCGCCGATGGCCATCATGATGGTTTCCCATTCTTCCAAGGTTCGGCTAAGCTTATTTAATTTGTGCGGCCAAATTGTGTGGTCGTGATCGTTTATGAGACTGATGTGGACAGTTTAGATTTTCCATAAGGAAAAAGTGCTTGATCGAGCTAATTTAAAAGCGCGTCGATACGAGATTCTATTTTCAGGGGGTGATGCATCCTATGTGAGTAATTTCATGCATATCTCAATATTGACACTTCGGGAAATTCATGATACTCCGTTGCGATTGAACATTAATCGTCATGTCATGCCAATATTGAGAGTTCGGTTGGGGAATATAGCATAGGAAAACACTAGGCATGCCATGCATTAGTGAATAATGCTGGTGCAAGATAAAATTTATAGAACATTTGGGATTGTTGCTACATGCACCATTCTGAGTAAATTTTATATACATAAATATATTGAATTGCTCAATATATATATATATATGAGCGAAGAGGCTTAGGCACTCAACACTTTTAATGTCTCAATTTCATTAGTGAATAATGCAAGTAAGAGCTTAAATACTCATTAGGATCTATACTAGTGAACAATTCATCTAGGAGCTTGAGTTTCAATACAATATGAAGAGCGGCATAGGCACTCATCAGATTTTGATATATTCTTAAAATTCCTTGTGGAATATAGACATATCAAGGTCTATTACTTTCGATGTTCGGTCAGGTAGATAGACTTTTACAATTTTTGCCCTAAACTAAAAACCACCATCAACAAAAGGATATTTCTCCTACCTATTCAACTGATACTTCTCATACTTCAAGAATGCACACAAGGTCCAAGTCAGGTATTCATCTACCTGTTAGAGCATAGCTCGGTTGAACCCACCAAGCGTTGGTATGTCAAGTTTGGTTGTCATATATAGTTTAGTGAATCGAAACTCAATTTAAGAGTTGCTTGATTATGTACTAGAGACAACTTTGTATGGGTTAGGATAGAAAGATTAGGATAATGAGACATACAAGTATTACTCGAAGACTTGAAGAATGTGAAGAAGTAAAAAGATACATTAACGACATTATCCTTCCTCCCGAGGTTAGTAATATTTTGACTTGAACTATTTCATTCCAAACGTATCTTTCAAGTCGCACTATATTGAAAACATAATCTGAAGTTGTGAATGATTATACTATAGTAGACATAGTGTTAAGGAATTAGAATACGAAGTATAATGCCTATCTTTTGAACTTCGTATATAAGACATCGACATAATCGTATGAATGTTATTGTGATTATGTGTATGGGTATGGGTGAAGATTTCGTCCTAGGAAACAATGTTTACATTCGTTTAAAGGAAGTACATTCATGAAATTGTTTTATGAATTGAAATGGAAATCGCTAGGCTTATTGGTATTGTTATTAATTGCATATCTTTGGATTTCCAATATGTGTGAGTTAGTAGAACCGATCATAACTTGTTATGTATCTAGGTAAAATTAGTCACAATGCCTGACTTATGTATTGGTATGAATTTTCTTAGTGTAACTGATCCTAAGTAATCACCTAAGATGGTATGATCGATATATTTAATTGGTTTGACTGATCTTAGTAATTGTTGTAACCGATCCTAGTAATTAGTATGACCGATCATAAAAGAGTATGTAATCGATCCTTGTAATTGGTGTAATCGGTCCTGTCCTGGTAATTAGTGTAACCGATCCTGGTAACTGGTGTGACCGATCACAAGTAATACCATGAGAATATGGTAACTAGACCTGGTAATTGATGTAACCGATCCTGGTGACGAATCACAAGTAATACCGAGATTTTCTAGTAGGATTTCGATTATTTTTGGACAGAGCATTTCTAGGAATTATGAAAACCAATGTGCAAATATATTGCATAGATGACGCTTGGCTTGGATTGGTGGAAATTGGCTTCAGTCCATAGGATGGTGGGAACTGGATTCAGTCCATAAAATGGTGGAAATTGGCTTCATGCATGAATGGTGGAAATCGCTCAA
Source organism: Papaver armeniacum (assembly GCA_023531295.1). Lineage (NCBI taxonomy): Eukaryota > Viridiplantae > Streptophyta > Magnoliopsida > Ranunculales > Papaveraceae > Papaver > Papaver armeniacum. The sequence goes on from JAJJWW010007175.1 coordinate 208,339, forward strand.
CAGAATGGTGGAAATTGTCAGCCCGCGGAATGGTGGAAACTGGATTCAGTTCGCGGAATGGTGGAAATTGGCTTCAGTCTGCAGAATGGTGGAAACTGGCTTCAGTCCGCGGAATGGTGGAAATTGGTTTCAGGCTGGCTAAGTCATGGAGCGGCATGGATGGCGTTGCTGGCTGGCTAGGTCAAGTAGCGGCATGGATGTCGTTGCTGGATGATTAGGTCACAGAGCGGCATGGACGGCGCTGCTGGATGGCTAGGTCATGGATTAGCATGGACGGTGCTACTGGATGGGCTGCGGAGCAGGCAGAGATGGTGCTAGCTAGCTTTGGTCGTGGGGCTATGGTACGTCCGCAGCCCAGCCGCCTTCTTTTGTGCATGGCCCAAAAAAAGAAACCTTCTTCTATTCAAACTCCAAAAGTACTGTGTATATAAAAGGAGTTTCCCTTCCTTTTTATTTTTATATCGTTGGATTTGTTTCCGCATCTCCGTGTTAGCAACAAAGCAGAAAGGTAGGCGAGCACATTCCAGGTATGTGTTCCAACATTTCTTCCCTTTTTTTTTCTTTTTTTTTGTTTGCTCTCATGTTGGTATAAGCCCTAGCCATAGGCATACCTTCCATCAGCAAATAAAAATACTTTAATATGAATGATTCCTCTTTACTAGTAGTATTGTAGTAATATTAGCCACCACATCAATAGCAATGAATCCAATTATTATGCAAAGTAGACATGCACGGGCGAGTGGCCTCCATTGATCCATTTTCCACGAAAACCTAGCTTTAAGGTTTCCTTTTCCTTTTGTGGCCTTGAGGAAAATTTCTGTGGAACACATTCTTTCTTTTGTCCGAGAGCATACTTCCCGCGGCGAGACACGGTTTGGCCGGGGGCATGTTTCTCGCGGAAAATATGGCTTGTTGAAGCAAGCATCAGTCCCCAATCCTTATGCATGCTCCCTTTGGCTATGTGTTCTATGACTTGTGGCCAAAATAAGATCTCCCATAGAAAATTTGCCGTTGATTCGTGATCGTCGCGCTTGATTTTGACAAAATCTTCACGTTTTTTCTTCAAAGTAGTAACTTTTCTCCATTTTGCTCCGTTGTAGTTACTGCGAAAGTAAAAGAAGCATAAGGAAAGTTTGTTAAGATGTCGCTTGAAAGCAATCCTGACGCCGCGTCGAAAAACGTTAGCAACTCCAAACCAAACATGGATGATGAGTTCTTTACAAAGTCTTCCAAAGTTAAGAAAACCCATCCCAAATATGTGGCAATCCTTCTGATCGGTTCGGAGAATGAAGGAGATGTCCAATCGGTTCGGCCATGGCGTGTAATACAGTTTTGCCTCCAGAAGAAAGACTATCTCACTTCTCCCATTAACTTCAAGATCTGTCAGAGTCCGTTGCACTCTTTTGATACATGAATGAAATTCATGATAAGCCAACACTGCGTAAGGGCCAATCTGACTTGGGCGCAAATCATAGACGCTGTCATGGCTTCTGCAACACTTCAAATCAGGAAAGACGTCGCAGGCTTGATCACTTTTATTTTCAGATGGTGCCCGGAAACTCACACGGCTATATGTAGGTGGGGTTAAATGACCATTTCTTTGGAGAGTGTAGCCATCCTGCTGAACCTTCCAATAACAGGGAATATTAACATCACCTTGTATGATGAAGAAGAAAAGATGCATGCCATTCTTGTCGCAAAGTCAGCAGGATTCGTTCGGAAGGATTACGAGACGAAGTGCTTTTATAACTGGTGGGTTTCTGAATGGTTCCCGGATGAATCAGAGCCGGATCAGGTGAATAGTACGCTCCATGTTGCGGCATTTTTGGCTCTGTGGCTATCCAGAGATAATTTTGATGATGGCTCTAGCAAGAAAGAGATAAGACATGAGATCATCAAATTGGCTATCAAATTGGCGAAAGGTGTTGTTCTCACCATTGGTGGCTTGTTTCTTGGATCTTTGTACACCCATATGAATCACCTGGATGCGGACATGTATGCTTCTAATGGTTTTATGAAAGTCTACTCAAACGTCCACGTCACCTTTCTCCAAACGTGGTTGTGGGAGCATTTCAAAAAATATGCTCTCAAGCCGCCTCATTTCCTGACTCCTATGGCGGCTCCAGGATACTGCTGGTTGAACAAGCGTCCAAAACCTGGATCAAAGCTCATCGACTTCCTCGACAATACAAATGCAGTTAACTTTCATCCTTGGGATCCGTTCCATGCGTCTATAGTTCAGCCGAACACTTTTGCCTCTGCCCCGAACATGACTTTACTTTCTGCTGAAAAGAATATGATCATTGGAGAAAGTGTATTCGTGCGGAGCTGTATACCCGGACATGTGCCATCTTTTTTTAAAGGGTCTTATGAGGTAGTTCCTTATAACATTGACAGGATGCTCTCGGCATATGGGTTTTGACCAAGGAGTCCCATTTCTTTGTCAGTCGGTGGCTCCGGAAGAATTGTTGTCACCTGCTCTCGATGCTAGTATTCTTGCGCCGGGTAAAAGTTTCCCTTTCCTGCTCTCAGAACAAATCCCAGCAATGACCTCTAAATACAATGTGTTCTGGCAGGATGAGTTTCTTTCCATCCATGGATTTGTGAATGACGTGGTGAAAGATCCTCGTGGAAAGACTTCTCCTGTGATTTTAGCGAAACATCCATTGTTGAGGGAGCTTCCTAATATTAAACAAAAGTCCCCTGGCCCGGATGTAGACAATCCCCAAGAAAGGGAGAAAAGGTCAAAAAATTATGCGGGTGGTTTTCAGTCGGATTCGATGGCTCTTGTGACCTTCAGTTCTTCCAAAACATGGGTATGCATGAATTCCTTATTAACTCGACTTGTTTTACACAAATCTTCTATTTTGTTGCTGAACATTTTTTTTTCCTTTTCTTTCAAAACTCAGGGTATTGACGGCACGAACGCCTTTGCCAGACTTGCTCGTATCCAAAAACCGGCGCCCAAGTCTACTGAAGATGAAGAAGAATCCGGAGGAAAGGAAAGCTCAGAATCTAGTGGTGATGATTGAGGCACTTCTGAAAGTAGTTCCGAGTCTTCCTCCAGCGAGTCCATGAATGAGTCGGTGAGTTTCCACACGTTTCCCTTTTTTTTTGCTGAAATAAATACCTAATCCGTGATATTATAGAGTGAAACCGTTTTTGAAGATGGCCCCGAGATGGAGACTCGTGAAGATACAACTTTGTCTCTAACCGTGGAAACTGCACCCGCTGGCGATCTGGAAATAAAGGTTGATCAAGATGAAGATGTTGTTGCGTCTAAAATGGCGAAAACTACTTCCATAACTTCTAGCGCGATTGTTTTCAAGGAGCCTTTGCCGGTCGTGGGCTTTGTAGCTGGCGCCATTTTCGCTCCTCCATTCCTGGTTCCTTTCCAAGATCACGCGTTGGTCAGAGGCTTCAGTGTGCCAGCCAAGTATGCGGCACTGTATACCAAAATATGGGAAAGGTATGGACATATTTCCACAACCAAAAAGATCACTAGCGGATTTGCGCTGTTCAAGCGTGTGTAAGAAGCTTTATCTTCGATTCACGATATGTGCAATGTGACTGTCCATACTGTTTCTGAAGATGTAGTCTCGAGCTGGAAGTTTCACAGGGATATGTGCGTAGACTTTGAGTTTAATGCCTCCTGGTTCTGCCAAGGTTTTTCCGAGATCCAGAAGTTGCAGGCCGAAACGATCGAAGGTCCCTCCGCGGATGTGATCAATCAACACGAAACATAGATCAAAAAGTTGTCTCAGGAGTTGAAGCTGAAACATGCGGCTCTTCAAAGCGCGAAGGATGCTTTCTCCAAGAATAACAAGCCGTTGTTGAATGATTTCCCTTGAATATCTTCTCTTCTTCTGAACTACCTTTGCTTAGGTTTTTTTTTTTTTTTTTTTGAAAGGCAAAATAACGCCTAGTTTATGGCTTGATTTCTGGTTTTTGGATTGATAGATGATTGCTTCCTATGAGGGTTTTGGATTATTTTTTGGAATGAATTATTACTTTTAAAATAATGGCACTTTGATTATGACCGTGAGCAGCACAATTATTCCCAAAAATCATGAAACCATGAATGTTGTATGAAAAGGGAAAGATATGGGATAAAATGAAATTTTGGGATGACATGGTGTTTGGTTTCTATTGTCAATGTGGAAACTCAAAGCAATAGGTTGTGTAAGCATTGTCTGACAAAACTTACTCTCTTTTAGGGTCCTTCAATAGAACTGGATCCTCAGGGCGTAAATCTGGGATCCATGGGTGACGCCGTCCTAGCTGCGAGAAGTCCCCAGTCGTTCCTCATTGTCCGTAGAACATCTTTATGTCAATCCATGGTAAGGTGGAGAATCTCTAGTATTTTTGTCATACTTTCCATAGTGATTGGATTCCAACTATCCCTTACGCCCGAAATGTTTAAATGACCCGAATACATCTGGGAAATTGGGTTTTTGATCGAAAATGTGTTTTAGTTAAATGATTGAATTAGGCCTAAGATCAATTGGGATGGAAAGAAATCGAGGATTGAATTTGCAACCGAGAGATTTAACCTCCCACTGTGGTCGCCAATTGTTTTTCGGTGAAAACTGTTTCTGTTGTTTTTGGTAAATTTGGGTGTGTGGATGAGAAACAAGTCTAGACCTTAAAAAATACACTACATGGGAGTACTTTTGATTCGAGAGATCAATCTATACAATCCTGGCCTAAACTAAGAAATGGTCATTCCATGCTTGCTTCGGTCACAAAGTGAAGGAGAAGGGTTGGTCTTAGGGAGGGAAGCGAAGAAAGTGTTGAGACCAGAATGGTTAATTCTGAAGGTGTGGCTGTTTTATGACTTGTATCAGAAAGTGAAACTGGCTTGCAAAATGAAAAGCTATCAGTTCTTTGGTGATTTCTGGATACTATGTTGTTGCTGACCAAAACCTGTTGTCTGGTGGAAATAGGTGAGACCTATTTATACAAGTCATAATAAAATGTACTTTGGTCTCATAGGAAGTGGGAAATATTGAGTGATGGAAGAGTGCGTAACCGTCTGAAACCGTGCTTCCATGACGTATGAAGTGGTTCCGTTTACACCCGTTACTTTTTGCCACCATTAAACGTCCCGCTTCATGAAACTTTCTTGTAACGAGCGTATTGCACGCCGCACGCTGAAAACCGCCATACCAATACCCTGATGAGTATCCCCCAGTTTGTGACATGTTTGATGTCTCGAGCATTTTCATGGAAAACATGTAGCAGTTTGCTACGTATGGAAAGTCAAAGTCAAGAAACTTGCCGCAGGAAAATAGCATGTGATGCTATTAGGCTCATCTTGGTTGGTCGCCTAAAACTTTCCACAGGCCTATCATTTCGGTAGCGAACTTGGACGTCCGAGATTATATCTCGTGAGTTAGAGTAGCCATCGATTATGGCCACACCATGTTGATGCCTGGCAATATCATAGTGGCGTTTTAGCGTATGCCAGTGGCACTGCGGCATGGCAGGCATAGTTCGTGCATGCCAATGGCACAGTGGTGCAAGTGGCGCCTGGCGTATCCACGACCACTAGATTTTGGCTTATTTAGGTTGGTCACCTAAAACTTGCCACAAGTCTGTCAGTTCGGTGGCAAACTTAGATGACCGATATTGTATCTCATGAGGAAGGGCAGCTAATAATTATGGCCACATCTTGTTGGCGCCTGATAATGGGCAGTTGACGCTTTAGCATATGCCAGTGGCACTGCGGCATGGCTGGCATAGTTCGTGCATGCTAGCGGCACGATAGTGCAAGTAGTGACTGGCGTAGCCATGGCCACTAAATTTTGGCACATTGGTGTTAGACTCAAATGTGGTGTGGCAACATCAGTTTCAGTGGCCACATAAATCCCAATGCTTTTTGGAACATTTTTTTGGCTCGGTTGGCGTAGCAACTTTGCCTAAATTAGAGTATGGCATGCCGTTAGTATGTTGGTGCGGTTTTTGGGAAGCTAACTTAGTATAACGACCTCTTGACACAATTTCCACCTATTTTAAAGCTGTGGTTGGTTTGGAGCAACCTGATTGGTCAATACAAGTAGGGGGTCGTTTGGTGTGCGTGGAAGGTTTGATGCGACATGATTGGTCGATGGGGAATAGGGCCAGCAAGTATGGGCCCAACCATAACTCATGGGAGTGTGGAAGTTTTAAAGCGACCTGATTGGTCGACAAAGGAGTAAGGGCCGGTCGGGTTGCATGGGGCGTGGCCAAGTGGCGCCGGCTGGCCTGTGGCATGGCCACGCTTCCTCTCATTGTTGCTCATATCCTACGGCTCCGTTATTCTGTATTTGTTAATTTCGCGTAGGACTTTACACCTACTAATCCACGGCGGATCAATTGCTTAGTTGTTTAACATAATCTCGACCAACGAAGCCTAATATACTGCGCAGGGCGCAAAAACCCTATTTTTTGCAAATTAGTTAAATTTATGAATTTTGTGATTATCACAAAACTGATTGAATTCTATGTGTTGACACAGAATTCTTTATTTACAGAGAGCAGTATGCTTTCTGACTGAATATTTCGTGCAAGGACCTTAACCTTTCATACTTCGAAATATGTGCTACTCTGCTGCGAGTGAACACAAATCCGTCATGCCATACCAATATTAAGGGTTCTGCAGGGGAACATAACACATGAAAAGTACTCAGAGGGTCTTATATTAAGGAATAATATAAGCAAGGTGTTAAAATTTATAGTGTATCTAGGATTGTTTCTACATGCACCAGTCTGGATAAATTTCATGTAAATATATTGAATGGATCAATAAATGTGCCAGTGGAGAGTTTGACACTTATCACTTTTCCATGGCTCCGTTTCTTTGCAGAATGACGGTACATTAAATGCAAGGTTTCACAAATTTAACCCTGAGCTAAAAACCACCAAAAACACTAACGAAAGAGTAAAGCATTGACTAAGGGGGAGAAACATATCATATGATGATTGTAGTTATTTGGACTACAAAAGAGAAATAACAAAGATGTGCGGATTAAAAATCTACCTATCTTACCTTTAGGGGGAGTATGAGCTTTGTTATTTAAATGTCAAAAACGACATTTATGGATTGAATATATGCAGGGTATTATGCCGTTGAAACTTGGAATCAAACATATGTATAATGAATTTTTGTAATTTGTTTATCCGTATGATTTTAAAAGTTTGTCACTAAAATTGACAAAGGGGGAGGTTGTTAGAGCATAGATCGGTTGAACCCACCTAGCATTGGTATGTCAAGTTTGGTTGTCATATTTTATTGAATCAAAACTCAATTTAAGAGTCGCTTGATTATGTACTAGAGACAACTTTGTATAGGTTAGGATAGAAATATTAAGATAATAATACATACAAGTATTACTCCAAGAATTGAAGAATGTGAATAAGTAACAAGCTACATCGATGACATCATCCTTCCTCTTGAGGTTAGTAATATTTTGACTTGAACTATTTCATTCTCAACGTATCTTTCAAGTCGTGCTATATTGAAAACATAAATGTGAAGCTGTGAATAATTATACTCTAGTAGACATAGTGTTAAGGAATTATAATACGAAGTATAATGCCTATCTTTTGAACTTTGTATATAAGACATCGACATAATCGTATGAATGCTATTGTGATTATGTGTATAGGTATGGGTGAATATTTCGTCATGAACTTGTTTTATGAATCGAAAGGGAAATCGCTAGGCTTATTGGTATTGTTATTCATTGCATATCTTTGGATTACCAATATGTGTGAGTTAGTAGAACCGATCATAACTTGTTATGTATCTTGGTAAAATTAGTCACAATGCCTGACTTATGTATTGGTATGACTTTTCTTAGTGTAACTGATCCTAAGTAATAACCTAAGATAGTATGATCGATATTTTAAATTGGTGTGACCGATCCCAATAATTGGTTTAACCGATCCTAGTAATTGGTGTGACCGATCAAAAAAGAGTATGTAATTGATCCTTGTAATTGGTGTAACCTGTCCTGGTAATTGGTGTAACTGATCCTGGTAACTGGTGTGGCCGATCACAAGTAATACCATGAGAATACGGTAACCTGTCCTGGTAACTGATATAACCGGTCCAAGTAACCATATTAAGGTAGAACTGATCCTTGTGTTTGATAGAACCATAAACCCATGATTATTGTTTGATATTTGATCAATCACATAGTTCTTGTAAATCAGATAAACCAGTTCTAAACTTGTTTGGAAGTGTGGTATAATCGGTTACAAGATTGTAAATATGAAAAAGGATTTACAAAGAAATAAGATGTCGATATACTTTGAACATGTTCAGTAATTCTTATCTTTTATTGTTCAAAGATATTCCTTAATAACTCAAGGAGATCCTGGACCAAAATAAGTTGAGAATCTTTTAATTAAAGTTGTTAATTTTTATATGCTTTTAATTACCTGCAATTAAAATGCATATCTCTGGAAAATAAAAATTGGTAATGTGCATTTACTAATTGGAAATTTTCTAGTAGGATTTAGGTTATTTTTGGACAGAGCATTTCTAGGAATTATGAAATCCGATTTGGAAATATATTGCATATATTTTAAGAATATTTCGGATTTGGAAATTCCTTGGTGTCCAAACTTCCTTGGTCTATAAATACCCAAGTTTTCATTTCGAGCAAACTATCCTAAGAGCCAGAAAAACTACCTTGTTGTGTTGTTACTGGTGGAGCCGTCTATTCGGAGGGTAAAGTACGCTAATTAGGCGAAATCTCTTACGACCGCTCGTTTAAAGACTTATGTGGGATCAAGAAGCTCTACGAGTACCGTTGGTTGGAAACTAGATAATTGCAGTATTATTAGTTTTCAATTTGATTTGATTGACTAACGGTTGTTGAACTTTGATTGCACCTAGTTTGTTTATTCTTGAGAATCTTCACTTCTGATATAAGATTCACTCAAACTAGATCAAAGTGTTGACGGGATATTTAGAACTGTTTGTAGATTTAAAGACATCTTATGATAATCCATCATTAACAGACTCCGTTCTGTGTGTAATTGATCACAAGAGATTCAAGTTATGGTGTGTAGGTGTTTATTGAAGATTTAAGAAGATTTGAAGACGAAGAAGATTTCTGATTTGGGTTCACAATCTTTGGTGTGTACAAAACTTGATCGGCTGGGATCCAACTATAATCGGTTTATATTGATAGACTTGATTGATTAGTTGCGTAGATCGACATCAGTATTTAGTATCTTGGTAGATCCTATTATTGATTGCAAAATCTAAACTCGACTACTTTGGTAGTTGTTTATTAGATAGATCTAAACCCGACAAAGGAGTTTATTGGATTAAACATGAGAGCCTTTGTATAACTCATATCACTGAGATTGAATGGAGTTTTTACCAAACATATTTGTTGTTCCTTTATTGTTTGGAATACGAACCAAAGGAATTGTTCCAGTGCGTGCACTTATTGAATGTCGGAAGCGCATGGATACTGAAGAAACTAGGTGAACTATAGGTTTAGTTTCTTGGTCTCAACTATACGAAGTTGGTGTGATTTTTTATAGCGGCTTAATTCTGATAGTATTCAATTCTGGACTAGGTCCCGGGGTTTTTCTGCATTTGCGGTTTCATCATTAACAAAATCTTGCTGTCTCATTTACTTTTGTTTTCCTCAATTATAATTGTTGTTATTATAATTTAAAGTAAATTACACAAACGTTAACTCCATATAACTTGGTAGTGATCCCATATAGTTTGGTTAAGTCTGAACCTATTATCAAGTAATCACACTTTGATTGTTGTATTATCTCGATCTCGTATCCATATACGATCACACAAAGTGTGAATACCAATTCTTTGTATTATCGCGACTTAGTCCATATACAATCACTTTAGGTAAGAGGACTTATAGGTGGAAAAGTTTAAGATTGTGGTATATTTGGGTACCCTCGTCTTTTCACTACCTAAACCTCTTTCTAAGGATTTTGTAGCCAATAGTGCTCTTAAACATCCAATTTATTTTGCTCTTTTTAGCAAAGAGGAAACTCCTTCTGATCAAATTTTTTTCATAGAGGCCATTAAGAAACCTGCTTGGATTAAAGCAATGCATAATAAATTTGAAGCTCTACATAATAATAATACTTTTATTCAGGTTCCTTATGATCCTTCGATGAATGTTCTTGGTTGGAAATGGGTGTTCAAGACTAAACTTAATGCAGATGGAACTGTTGAGAGACATAGAGCTAGATTGGTAGCTATGGGGTATCATCAAGTTGATGGAATTATAGAAAATTTTAGTCTATTTTCCAAGGCTACTAATATTAAATGTGTTCTTAGTTTTCCTTTATCTCAAAACTGGTCCATTAGACAATTAGATGTCACCAATGCATTCTTACATGGTCATTTATCTTAAACTTCCTATATAGAACAACCACCTGGTTTTGTTGATCCTCAACACCCTAATCATGTTTGTTTGCCTCAAAAATCTCTATATGGCCTCAAACAAGCACCCAGGGCTTGGTATGAGAGATTCAGTAAAATTATTCTTGCTTATGGGATCTCTAATTCTGTTTGTGATACCTCCATGTTTATCTATCAGAAAGGGGGTGCAAGGATGATACTTTTAGTGTATGTAGATGATACTACCTCCGTCCCACTATTAGTTGACCGGCCTAGTATTATAATTTAGAAATGATTTATCTCTCAAACTATACCATGCATATTCGTAAATTATACATCATTGAAAAGCATTTTAAAACACATACGTAACGAATATAAACATGAGTATCAAATCATATAAAATCAACTATTAATGAGACAAAATCTAAAAACAAATAGGTCAACTAATAGTGGGACGGATGAAATATTATTTTAGTGAGTTTTCATCAGATGATCTAGTTACTTGTTTCATTACTTCTATCAAGTCTGAATTTGCAATGAAGGATTTCGGTCCTTTGCACTACTTCTTAGGCATTGAAGCTACATATGATTCTACAACTAAGAAGTTATTGTTGACTCAAAATAAGTATTCTTTGGAAATCTTAAAAAAGCATGACATGATGGTTTGTGAACCTTGCAAAACTCCAGTGGTTAAAGGACAAAGGGCATCAGTCTGTGATGGAACAACTTTATCTGATATTGCATCTTATAGGAGTTTAATAGGTGGTCTTCAGTATTTAACTCTCACCAGACCTGACATTAGATTTGCAGTTAATGATATCAGTCAATTTTTGCACTGTCCTACAGATATTCATCTTCAACTCGCTAAGAGAATATTAAGGTATATCAAGGGCTCTCTTGGCCAGGGACTTACTCTTAGTTGTGGTAACTGTTCTGAGTTACAAGCCTTTAGTGAAAGTGATTGGGTAGGGTGTTCTGAGTTACAAGTCTTTGTTGGTGGAAATATTGTCTCATGGTCCTCCAAGAAGCAGCAAACCATTTCTCGTTCTTCTACAGAAGCAGAGTATCATGGATTGGCTAATGCAGCTACAGAGATCTTATGGCTATCTTATTTGTTTGAGGAATTGTCAGTTTATCTCTCTCTACCTTGAAAATTGTTTTGTGATAATTAGGGTGCTGAAAGTCTCACTGCTAATCCAAATTTTCATGGTCGTACGATACATATTGAGGTGGATTATCACATGATTCGAGATCTTGTCAGATTTGGTTTTCTCCGAGTCTCCTATGTTCATTCCTCACAACATATAGATGATTTATTTATTAAAGGTCTCTCTAAGTCTCGTTTAGTGTGTTAAAAGCCAAACTCATGCCTACTGCACGAACATAAGTTTGAGGGGATGTTAGATGATTTAGTGGTCCAGATTCTTCTATCTTACAAACTTGACAACCTGTCATAACTGTACGGATCAATCTCTGTAATCTGTGACAAAAAGTCCTTATTTTCAGTTGCATTTATTTCATCTGTATCATGTGAGTTTCAAGTAGTCATCTTTGTATAAAGAACTAAGTCATGTAATGTGTCTTTAACGTGTTGAATCAATACAAACCATTTTCTTACAGTTCATTTCCATCCAAACAACAGACCATATTGCATAGGATGTACATCATATTATGCATATACCCCATGCATAACATGTGAACGCCTTCAGACATCGTTTAATTCGAAGGGTCAAGGGTTTTGACATTTACCTCTTGTTGTAAATGCCCTGCTTTTATTCTCCGTCACAATTTTGATGAACCCTATTTTTCACTAAAAAAAATATGTTGAAAAAGCTCGAGGGACACCATCTTTGGCCTAATTTCTGGATCAAATGAACAACGGTATTATGGCAGGATAAACAATAAAAGAGAATGAGGAAAACGATATTAGGCCATCCGCGCAGTAATCCAAATCCCTAAATGACCATAATAATTGGTTTATTTAGTGAGTTTGTTGTTATCAACAATCTGGGGGGTCAGATGATAGTTGTGTGGACTAGTGAGAGGTAAAATGAACAGTTTTCTTCTAGTCGAGTGATGACGATAAATAAGGCAACACTTATCCACAGCGTAATACCATGAATTAAACGGGACGAAAATAATAAACAGTAAGAGAGGGATGAACATTGAACATATAAATTGTATAGTTGATCACGTTGAACATTGATACTGTTGCGCCAAAGCCTGCGGAAGCGTTAGGTTTGCACTACTACGAGGTATCTCAATATCGCCAAGAACACAATCACACACACAAGAAGAACAAGTATTTAAAGAGGTTGAATCCTCGGGAAGGAATAAGCAATTTTATATATCACCGTATAGGTTGGAATATACAAAGCCTAAGCAGAGAAGAATAGGACTCTTACTAGTTCTGGTTTGTTTTCTCTAGTTCTTTATATGGCTATTTATACACATCAATAGGACTAGACACATTCCTTAACAAGGATAACTTTCCTAAACGTATAGGGTTTCCTAACTTAGCTCTAAGAGACAAACCTCTTAAGCTGCTATACTTAGGACACAAGTACTTGGTTTCCTTAACTAACTAGATTTCCTAATCTAGACCTTGACCGACCTACCAACAATTCTCCACCTCGTATCATGCATTCATGCATGAGACGATCAATAGATAAAATCACCTCCATCTTCCAACGTCTATTGAACCATCACTGGCTGCCTACGTATCCTCAATAGGAATCAAACACGACCGTAGTTCTCTCAAATGGCCTTGCTAGAAGACCTCCACCAGTTTCCTAATATCATCTACCCTAAAAGGGCCTTTCACCAAACTGGAAGGATGTGGATCAATTTCGAACAATGTCGAAACTTGATCCCAGATACTACTTTAGTCAACATATCAGCTGGATTGTCTTTGGTATCGATCTTCACAAGTAGAATGTCTTCTTCTTCAAGAATTTCTCTCACAAAGTGAAACCGTACGTCTATATGTTTGGTTCTAGCATGGTGCACTTGATTCTTAGCCAAATAAATTGCACTTAGACTATCACAATGCACAAGCAGTTGGTCTTGCACAACTCCTAAGTCATCTAGCAAACCTTGTAACCATATAGCCTTCTTAAATGCCTCTGTCACTGCCATATACTCCGCCTCCGTAGTTTAAAGCGCCACAGTAGACTGCAATATTGATCTCCAACTAACTGGTGCTCCTTCTATGGTAAATACATACCCTGTAGTTGAACGTTTCTTATCCAAATCACCAGCATAGTCAGAATCCACATAACCAATACACAACTGATTGTTTCTTCTATCCTTCACAAACTCCAAGCCAACATCAACTGTACCATAAAGATACCTCAAAACCTATTTCACAGCATGCCAATGTGCCTTACCAGGAAAATGCATATAACGGCTGACCATGCTAACTGCATGTGAAATGTCCGGCCTTGTACATACCATCGTATACATCAATATATCAACAACCTCAGCATTTGGGACTTGGGCCATATACTTTCGTTCTTCTTTAGTAGCGGGAGACATACGAGCATTCAACTTAAAATGAGCAGCAAGGGGAGTACTTAAGGATTTAGTTCTTTCGTAGACACCAAACTTCTGTAACACTTTATTCAAATATGCCTTCTGCGACAAACAAACCTTACCCTTCTCTCTGTCACGTTGAATCTCCATACCAAGAATCTTCTTAGCCTCTCCCAGATCTTTCATCTCAAACTCAGATGAAAACCTGCACTTCAAATTATCAATCTCTTTCTTGTTATTCGATGCAATCAGCATATCATCGACATACAAGAGCAAATATATGAAAGACCCATCACGTAGCTTCTTGAAGTATACACAATGGTCATAGTGACTTCTTGTGTATGTTTTGCCTATCATAAACTGGTCAAATCGCTTGTACCATTGTCTTGGAGACTACTTCAGCCCGTACAATGATCTCTTTAGTTTACATACACAATCTTCTTTTCCAACAACCTTGAACCCACTCGCCTGAGTCATATAGATCTCCTCTTCTAGATCACCATGTAAGAACGCCGTCTTAACATCTAGCTGAACTAGGTCTAAATCATATTGTTCTACCAAGGCCAACAAAATACGGATTGATGAGTGTTTTACCACCGGAGAGAACACCTCATTTTAATCAATCCCTTCTCATTGGGCATAACCTTTTGCAACTAACCTTGCCTTGTAGCGTACTTGATTCACCGAAGATCCTTCTTTTTTAGCATATACCGACTTGCACCCTATGGCCTTCTTACCGTTCGGAAGCTTCATAAGAATCCATGTGCCATTCTTGTAAAGAGACTCCATATCGTCCATCATTGCTCCTTCTCATTCTTTACACTTTGTACTGCGTACAACTTCTAAAAAAGAAAGTAGGAGTACCATCTTCAACAACTGGTAATGCATAAACAATGTAATCATTCATCCAACCAGGCTTCCTGGTTGATCTTCTCGGTTTGCTGGTTGCTATGGTCTCTGTGACCGTAGCTTCTGTATATTCTAGTGACTCTTGTTCCTCTTCCTCAATAGTGTCACTATCATTTAGAACTTCAGTAGTTACCTCTCTTGCAGACCCAATGTCTTCAGAGGTATTCTGAACAGATACAAACTTAACTAGATTTGGTGGAGTTGCATCAATTCTCACCTGCTGCAAAGGCTCATTAGTATTGGTGCTTCTTTTCTCCACCTGTCGAGAACCCCAAGACTTTACCATAGACATCTCATCAAATGTGACATCTCTACTCATGACTATCTTCTTCTCAACTGGATTCCAAATTTTGAACCCTTTCACTCCACTTTTCATACCCACAAAGATTCCTTTCACGGCACGGCTATCAAGCTTGTTTTCACTAACATGATACCACGTAGGACAACCTCATAATCATAAGTTGGTTTACCAAACCACTTCTCCATAGAAGTTTTACCTTCTAATGCAGCTGATGGCAACCTATTAATGAGGAAGCACGCATATGTAACTGCCTCAGCCCAAAACGCTTCACCTAACCTAGCATTATATAACATACATCGTACCTTTTCCAACAAAGTACGATTCATGCGTTCAGCTACGCCATTCTGTTGCGGTGCCTTCTTAACTGTGAAGTGCCTCTTTATCCCCTCATCCTGACATAACTGCAAGAACGGATCACTCTTGTACTCTCCACCATTGTCCGAACGTATTACTTTGATCTTTCTCGCGGTTTGAGTCTCGTTGCCTTTTTCCACCTCACAAAGATTTCTAGGACTTCATCCTTATGCCTCATAGTGTACACCCATACGCGCCTAGAATAATCATCAATGAACGACACAAACCAATGTTTCCCTCCCAATGATGCATTCTTGGAAGGACCCCAAACATTTGAGTGAACATAGTCAAGAACTACACTAGTATTGTGGATAGCTGTGCCAAAGATTGTTCTTGTTTTCTTGCCCTTAACACAATGTTCACAAAATGATTACTTGCAGGCAATATCACCTTTCAACAAGTCTTGTTGAATCAACCTATGCAATGACTTCTTACCTGGATGTGCAAGTCTCGTGTGCCATAGCTTTGTCTTCTCGGTAGTTGCACTCTCGATGTGTTCAGAAATAAACAAATCTCATGTTGTTTTACTCCCAATCAAGTAGTACAAGTTATGATGACGTGTTCCCTTCATGATTACCATAAATCCAGAGATTACCTTTAGAACACCATTTTCAGCGACTATCTTATAGCTCTTAGCTTCTAAAGTACCGAGTGAAATCAGATTCTTATTTATGGCAGGTACAAATCTTACCTCCTTTAGCTCTCTAACCATACCATCATGCATCTTAATACGAACACTACCAATCCCAATCACCCTGCAGGTATGATTATTTCCCATACGTACTTCTCCATCAAGCTCTTCAAAACTTGAGAACCAGTCACGATATGGACATATATGATAAGTTGCTACAGTATCTAATACCAATGTACCATCTGTAATAGCACAAGCTGATGGTATCACAGTTAGCGAGAAATCAGAAGTATCATCTGATTCTTCATTACCTTTTGTAATGTTCACCTCGGTTTTGTTGTTATCTCCTTCTATTTCCTTTCGCTTAGGACAATCCTTAGCCCAATGACCGAAGTCATGACACCAAGCACACTCATCTTTCTGCAGTCGCGTTCTATTCTTAGAACGTCCTCTACCTTTCCCATAACCACCAGTCTTCCTTCTCTTGTCTATTGAACGACCTCTTGCAAGAAGCAAGTCATTGTTAGCTTCACTTGCAAGGTCTTCACGATCCATCTTCCTGAACTCCTCACTACGCAATGCTGTAGTGACCTCTGCGTATGTCATCTTGTCCTTGCCGTGCATTAATTCTTTTATCACGGGTTCATACTTTTCAGAAGAGAGTTTATCGGACACAAAGCTTGTTCCTCGTTGTTGATCTTCTCATCGTAGTTAACCAACTCAGCAAGAAGTTTATTATATGAATCTAGGTGCTCAGTTAAGGTTGCACCTCTCTTCATGTTATACAGATACAAATTCCTTTTAAGATGTATCCTATTGGCCACGTTCTTCACAAGGTATTCCTTCTCAAGCTTTTCCCAGAGATCCTTAGCTGAAGTTTCGTTCTGATAATTAACTCTTACGACAATTTCTAAACACCCTCGTATCGAAGCAAGACACAATTTATTCATCTTGTTCCACTGCTTCTCAGACATCTCCACTGGCTGGCCTTCTAGAGCTTCTTCTAGGTCAAGATGAACAAGAGCATCCATTACGTGCGTTCTTCATAAACCAAAGTTATTGGTTCCTGTAAACTTTTCTACCTTGAGTTGTGATCTATGTGAATGAAGTATTTCTTCTTTTGTTTCTTTATCTTTATTTGTGGGATCCGAATGTTCTCCTAAAGGATTTTTCGGATCTTCGTCCCCAATCAACCATTGTTCACAAATAACCAAATATAGATAAAAAAAACAGAACCTTCACTTCAACTACAATTCGAGAATCCAAGAGCGTCTCCTTTCTCTGATACCAATTGTTGCGCCAAAGCCTGCGGAAGCGTTAGGTTTACACTACTACGAGGTATCTCAATATCGCCAAGAACACAATCACACAAACAAGAAGAACAAGTATTTAACGAGGTTGAATCCTCGGGAAGGAATAAGCAATTTTATATATTACCGTATAGGTTGGAATATACAAAGCCTAAGTAGAGAAGAAGAGAACTCTTACTAGTTCTGGCGTGTTTTCTCTAGTTCTCTCTATGGCTATTTATACACATCAATAGGACTGGACACATATAACAAGGATTACTTTCCTACAAGTATAGGGTTTCTTAACTTAGCTCTAAGAGACAAACCTCTTAAACTGCTATATTTAGGACACAAGTACTTGGTTTCCTTAACCAACTAGATTTCCTAATCTAGGCCTTGACCGAGCTACCAACAGATACATGGGATATATACATACGAATTGGTGGCCATGGTTGTATCGTACAAATGATAATTATCAACTTTACTAAGACAAGACCATCTGTATGTGTCTGAACTTTCAGTCTCTTCCGCTAAAGTTAAGGAAAACATTGCAAGACAAGGCTCCCGATCGTCATCTGTATGCAAGTTTGTGAATTTGTGGTTATAAATACATCTGGGGTTAGGCGACAGTTGTGATGAGAGGTAAAATTAAGCAACACGTTTCTAGTTGAGTACTGATGATAAGCTAGCGCAACAGTTATCGACAACGTACTACCATGTATCAAACGAGATTAAATAACAAACAGTAAGACAGCGTTGAAAGTCAGAATGATGGGAAGGAGAAATATCATCGAATCAGGGAGAAAGCACAGTAAGAGGCATCAGAAATCCATTCATTAGCCGTAAAAACTACTAGCATAACTAACCAGCTAGGGCTAGCTGTTATGCACAAGTTACAACACGCTACCTATTCTAGACAAACTAACAACACTTTTCTGGCCATTTGACCTCCATTGCTTCGGAGGTCCGTTGTTATGCTTGTGACCAATTACATCAAGGGTATAGAGTCTTGGTACAACTACATCTTCGTGGACAAAAAAAATGCTTGTGACCACTTACAGTTAAGTTTTAAACTTTTATATATTCTCTTTGTAACACATTTTAATTCTGGAACCACCAAATTCTCACTCTCCCCTAATCCGATGCTTTATTTCTTCAATTTATACATGTTTTTGTCATTGCAATATCACATGCCACTATGCAAGTAAAACAAATTACTTATTTCACCAAGAGTTAGGTCGTCCTTGCAATTTTGGTATCTATTATATGGTAAACCATGTCTGAGAGGAACCCCAACTTGAATCTATTGACCACAAGGGTCGGCCTCAGCATCTTTGGCTATCCTTTCTGGATCATATGAACAATAATGTTGGTTGTTTTTGTGGATAGAAGAGAGTGGGGAAAACGATACCCGCCCATCCATGCATCATCAATCCAATCCTAAAATAATCATATAAAGAAGAGTATAAAGCTATGTGCATATAGAAGTTATCAGAAAGATCCTTACAGTTAGTTCATTGCGAGTTTAAGAATTTATCAAGTGGTAATCGATGGATCAAGCCATACAACATCTCCACATGAATAAGGGCTTTTCAGAAATTAGTTATTCCTCTAACTCATCAGTTCAGGTCCTTCTCTAACT
This sequence comes from Papaver armeniacum, assembly GCA_023531295.1. Lineage (NCBI taxonomy): Eukaryota > Viridiplantae > Streptophyta > Magnoliopsida > Ranunculales > Papaveraceae > Papaver > Papaver armeniacum. Next base: position 227,380 of record JAJJWW010007175.1, read on the forward strand.
CTCACGTTCTATCTCTTATTTAGAAAAGCATTAACAAATTTAACCTTTTATTGATTTCATTATACGTGTTTCATGAATGAACAGAAGCAAGCTATACATAAAACCAAGATAGTGGTAGAGGAAGCAATACTGGACATACTATCGAAGTTCTATAGTAGTACTGCTACCATCTCTGCAACTGAGAAGAATCAGAGTATATGTGTTGCAGAGTTGGGTTGTTCTTCTGGCCCAACTGCACTGCTGGTCATTTCTAATCTGCTGGACACTATCTACAACAAATATCGCGAGTCTACCATGGTTATGCCCGAGATCCTCGTGTTCCTTAATGATCTTCCTGAGAATGACTTTAACACCCTTTTCAAGTACTTGAAAAGTTTTTATGACGAACTAAAAAATACCAAAGGAGATGGTTTTGCACCATGTTTTGTTGCTGGGTTGCCTGGCACATTTTATGGTAGACTTTTTCCAAGTAACAGTGTTCACTTTGTTCATTCTTCCTACAGTCTCCACTGGTTATCTAAGGTGACTAGTACAGCAGTAGTATCTAGATATTTAACAGCTACAGTTAATTATATTTTTAATTACTCAAGTTAATAAATTTAACGTCATCACACAGGCTCCTACAGGGAATGAGAGCAATAAGGGGAACGTTTATATCGCAAAATCAAGTCCTCCATCTGTGGTTGAAGCGTATTGTAGGCAGTTCAAGAAAGACTTTGTCTCATTTTTGAATTGTCGTTCCGAGGAATTAATCAAGGGAGGACGAATGGTGTTAACATTCTTGTGTAGGAGAAGTTCGGATCCTACCGGTAAAGGGGGGAGTTGCTCTTTACTTGGGCTATTATCCATGGCATTAAAGGACATGGTTTTAGAGGTATACCGATGCATATGTGTTTAATGATGTTGTTTCCTTGATCTGATTGAAAACTCCACCATTTAAATGTTTTTCACCCTTTTGGAGATACACTTCATACTTCAAAATCTAGGCACACCACTTCTTGTGTTGTGTTGTGCCATTGTGCTAATTTGTCTGGCATAGTACATCATAGGAAGCAACCGTGCATGGTTGCGCCTTACTAGTTTAGCATGTTGTTTCGTACCATAAACATGCTGACACAACCCATATGTGAATTTAAACAGGGAGTGGTTGAAGAGGAGAAATTAGACATATGTAACTTTCCGGTTTATTTTCCATCCCTTGAAGAAGTGAAAGCCATAATTCAGAATGAAGGTTCTTACCGGGTTAATCAACTAGAGACGTTTCAAGTGAATTGGGATGGTAGTGATTCTAGCAAAGGAGGTTCGATGACAGACGTGCTCAAAAGTAGCTATGTCATTGCTAACAGCATCAGAGCCATATCAGAATCCTTGCTAACGAGTCACTTTGGGGAGGAGATAATAAATGAATTGTTTGTTAGGTTCAGGGAAATAGTTAAAGAATATGCTGTCAAAGAGAAAACTGAGTACACCAACCTTGTTATCTCCATGACCAAGGGTGAAATGATGTAATAAAGAAAAACGAAAGAAGGTTATCTGAGTTTTAGTCTGTTTTGGGTTTTTTCATCTTTTCTTGTCTACAAGTTAAGATCCCAAGTCAAGTTTAAGTCTGTCCAATATATTGTTCAGCCAGTGTATTAATAAATATAATTTGTCTAGAAGGTTAGGAGTTGATCCATGGAATTTAACCATCTTTCCATGGAAATAGCGTGGTGTTTTCCACTGTTTGATCAAAAATCTATTTCCATGGAATTGTGAAAAAAGTGTGGCCTAAAGTATGTTCTTAACTCAATTCCATGGAAATACATGATAAATCTTTCCTTGCCACTCTCACGATACTGATTCCATGGAATTTTTTTCTTCTTTGTTATCAAATGTTGTACCATTTTTTGTGAATTAACCGGTTAGAGTAGCTTTACCCTGGAGACCAGATCAACTAGTTTTTTTTATTTTCGTTCATATGATCTGCTCTTCGGACAAAAATGAACAATACGAGAAGTTGCTTATTAACGTTAAAGCAACTTATTATACGTAGGCTTCAATGTATAGAAAGTTTAGAATATTTTTATATCTGGTATACTTTTTGTTTGTAGATGGAAATTTTTTAAAGACCATTGTAATCCCATTAACTAAACCTTGTAATTCTTGTACACTTTTTTTTTGCTTTCTCGGCACTCTTGGGAATTGGCATGGATGAAATTTTCGTTGCAGAAATTCTTGGTGTACCGCCCAAAAAACAATTTTAAAACCGTCCCCTCACAAACTCTCTTATATGGCCCCATCCCTGCAAATCTCCAAGCCACGGGGCCGACTTGTTTGTCTCTTGACCGTTTTAGGGTGGTTTTTTTAGGCGGTACGCCTAGAACCACTGTTTTTGTTGCTTAGAAAGAAAAGATAGCCAGGTCTAGTTTGCATCATGATATAAAAACAAGTTTAAAGCTTTCAGCTAAGTTTCAACGTATTTTCCTTTTTTTTTTTTGTTAAGTGTTAATAAGCAACTTCTCATAACTCACAAGCGATGGATTCTCGCCTAAACATCGTACTATTCGTATTTGTTTCTCCCGTTCCAAAAAAAAATGGACCCGACTGCATAGGGCTTAGTAACATTGAGAATCCTCATGTCTACATTGCTTACGATTTGATCAATAGATTGATTAAAGAAAGATAGTTTTGTTTACAGGACAGACTGAGTTTTATAGCTCTCGACTCTTATGACTAGAACCGCCAATCTCACGTGTGTTGCACACACACAACTCTCAGCTCACATGTGAGCACAACACACTCTCTCTCATCCTAATACCCTCCTTCGATCTCAAGTGGGTTGTACAATAGACGACTTGAGATTTCCAACTCTCAGCTCACACTCTCATTACAAAACAAGCACAACACAACAAAAGTAGACATAACTAAGATGACTACATTGCGCAGACTAACAAGAGAGTAGCATAGAAAAAATATAATAAGTGTAGGAGGCGAAAGCAGGAGATAAAAGAAAAGATTGTTGTTACAACAGGTTACAATTTGATGTGGCAGAAGTAGTTGTTGTAGATAAAAGCAAAGATTGTTGATGTAGGAACAGTCGCAGAGCATAAGCAAGAAGTAGGAGCTGCAGTTAAGTACCAAAATAGCATACCGAAATGTACATTGGTCTCACAGCTGAAGTTGTTGCAGGAATATGAAAAGCAGGATCAACAATAGAACTTCATGAAGGGAAAAGAGGTACAAAGACTGAAGTATGAGAAACAGTTGTAGTAGGACATCAATTAAGCTCACATTAAGAATACCAACGGAAGAAGAAGAACCTTCCAACTGATCCAACATGTAAAAGCACTAAATCCAAGTACCATTGGCAGCTGCAATGGATATGCAACAGTGAATAATCAAGTTCTGCAACCACCTTGGATTATTCATTCCACTTATTCTATGGACTCAACATTGAAAGAAGTAAATGCCGTAGAAGGTGTTGATGCAGAAGTAATAGACCGGTCACTTCTCACTTATTCTAATAATGTAGTCATAGCATGTTCAGCTGGAAATTGTATTATTCATTATCACAAAATAAGAAACAAGAAATTAAAAGATATATAAAGGATCACAGGCTGCACACAGAATCATATGCAGACTCATCAAAGAGAACTTCAACTTGTATACCAGTACCACACCAATTCCGATTCCGAAACAGCATCCTCAGTTCCATCATTACACACACAAAGACTTTATGGTTCACAAAGTTGAATTAAAATCAAATCATGCAAATTTCTTTAATCAACAAAAATGTCACCCAATGTAACACTAACCCAATTGATGAATTACAATAATTAGAATATTAAACCTTCGATTCTGAAGAAATCCCTAAATTTCATAAGAGCCCTAATTGAGAAAATCCCCAAATCCAAGTTAGGTTATGAAAATTTACAAATTGAATCAATAAGCTTCAATTTAAACATGATACTTCAAACCCATATCATTAATATACAGTAGAACATAAACCACAATATATCACCAAATAATTAAAAAGTCTTAATTCTCATATTTTGCATTAGGGATGAAATCAAATCCAAATTGTTTTCAATCAAGTTTAAAATGAAATCATTGGGTAAAGGCCTTACCTTGGCTTACAAACCAACTTCATAACTAGACATCAATAACTATCTTGCAAATTTTCTTTTCAAACCCTAGTCTTACCAATCTCTCAATCGTTTTATTCATGTTCTTTGTTTGAGAAAGAAAAATTGAAAACCATTAAAGAGAAATAGGAGAATTAGAAAATAAAGATTCCATCATCTTCTAAGAAATCGCCATAAAAACTCTAAAGCAAGAACATGAAGTAGAAAAAGAAGAAGGTGTGTCCTTAGAAAAGAAAAGGCTGTTTCTGAATTTCTTTTTGATTGTCTTTAGGTCAAAGGACCAAACTGTCCTTAGCAAGTTACAAGTGTTAAAACATATGGTAGACACATGTCTAAATGTATGTGATGCAATTTCTACCCCCAATATTTGGTTCAAAGCTAACTAATGTCATATATTAGTGTATTTAGGCAGCTACTTTGGTAAAGGCACTCAAATTTTGAATTTGAAGCACTTCCAAATGCCTATGGACTAGCAAGTTAAGTTAAAACCCGAGTAAAAGTTCTAGGGTGTTACAATCTCGTTGATGAAGGTCCTCTTTTATAGGGTCTTGGGCCATAAGGGAAATCCTCGCGCTGGTCCGGATCGGTCGTTGGTAGTGCGCGATGCATTGTCTTCTGTGCTCGCATATCATCCTTGGGAATTTAACTGTCCTGAAAGGGAGAATGAGGTATGTGCTTTCTCCTATCTTTCGTTACATGACTGGTCCGATCTTGTTTTGTAGTCTTTCTCTGGTCTTATGTATTTTCCTTGGACTAGCAGCTTGGGAATGAGGACGTTTCTCTCGATAATAAAGCAAAGGATGCTGCAGACAAGAAGAGAAAGAAGTCTGTCGAGGCGAAGATTGGAAAGAAATCTTCGCGTTCAAAAGAGGTGAGTCTTGGGCATGTTTCCTGAGTGAATATTATTGCCTCAGTTTTTTAACTCGTATTTTATTTGCCTAGCCTTCTCTTAATGATGAAGAGACTGAGGAGGAGGAGGATAATGAGGGCGATGATGAGGAGTTTGTTTGTGAATAATCTCCCGATTCGTCCAAACTCAAGAAGGCGAAAGTTACCAGGCATAGTAGGTCTAAGGGCGAGCCGAAGGGTAGGCCTGTCATCAACGTGGTGAATCCTTTAACCTCTATCCCAAAGTCTGCCTCAACCGGGGCTATTAGGCTGTCTTCTGTTATTGGTGCTGACAAAGGAAAGAGGTTCCGCGTTGATGAAATGCAGGAGTCGAGCGGATTTACTCATTATTCCTTTGCGGTGATATCTGAATATTCGCCTTCTCTAGAGGATCGTGATAGACTCTGTAGGTGTGAATAATCCACAGGGACAGGTGGACCCATCCCAGTCGAGGGAGTACCAAAGGAAGCGAAGTACCGGAAGCACCGAATCAACCCCACTGGATCTGGGCACAAGAAATAAGGAATGAAGACAGGTCGAGAGATCGATGTGAAAAGGGAAGAAAAAGCTCTGATGTGACGACCCTCGGGTCCGAAGACAATAAATGCTCTGACAAAGCGAGGTGAAGAGACAGGGAAAGACTCGGTCAAAGTAGAACTCGGCCAGAAACCTAAAAGGCGACGTCGGTCAACATCATCTAACAAGCAACATCGGATGAAGCTACCACTCAGCCAGGTGCTTCAACTCGGGCACAAGGGAAGATCGGATGAAGCATCGGGTAGACACCCGAGGAGAACATCAAAAAAGATGTATTAGGCTTAACACTGTAATATCGTTGTATCACCATTCCACAACTATAAATATGAATCATGTATAGGGCTAGAGAGGCAAGTGAGAAGGGAGGAAAGAGAGAGCACACTAAGAACATAGAGAGAAAAACGCGCAACTTGTAGTCAAGAATCAAGCAATAATATCATCCTTTCACCCCGTGGACGTAGGTAATCATGCCGAACCACGTATACCTTGCGTTTCTCGACCTCTCTTCTTTGAATATTTTCTTTATGTATTGCTTTATGATCTTTTGGGTGTAGAGGTAGGATTTTTTACATCTACATTCTGGCGCCGACTAAGGGGACGTATAACGTCTTCGGATACCTTGAAATCGGTTACCAAAAGGGGAAAATCCAAGCTCCTAAGCCACCTTGAGTGCTAGTTGACGCTAAGGGAGAAACTCTTTTGGTTTTTTGTCTTTATTTCCTTAACAAAACCTTGTAGAATTCGGTATAGGTCCGCCTTGTGTTCTCACTATTTATCTTGGTTTTTCCCAGCAAAACGTTATCGAGTTTGATGCAAGTCTTCTTTGTGTTCTTGTTTATTATCTTGTTCCTTTGGTAAAACATGTCTTTCGACTAAAACAAAGTCGTCGAAACTGTGTCGATAAGCTAGACTGTACGTTTAATACACTTCAGTGAGTTACGGGAGGATCAAAAAGCTCTCGAAATAACATCTTTTGATGTTGGTAGAAGCTAGAAGGAGATCCCATCTCGCTGACCGTGACCTATTGCTTCAAACTTTGTCAAAAGAGAGATTCAACAGCTCCTATCGACACCTAGTAAGGATAGTTGATGCTAAATGAACGACTCTAACAATCGCAACGCATAGGCTGCTAGATCTGTCTTCAGGAGATCACCGCCCCATGCACTTAGTAGGCACACGCCTTAAACCCCCGAGATCTGGAGACAGATATCGTTACATCTACCTTCACCCTACATTTATCTCTGTTTTAGCAAGATAAACAAAGCACAATAGTGGTGAAACCAAGGCTAGCTCAGAATCATTGAGTTTAGTTTTCGGAAACCATGACTAGCAGGGTTATAATGAGGAGTTAGGGCCTCACTTCGATCCCACGCTGAGAGCCCCGCAACATCAGTGGAAAACTATAGGAATCCCGCGGTTCAACCGTCTCCGGGGATTTCCGGCAACTCGTGTGGGACGACTGTCAGAACAACGGCTGCCAAGGATTGTTATTTTCGTCTACCACCGCCACGAAAGAAATCTCCCGATCTAGCGTACGGATGATTAATGATTTCTGGCAATTAGGAATGTTGGGAAAAATAGTGATTAATGCATAGGGGAAGTACCGAAAGCGATGTGTCAAGGCAGCTTTTCAAAATTTGTCCTTTGCGGCCAAAATAGCTTGACTGCTGAGACCGACACGCTAACATAAGTGGAAGCGTACTATAAGAACCTTTTCCACCCTGCACTGAACTGCTGTACTTCATCCTTAACCTTTTCGAAAGCAGTTCGAAGTAAGTGTTGTCTACTTTGCTGACGTAGGGTACGGACGGATAGGCGAGCCAAGGGACGAGGACGACATCGAAGATAATGGCGAGCACTTCCAGGACGAGCAGGATCCTGAGGAACCGAGTCACAGCGGGATCTAGCGGGCAGGAAGGACTCACGGATTCTCGGCACGAAGATCACCGGCCAAACAACCAGGGCGAGACTCGGGCTTTGATCAAAGGCATGACTACTGTCAACGAGGAGGTCGATTTGGGCCGAGATGATGACCTACCACCCGGGATGCTGAGAGTTAACCCAGGCCAGGCGGGGCAAGGGAATGAGGACAACATGGAAGACGGGAGAACTGCATCGGATACCGAGGAGGAGGAGGAAGTGCAGACGATACAGGAGGGACGAGGGAGACAACCAACAGAACACCAGCTAGATCTAGAAGGTGAGAGGCTTCGACGACTACACTTGGCAAGGGGCGACCACATCCGGGACATCCCCCCAGTGACCGCCTATCCCGTGGCACCAATCGTCCCCCTGTCGTTCTCTCGACGAGACCTCCAACCGCACCCCCGAATATAACAGGACACCAAGCAAATGGCCATTCTAGCCATGAAAGCACCGACCCGATGTTACTCGCTATACTGGCCAGCCAAAGAAGACAAGAAGACCTAATGAGAGAATTTCAAAGGAGGAACCTGGCTTTAGAACATGAAAACTACCAGCTCCGTAATAGGAGGCCGGGGCCGAGAGGATCATCGAGCCGAGGCACTTCTGGCAACCACACTTCGTCAAGGAATACCCCACCCCCCTCCCCAAGCCGAGAACGCATACCCGATCCTCGGCCGAGAGGATGGTATGGGCCATCCGAAGATTCTTCGTCCGAGGAAGAAGCAACTAGTGAGGGTATCGATGCGACAACTAAACAGAAGATCGAACAGCTCGAGCAAATGGTCAAAAAACTGACAGGGAACAGCGAGGACGACAAGCTGGCAGAAGTAATCAGTGAAGCCCAGAAGACGTCGTTTACCAAGGAATTGGATCGAACTCCATTTCCGCCCAAGTGCACGTTACCAGTTTTCCCATCTAGGTTTGACGGCACGGGTGATGCAGGAGAGCACATCAAAATGTATGGGATGTCCTTGTTGCAATGGAAGAGCCATGATGTGGTCATGTGCAAATTTTTCCCAGCAAGTCTAGAGGCCGAGGCAAAGAGTTGGTTCTACACCCTGCCCGATTAATCCGTCGGAAGCTATGCAGCCCTGGTGGAAACCTTTCTCGAGACATACATGCATAACAGTATAGCCCGGCCTAGAGTCAATAATTTGTTCACAGTTGCACGGAGATTCAGGGAGCCATTGCGGTCTCTAACGGACAGATGGAGAAAGTTGTGCACGGACATTGGAAAGGTACCAGTCGACCAGCAGATATTCGGCTTCGAGAATTCATTAGGAAAGTCGGATCCTATCTGGGTAGCAATGTACACAGAGAAGCCTAAGACGCTAAGAGAGATCCGGAAAATGCAAGAGCATTACATCGCCCTAAAGGAAATCCAGGAAGGAGCACAAGACAGAGGAGCACGAGAAACAAGCGCCACAGTAGAGGTGACCCCGCGAGAAGCCATAAAGCGATCTGAGAAAAGGCCGAGTACGCAACATCATGGGGAGAGCAAAAAGGTTTGGGTTGAGAAAGGAAAGAAGCCCCGTCACGAGCCTAGATCGTACACCCCACTAAATGCACCTCTAGAAGAGATATTCAAAGAAGTCGATAAGAGGAACGATATCCGATACCCCAAGACCAGAGGAATCCAATTCGACGAGACAAGGAACCACCCAGAGTTTTGCCATTACCACCAGTTTCGAGGCCACTCAACTAATGACTGTAGGGAAGTGAAAGACATCGTCCAACACCTAATCTGAGATGGATATTTACGGCACTTCGTCAAAACATCACCAACACCCAATTCCCCCAAGCCCGACGTCCCGGTGCACCAGAGATAAGAATCAATCGTGGCACCCAGTTCGCCTGCAACACCATATCGCACTCGGCCACTCAAGGGTATGACTTGGGAACAGGTATCACCTCGAGAATCCATAAAAGGGACCGATCGGGCAAAAAAATCTTCAGTATGGCCAAGACCCTGCCCATGGAGCCCTGGATGATGAAGCCGATCACCTTCTCGACGAAAGATTTCCCGATGAATGGCCAGGCCCACGGGGATCCCTTAGTAATAACTCTGCTGATTGAGGAATGGGGCGTCCGCAGAATACTAATGGATAGCGGCAGCTCATTCGAAGTCCTGTTCTATGACACTTTCAAGAGGATGGAATTGTCCGATGACATCCTGATCTCGTCAACTTATCGAATTTACGGCTTCAACGGCACGGTGACCGTACCAAAGGGAGAAGTCACCATCCGAGTCTCGGACGGGGAGGGATTCCTTGACACGCTCACCACCTTCTGCGTAGTTGATATTGTGTCACCATATGAAGCAATCCTGGGTCGGCCCTGGCTTGCGGGAATTAAGGGAGTCGCCTCGGCCTATCATCAAAGATTGCGGTTCCCGTCGTATCGAGGAGTAGTGGAGGTATTGGGCGACCCCCAGGCGGCAAGACAGTGCGTGCAGATAGACGTTCAGCAGAATGAGGAGAGGCGGTCAAGGAAACGTCAAGAGAAGAAGTCTAAGGAAGTAGAAGCGGGAGAGGAGCTGGAAAGGGTAATGTCGCAAGCTATCGCTACCTATGAAGCCGGGAGAAAGAGACCTTATAGCAACCACGAGAGCCGACAACGGTCGGCGAACCAAAACCAAACTTCTCGCCCTACAGAACCGACGACAAGTCAATCTAGGTACCGAGGGGGAGCCAAGATTAGTGAGAATAGGGTCTCTCTTAACTAACGAACAATCCCAGCAGTTGATAGCTCTTCTGAAGGAGAACATGGACATATTTGCTTGGCAAATGCACGACATGGAAGGAATCGACCTTAAGTCTGCTCGCACACCACTTACGGATAAACCCCAAGTTCAAACCTATCGGGCAAAAGATGAGAAGAATCGCACCTGAATTACAATGTTCGGCGGTGGAGGCTGAGCTGAAGAAGTTGTACGCAACAGGAATCATTCGAAAGGCCCAATACCCCCAATGGATATCTAATATGGTGATAGTCCCCAAGAGGAACGGGGGTGTACGAATTTGCATCGACTATAGTGATTTGAACAAGGCATGCCCTAAGGACAGCTTCCCTCTCCCCAGCATCGACCAACTAGTGGAGTCCATTGTCGGGTATAAGGCGATTACTCTCATGGATGGGTATTCAGGGTATAATCAAATACCTCTGGCCCCCGAAGATCAAGAGCATACGTCCTTTTTCACACCAAGAGGATTGTGTCGCTACACCAAAATTCCATTCGGGTTGAGAACTTTGGCGCCACCTACCAAAGGTTGGTGGAAGATATGTTCGAAGATAGAATACACGACACCATCGAGGTATATGTGGACGACATGCTAGTTAAAAGCAAGGTTGCCAACAATCACATCGACGACCTCCGAGGCATATTTCAAACCATGAGGAGGTACAAGATGAGGGTAAATCCGGCCAAGTGCACCTTTTGGGTCACCTCGAGCAAGTTTTTAGGATACATAATCACCGACAAAGGGATTGAGGCCGACCCAGATAAAATCAGAGCCATCGTGGAAATGCCATCGCCTGTAACAGTTAAAGACGTGCAACGTCTAAATGGAAACTTGGCGGCCTTAGGGCGATTCATCTCTCGGTCGTCCGACAAGTGCAAGGATTTCTTTGGGACATTACGGAAAGGGGAAAAGTTTAAATGGGAGAGGAGTGCGAGGAAGCATTTCAGAAAATCAAGCAACATCTCGCGAGCCTACCGGTGTTACATAGACCCGAACCCAAGGACATACTAACCCTATACCTCGGGGCAACTAGTCACGCCATCAGCGCCGTACTAGTTAAGAATGCGGAAGGGGAAGAAAAGCCGGTGTATTTCATAAGCAAGACCATGAATCCAGCCGAGAGAAACTACACCAGGATCGAGCAACTAATATTAGCACTGGTATTTGCAACACAGAAGCTTCGGACGTATTTCCAAACCCATAAGATTCGAGTGCTAACAAAGTCCTACATAGAGTCGGTACTCGACAATGCAGCCAGATCGGGACGGATCTCCAAGTGGAGTGCACAAATAAAGCAGTTCGACATCGTTTACGAAATGCGGACAGCGGTAAAAGCACAGGCAGTGGCCGATTTATTGGCAGACTTCCCCCTCAGCGACGAAGACGAGATAGAAGACATACCCGGGATGGAGGAAGACCGAGAGGACCCGTATGATTTGCTTGAGCCATGTAGCCCGACGCGATGGGAGGTCTTCGTGGACGGGTCATCTAATAAAGATGGTTCAGGTCTAGGATTTGTCTTCACGACACCAAAGGGGAAAAAGATGGTCCACTCCTTCAGGCTTGAGTTTAAGGCAACTAACAACGTCACGGAATATGAAGCGGTAGTGCATGCTTTGCGCTTGATAGTGGAAATGGGAATCCAAGAAGTACGGCTCACGAGCGACTCACAACTAGTTGTTCGGCAAATCAGCGGGCAATACGCCATACACGACCCACTCCTACAGAAATACCGGGAGCTCGTCCAATTCTACATCGGTCAGATACCGAGCATCAAGTTCAGGCATATCTGCAGAAAGGACAACCGCCACTCGGACGCCTTGGCATACATTGCTTCCATGTTAACAGATCCAAGCGTCAACGGCATCAGAATTATGAGAGTCCTAATGCCCTCGGTACCCGAGACCGTGGACGTCGACGCACACGTCGCGGCAACCACCACTGACCAATACCAGGCAGATGACTGGAGGAAACCGATTCACGAATACCTCGAAACGGGAAAGTTACCTAAGGGGCGACCCGAGATCAACAAGATCAAAAGCAAGGCAGCCGCATATGAACTTAGAAATGGCATCCTTTATAGAAAATCATACCTGGGACCGTTACTAAGATGCCTGAGTAAAGAAGAATGGCATACAATCCTCAATGAGTTGCACTATGGGGCTGCGGGAAACCACAGCTCAGGCCGAAGCCTAGCGGCACGAGCTAAGACCATGGGATACTTCTGGTCGTACATGAATGAGGACGCAAAACACATGGCCCTCATATGCGACGAATGCCAAAAATTTGGAAAGAAGATATATGCAACCGTGCAGGACGTTAAACTCCGTTATGTTCCCCTTGGCCTTTTGCAAAGTGGGGAATCGATATCGTGGGACCATTGCATGTTGGTTCGGGGCAGAGGAAGTACTTAATTGTAGCCACCGACTACTTCACTAAGTGGGTTGAGGCCGCTCCATTGAAACACATACGGGACAAAGATGTTTTCCGATTCATCTGGGAACACATCATATGTCGCTTTGGAGTACCAGCGGCAATCGTCTCGATAATGGGGAAACAGTCTGAGGGCAAAAATATTGAACGTTATTTAACACCTACAACATCCGAAAAGCAAGTCCACACCCTTGTATCCCCAAAGCAATGGGCAGGCCGAGATCACAAACAAGACTATCGCCGATAACATAAAGAAGAAGCTCGATGGGGAATATGGAGAATGGTGCGAAGAGCTCTATAACGTTTTGTGGGCATATAGGACAACCCGCAGAGAGGCGACCGGACTATCACCTTTCATGTTGACATATGGGACTAAATCCATCCTTCCCAAAGAGGCGATGATACCCACCACCAGAACTGAATCATGGAGGCGAAACATCTCAGCGGACCTCATCCTGGCTAAGCTCGACGATCTAGAAGAGACAAGGGAAATGGCCTTACAAAAAATGGAAAATTATCAACGAAGAATCCAGCGAGAATACAACAAACGGGTTCGACCCAGAGACTTTCAGCCAGGACAATTGGTACTGAAGCATTTGCCCAGTTATGAGCGTGATAAAAAAGGTGGAAAACTAGGACCACGATGGGGAGGACCCTACACCATTGTTGAAAAGGTTGGTGAGGGGGCGTACAAGATATTGAAACCGGACAGAACACCTGAACCACGACCGTGGAACGCTACGCGACTAAAACTATATCATCCATGAAACCAGGTATGATATCCTGCCATTTATTTCCGTAAAAAACCACGTGGGGTTGGAAATATGACAAGTGCGTCTGAATGGTCGTTTCGAACCCGGGGCGATGGCATTGTTCAAGTGCCGGGGCGACTTATACTAAGGCGGACTATTCGAACTCGGGGCGATGGAAGTGTGCAAGTGCCGAGGTAGTCCAAGGGCCCTGGCAGTTGGAAACCAGTGGTCGATTGTCGAGGCATGAGTACTCCGCAATCGAGCAGTCAACATTGCTCCCCTCGCAAGTGGCCGAAATCACTTGCCCAAGAAATTTAATTGATAACTTCTTGGGATATCGATCCCATAAAAATTAGGAAAGACCAACTGCCCTTCCACTAGATCTCGAAAGACGGTGATGAGATACCTCAATCGGGACATGGCATTGGGCCCAATGATCCTCCTTGTTGAGCGTGTTCGACAGAAATGGCATTTATGATTAACCTACCTATTCATGCAGGCGTATGTAACAGAGTCGTGAAAATAAACCGATCAACTCAACATAAAGAAAGAACAGTAACAAACATAACAGCGTCGATAGCAAGGAAAACAACCAAATCGGCGACGCAACACCCCATTAAAAGTTTACGAGAAAATAAAGGTGTTCAAGCGGATTACAACCCAAAGGGAGAGGGTAAGAAAGCGACGCAGCGCTACAAAATACATGTTCACTCCTTAGAAGGAACGGACCCCGGAATCGCCTTTTTAGCAGCAGCATCGGCCCGCTTCTTATCCAGCACTACCTTCACACCGGCTTTAACCTTCGAGACAAGCTCGTCATTAAATTTCGCCTTCTCGGCAGTAAGATTTTGCGCCAGCTGCTTCGAGGCCGCCTCGGCAGTGGCTACCCGCTAGAGCAACTCAGCGTCCCTCCCTTTTAATCGGGCATTCTCTTTCTCAAACGACGCCGCCTTTTTCTGTTCGGCTGCCAAGACAACAAAAGTGGTCAGACACACAACTACAGCACTAAGGCAACAACGCGGAAAGCACAATACGAGGCACACCACCTTCCAAAAAGGGGCAACTACCCTAATGGTCTCTTCGGACTCGGATGTGCTACACTCGAGACAAGATATCCTTGAAGAAAGTTCTAAATATCGCTGTTCGTTAAACTCATTAGTAGGGCAGTACTTCTTGTGATCGCTCCATTCGGCCCTCTGCCGGGAATGGGCTATTTGCAAACCCGACAATTGAGAGCGAACCCACTCCAACTCCTCAGAAACCTTTTGGACTCATTAAGTTTCTCAAGGGATTCTCGGCTACATTTCTCGGCAGCATCCCTCTCTCCCAAGATCCGGAGACGATCTGCATGCAAATCTCGAACCTGAAGTCTCAATCGACCACATTGACTCTCTAGGTTGTCAGCCAACAATGTTTTATTGGCGGCTATGCCTTGGAACCGAGCTAAGTTCGCCCCTAAGATTATCAATTTCCTGGGAATATACTCAAAAAGTCTCGTACCGATGCGGCTGGATCGAAGATCCTCAATATCGGTTTCTAAACGATCAATCTTAGCATCCTTGTTAACTATTCTCTCGTTGCAAGTTGAAACATGATCCCGTTCTATGTTCGCTTCCTCTTCAACAAACGACACCTCGTGGCAGCGTCGGCCTCCGTCTCCTAGAAGATTCGGCTAGAGCAGGAGTACTAATCTCAGGATATTGGCACTACAAGATCAATCATAACTAATCGAAAGTAAAATAAATACCTTGGGTTTCGGCCAACTCCTTCTCCAACTTCCGAGATCGCTCGTGTTCTTGCTGCAACATAAGACGGAGACCCTTCCTCTCGGCGACCTCCCTGCGCTGGAGGGCAGCATTCAGCAACGAATGGTTGATATCCTGCATACATCGTCGTGATTAACACACATCTCGAAACAAGAAGGCGTCATACAAACGACTCAACTCACCAGCAGATCGAAGGTACTTTTCAGACCAGCTTCATACAAAGAAATGGCATTGATCTTCTCCTCATCGGAAAGAGAGGCAAAGTACGGAGAAATAAGGGCCCCAATAGAATTACACATAGGACCCGAGATAGTGAAGGAGGTACTAATCGGCGGAATTAGGAACCACGTAAGAAGAGGCTCCGACAATCCACCTCCGACAAACAACATTCTCTCGCATCACCACCGCCCGGCTTCTCCGCTTGTCCCGACTCCTCTCTTCATTACGGGGCATCATCCTCTCGCATCAAAAGACCTTCATCATCATCACCATCAGACTTAACATACACAACGCCATCGGCGAGAACAATCCCTTCATCAGCTACTTCCCGGGGCACAGTTTCCTCCGGGGCAGGCACATTCTCCTTGGGCTCCTTACCCCTCCCCTTGGGCTTCTCACCTACAAGGGTAGATGAAACATCAGAAGGCTTCTGAGGCGACTTCCTCAGAAAGTGCGATAAAGGTAGCCGATCATCGGGATCCTCACCATCCTTCGCCAAAGCGCCACCAGCCTTGTCAACCCTCAGCTTCTGTGCATGAGCCGATGTCAGAACCATGCAAGGCAACAAATAGGGGCACATACATGTACGTCAAATAAAAAAAAAAACGAATAGGTATATTTGTTACCTTCCCTGTCTCCTCCTCGGCTCCTGCGATTCTATCTCTCTTCCGATGAACAAGAGACCCAGTAGGAACACCCTGGGACTTAGTCTGAAAAATACCAGAACTAAAACATCACCCCACGAGTCGATCAATCAAGCTAGAAAGACAAGGAAATACACTTACCCGATCAATATTGACCACCCAGAAAGGATAAAACTCGGCCGGAGGAGGAAACTTGCCGCTCAAAAGAGGACCGAAAATAGCCAATGGAACTCGATCCCAAGCCGTATCATTAGTGTGACGAGCATGCCTATTGGAACCCTTTCCCTCAGGATCCTCGTCCAAAAGAAGTCTCCTAACACCCTCGGGAAGAGTCTTATGGCGATGAGGGCTGGCAGCAAACCCGGCGAGATCGCCATTAGTGGTGGTCCCGCTCCGATAATTATCAGCGAAGCTGGCAGGAGTATAATCACTTTCCTGGGAAGGATCGTAGGTAGACCAAGTAGTAGGAGCACACTCGCCTCGGCTACGCTTCTCCCACTCGGACAGGATACGGAAAGTGTTGTCATTCCACCGAGCCAAGGCGCGACACGGGTGAATCTTAGAAAGGGCCTCGTACCAGAACGGGCGGCTAGGATCATAAAGGGGGAAACGCAGCCCGAGCTCTAGCTGGCCCCTGGTGACAATGGTCGCCTCGGCCGAATGAGGAAATCTCAAAACATCATCTTTTCTCAAAACACCCTTCTGTCCTGACAAGAGCCTGACGTCATATCCATGAAGATCGAACTCATCTTTCAGCTGCTGAACGTATTGCTCATCCGACAAGTCATTAACAGCTCTCTTGTCAGCCCTACAAGAAAACGAAGAAGGATTATCAGGAAAGATAGAATCTAGAGCACGGGAATCATACTTGGAAGGACTCTCTACAACAAACAGGGAATCGAGTGATACGCCGTCTTCATCAGAAAACACATAACTCACACACCTTCTTTCCGTCATCGAAGGAGTTGAAGACGCCATGAAAACAAGCAGGAGAAGCGGCAGGAGGGACGAAATACAGCCGGAATCGGATGTTGCAGCGGTAGCAGAGACGGAGAGGGCGCCGGATAGTGGAGAAGGGAAAAGAGAAACCCGGTGAGAAGATATTTAATGGCAGGGGGAGGAAGGCAAACGGGAAGAGAGAAGAGAAAACGAAGTTAACAAAGGAAAGTGAGAAAAGAAAATAAGGTTTAGGGGACGAGCTTATAAACCTCACCTGTGATAACCGACGAGGGAGGTAAACCGGTTTTGATAACTAAAGAAGGTGGGGAACAAGATGGCGTGAAACCCGGCATGACCGAAGACGTTGGAAGACGAGGCGGTTTCTTCCCCACGTGTCGACTACACGAGTGGAAGAAGGGGCATAAATGTAGGTGTGAATAATCCATTGGGACGGTGGAGCCATCCCGATCGAGGCGTACCAAAGGAAGCGAAACCTAAGCGCCCGAATCAACCCCACTGGATCTGGGCACAAGAAATAAGGAATGAAGACAGGTCGAGAGATCGATGTGAAAAGGGAAGAAAAAGCTCTGATGTGACGACCCTCGGGTCCGAAGACAATAAATGCTCTGACAAAGCAGGTGAAGAGACAGGAAAGACTCGGTCAAAGTAGAACTCGGCCAGAAACCTAAAAGGCGACGTCGGTCAACATCATCTAACAAGCAACATCGGATGAAGCTACCACTCGGCCAGGTGCTTCAACTCGAGCAGAAGGGAAGATCGGATGAAGCATCGGGTAGACACCCGAGGAGAACATCAAGAAAGATGTATTAGGCTTAACACTGTAATATCGTTGTATCACCATTCCACAAGTATAAATATGAATCATGTATAGGGCTGGAGAGGCAAGTGAGAAGGGAGGAAAGAGAGAGCACACTAAGAATATAGAGAGAAAAACGCGCAACTTGTAGTCAAGAATCAAGCAATAATATCATCCTTTCACCCCGTGGACGTAGGTAATCATGTCGAACCACGTATACCTTGCGTTTCTCGACCTTTCTTCTTTGAATGTTTTCTTTATGCATTGCTTTATGATCTTTTGGGTGTAGAGGTAGGATTTTCTACATCTAAAGACTCAGAGGAGAATTATCCGCCAGTGTGAGTGAGGTGAACGTTGCTCGTATTCGGAATTACTTGTTAATGGCTAGGTATTCGCGCTTTTACTTTTTTGTTTTCGCCTTTTTGTTATCCATCCTTTAGGGATAATTTTCTTATCCGAGGGTCGTGAGGTTCCTTGCAGAGGTATTTGGTCTATATGATCTTGCCATTGCTGCGAACTTAGATAGGAAATCTCTTTTGGTGCGTTTTAGTTCTCTTAGACGAAATTTTAAATTGGAGGAGAATGTTGAGGATGATATTGAGGATGATGCTGAGGATTACAAGCAAAAGTATGAACATATTAGGTTTAAATTTAAGTATTCATGTCTCGTGCTCGGGGCCTGAAGGAGAGTATCAAAGAGTTGGGGGAGAAAGGGCGGCTTTGTCAGTTGCGAAGAATAAAGCCGTTAAGGAGGGTGCGAAAGCTTTGAAAGGTTGCCAAAAGGAGAACCGTGATCTTCGCGTGATTCTTGAGAAAATTCGGAGTCGCCTTGGAGTCGAAGGTGACAATGACTTTGATAAAACCTTAGGTGAAATTGAGGAGAATAGGGTTACAACGGCTAAATACACTAGTTGGGTAGAGCAGTCGAAAGGTTTTAGACTTCGTTCTCAAAAAGAAGGTGTCTTTGACATCCTATCCCAAATTGTATGATTTGTCTTTGCTCTGGGTATTTTTCTCTGTTTTTGATTTGTTCCTGTTCTTCGGAAAGGATGAGAAAAATTTAAAGGCCGATCTGGCTTCCTTGAAGGAAAATATTGAGGAGTGGCAACAAGAGTTAGAGATGTTCAAGGGAGGTGATGGTTCTTCTTCGCAACTGGCTGCTGATTTATCTGAGAAGCTTTCTTCGGCGAATGATGAGCTAGTTCTTGTGAAGACTAAGGCCGAGCAGTACAAAGAGTTTACGAAGGATATGTACGCGCTTTTGAAACGTCGCAACAGGGCCCTTCTTATTAATGTTGCGACTGTAACAATAAAACACTAAACAGAAGATGTGAAAAAGTTAGAAGTAAAATTTCTGAAAGGTAAATAAGCACTCAATGGACAGCAAACAGAAGATAGAGTCACGTGTTCAACACGCTGTCCTTAACACAATAGTTGACCGGTACGCCTCAAGAATGAGTGATGCCTATACCCTATGGTCAAGTTGTATCCAGGATAAAACTGCCTGTTGCAAGTATTGTTAGCACTACAATACTTGCCCACTCTTACGAACTCAACAGCAAAGCACGGAATAAAAGAAAAAAAACCACACAGAGGGAGAGAGACGAAAAGAAGAGGATAGTAGTTCTTCTGGACACAAATTGAAATGAAGAACTCGAGTGGTTTATATAGGGGTGAAGAGAGAGGTCGAATTGATTGTGCATTAAGAGCGAATTAAAGAGAGAATAAATTAAATACAAAATAAATCGGAATTAATTTCAAGATTTTTCATACCAGCAATAAAACGGCCATGCACATAATGTCGACACAGAGAAAATTTGGAAACAAAATAATTCCCACCGGGTCATACGCCCCCACACACACACAATTAAGACAGGTTTATTGTGATTTTCAAAACGTTTAGGAAATAATTCAAAAGAAATTTTCCAAAAGATTAGTCTTGGTTGACTGGTCCGTGGCGGTAGCACGAGCCCTAAGTCCAAACCTAGGTGAAAACAAAAATATTTCGCCCCCACCGGTTCCACCCACATTGTTTTACTAACTATCCATAAAGGAATAGCTATATAGTGAAACTCCTCTTTAGTTATACCCAATGTGGGACTAAAGGTTTTATTTCATTCACTCATAGGAGAATGAGTGAGTGCTCTTAGAGACCCAAAGGTCCTAAGTTACATTCTCACCAAGACCATAGAATCAAAACATCAAAAACTCATTTTCTCCAACAATTAACACTGATCGTGAGGCGCAGAGGCAGTGTAACCAAGTTGCTCGTGAAACTGTTGATCAAATTACCACTGAAAATGGTCTTCCTACTAGAGAATTTCCTGATGTTTCCATGCATGAAGATGAACCTGTGGAGCGTGGATCCAGTGATGAAGAAGAGGTCTGCGAGAGTGAGCGATCCAGTAGCGATGAGGAAACTGATGAGGAGAATGTCGATTCTGAAGGCGAACTTATTGAGCAAGACGATCAAGGAGAAGATAATGAAGTTTCCACGAGAGATGGCCAAGGAGAGCACCAACCTCTCCACATTGCTAGCGAGATGGATTCTGGTCTGGAGGTTAGCCATCCAGAACCTACTTTGTCTCCTAAAAGAGACATTCCAGGTATTTCGCACACTGAAATGGGAGGCCCTTCCCAAACTGTGTCTTATTTACGTGATTGGGCTCAATTTTAGTTTTATTTCTAGAACATCTTTTTGAAATAGTTTCGGGGCGCTCCCAAGCTTGGGGGAATGACTTTCAATTGCTTCTTATTTTCTTTGTTAGAAATTTAGGACTAGAACAGATGTATATATAACACAAAATTGGTTAAAAAGACCAAAATCAAAATTTTAGGATGAAAAGGACGGTTGATTTAGATCTTGTTTAAATGGACAAAAACTTAAAAATAGGCGGGATGTAACCGGTTTCATCCTGTCAAATTTTTTCTTATTTTTATTTTGCTCAGGATGCATCCAGTTTCATCCTTGTTATTTTTTAAGTTTAAGCCAGGATGAATCCAGTTTCATGCTTGCTAAAATTTTTTTGTCCATTTCACCCATAAAAATTTTTACTCGTCCATTTGAACCGTGTTTTAATTTTTTTTGGACAAATAACCCATTTTCCGTATATATAATTGTTAAATGCTTTTCTTTTTGTATATTGCTAAGGGTCCTGTGTCGATCTTACCAACTGTGTTTTGATTTATATGCAATTAAGGTGTCTGACTGAGGAGGTGTGAAGCACGTAAATTTTAACATTCCCATACTTGCTTCTGCTTCCCACATTCGAACGAGGGTTATTTCCTTAAATACTACTCCCTCCGTTACTTTTTAATAGGCCAGTTTTATTTTTTGAGAAAATTAAGGAAATTATGAGAACTAATCATTGAAAGTGGTCCTCTAGACACTTGTCAATAAAAGAAGTGAAGTGAGATGGTGCCCATGACACTTGTAAAAGTAATTGAAATGGTCCACATAACACTTGTCATCAAAAGAAGTTAAAAGAAAAGTGGTCCCAAAAAATTAAAGTAACATTTGACTTTCCCAATTAGGAAACCAGCCTATTTTTTGTAACATTTATTTATAGAAACTGGCCTATTAAAAAGTAACGGAGGGAGTAGTACGTTTAGTCTAATGAGAGATTTATCGTATAGTCGATGCAGATATTTATGTAGACGAACTAGATGATGTTTTTAGAAGGGGCGTAAAGTGCGAATGTTTGTTCATGATTCGTGTGAGTTCTATGTTTAAGATTTTTGCGAAACTATTTTTTTTTTTTTTTTTTCCCTCAGCAAACGTAAGTAAAATATTAAGAAAGCTTACGCGAAGTAAGCGCTTTACAACACCCTAAGAACAGAGAGGGCTGTGATACAAAATCCCATGACACCACAATCCTCAAAGACCAAACAAAGAAAGAGGCAGACTCCCCCCGCAAAGTGGCGGAACCCAAAAAGCCCAAACTAACAAATCCTACTAATTAACAAAAAACAGCCCCAATTCGATAAAACATTTTCAAGGAGATGCCCTTCATAGATTCATCGTTTCTGCAGAAATAAGCTTGGGATTTAATTTGTTTAATCACACGATTCACATCGAAGTTGATTTGTTCGAAAACTAGTTTGTTTCTTTGATCCCAAATCGTCCAAGTGATGGCTAGGAAGTAAATCGCCATAGCTTTTGACCAGTTGCGAAAAGAATTTTGCGTCTCCAACCCTTGATAATTTGATCAATGCGGTTTGGCATGACCCATTGAATGTTAAAATACGACAAGAAATGACCCCAAATACCGAAGAGGTAGGACAGTGGAAAAGTAAATGAGTGGTGAGATTCACCCGTTTTGCGACAAAGAAGACAACCGTTGACGATTAGCGTACCTTTCTTACGAAGCGTATCCATTGTGGCTATCTTCTTATGGTATACACAAAGGAAGAACCCAATTTTATGCGGCCACGCCCTTGACCACACACTTAGGTTTTTAATTTCCAATTCATGGTCTTTATTAAACCAAGAGTATCTTGATTTTACGGTGAATATGCGACTTGTCTATCGACCAAGAAATTGAGTCTTCGCTTGTATCGGCACAATTTCTTCAATGATTGACGGTAAGGACGAGACTTAGTAATCCGATTATGAGATAGTCTTCTATCCAGGGCCGAGATTCTGTGCACCTCCATTTGAAATAGTTGTTGCGCATTTCATCCTTTGTCCGATTTTTTTGCAAGTAATGGCGAATATTGAAGGGTATCTCGAACAAAATGGTTGCTCGCCAACCCACCCTGTCTTCCCAAAACTCGATAGTACTTCCATTCCCCACTTTCAGTTTGCACAGAGAGATTGAAAGAGTTTAAAAGAGAATATATACCTTTCAGATTCATGCAGTTGTTTGGTGTCTTAGGTTTCTTCGTTTCTCTGTCGAAGTTTGCTGAATTATGTTTTGAGACAATGTGATTCGCCACATTGCAGTTTTCTCTTTGTTGAAACGCCACCACCATTTGGAAAGTAAGGCTGTTCATGCTCTTCAAAGATTTCGAGACCAAGCCCCCCATTTTTTAGAGGAGTACGACAGATTTTCCAATTCACATAATGAATTCCTTTCTTAGATTCCGAGGAGTCCCATAAGAAGTCACGAATAACCTTTTCAATTGCCTTTATGACCTTTGGAGGAGCAATAAAAAGAGAGCATATAAATAGGAATACTTGATAAAACACTCTTTGCTAGAGTTAACTTACCAGCTTTAGTAGAGAAGATCTCTTCCACGAACAAAGTCTCCTTTTGCATCTCTCAATTATTTCTTCCCATTTTTGTGAATTGGTTGCTTTGTCCCCAAGAGGCAAACCCAGGTAGTGAAGGCAGAAAATCGGTTTGACAGTCCATCATTGTCGACATTGCTTCCAGGTTGGTTGCATTTGCCACCCCAAAGAGACTACACTTGGCAAAATTGATCCGCGGACCAGACACCATCTCAAAACCCAAAGATAATATCTTAGGAAGTTTATTTGCTCAATCGAGTCATCTAAGAAAACTAAAGTGTCATCCTTGAATTGAAGATGACTCACTTTGTTCCCATTGACACTCATATTAAAACCCCCTAGGTGACCTGAATCATGCATTTTTGCGAAACTATATTAATGCGACGGGTATTAATGCGCTTGTGTTCTGTATATAAGGGGTGTGTAATATGCACATGTTTATACGAATAACAAGATATGAATCTATATTATCATACTTAACAGGATAATTAACTTAAATAATTCTTATTTCAAACTTGTACTTAGCTCGGCAAGGGAGTGTTCCCTTTGCATTCCTTCGTGCCTCAGCGCGACTTTATCATTGCCTCAGTTTCTTTCGTGCTCCTTTATTATTGTATTCGCATGATCTTTATAGGTATTACTTGCTTCCTAAGTAAGGCCTTATTTACTTCCCCATAGAGAACTTAAAGGACTTATGGTCGCCTTAGGTAGGGTCTTTCACCTGTTGGGCGACGAAATCTCAGTTCCATGTGCTCTTGCGAGCCATTGCAATCGATCTCGCCTTAACTGTGTTAGTATTTTTACCTCCTCAGGTCGTATTTGCGACAATATACCAGGCCTTTGATACTCCCATAAGTAAAAATCCCTGACACATTGCCGTCTTTGACACAATTCAGCTCCCTAATGTAGGGTGTCGTTCATTTATATTCCCCCTGAATTTCCCTTTCAAGGAGGTCACCCCTAACCATTTCAGTTGGGCTCATCCTATCCAGTTATTCAACAACCAGTGTTGTCATGACCTCGTTCCTTTCGCCTATGTGGCTTAGGGCACAAGATCACAACCTAAGTGGGGTTTCTTTGGACCGAGTGTATCCAAGCCAGGAACTCCTTCTACTCCACTGGTCATGTTTTTACACCCCATGCCGGAGAACTTATTCACCGAGTGGTTAGTTCTCAGTGGCCTCCAGCGGATAGGCTTTTATTTAATCCCAATATAAGTGACTTCTCCAGGATTTTCCCAATATGACGTGTGTTAAGGCTTAGGGTCGCCTCTTACGTTATCGTGTTAAAACGCCATCACACGACCACGCGAACTAAGTTGACACACCAATTTTGGGTACCCAGCCTCCCTAATTAGAGGTTTTAAAATAGTGACTTGCTTCCCCTATCGAGGACTTACGAGAAATTTTGTGTAGACTTTGTTTCGCCTTTGGCTTGATCACGTATATAAAAAACTTTGCTTCATATTAATGTTTCTCTGGTTGGTACATAACTTGCTTTCTTTGTTACATCATTTTAGCATTGTAGGTGTTGTTCCTTCGCATATAGTTTTCGCATGATGAAGGGAATACGATAGATGATCTTTCTTCTTTCCTTATCCTTTCTTTCAGGCTCGGGTAAGGACCTGACCTCCAGCGTGGCTGTTTTTGTTATCGCACTTGTAGATTTGCTCTGGTATTCCATTGTGTGATTCTTCAACCCTCCTCAGTGTGGATATGGTTTGAGGCGCATTATTGGCACCTTGGTTTCCCTTTACTGCCGCTTGAATGTAGTTCTCGTGGAGAACCATCCTTGCCCATCGTTCGTTCTGATACAGTGCTCTCATGCTCATCTTATTTTCTTTTTGACCATATTGATACACTTCGTGATACAGTGCTCTCATGCTCATCTTTTTGACCATATTGATACAGTGCTCTCATGCTCATCTTATTCTCTTTGGCGGAAGTGGATTCAAGGTTGCATTACTAATACTCCGATTTCAGTCCTTATCAATGGTTCCAGCGCATACAAAGTTCATTACGGGAAAAGGACTAACTCAAGGTGATCCCCTTTCTCCTTTTTTGTTCCTAATTGTTTTGAAGCTCTAAATATCATGTTCCAGAATGGTCACGAACTTGGGCATTTAGGAGGGTTCGCAATGGATCGAGAATGGTCTCAAATTAGCCACCTCAATATGCGGATGACACTTTAGTTTTCTTGGATGATTCTCTGAGAACAAATGAATTATCTCGGGTATTATCTTCTTGGCTTTGAAATGGTGTCGGGTCTTCGGATTAACTTTGCTAAATGCAGTATTTTTGGAGTGGCTAATGCTGTCAACTTGGATACAATGGCGGATATGTTGGGTTGTAAGCGGATAATCTTCCTTCTAGCTACTTGGGTCTGCCTTTAGGAGATACTTCTTCGTTGGTGCAACAATGGGATCTAATTATTGAGAAATGTAAATCCAGATTACCTTCTTGGAAGCGCTCTAGTCTTAGCAAAGTGGTAAATTAACTCTAATAAAGAGTGTCTTAGCAAGTATCCCGATTTATATGTTATCTCTTTTTGTAGCTCCTCAAAAGGTAATTAATTCCTTAGAGAGTGATACGCAACTTTTTGTGGGACTCTTCGGAATCGAAAAAAGGAATCCACTACGTGAGCTGAAACAATGTCGCACCCATTTGAAAAAAGGAGGGCTTGGAATAAAATCGTGAAAAGCATGAACAAAGCTTTAATTTCCAAATGGTGGTGGCGCTTCAATAAGGAAAAAGAATACTGTGGCGTAAAGCTATTGCTGCAAGTATGGATCTACACTTTGTTTGATAGGGAAACCAAAAGCCTAAAACTCCTAACAAATGCGGGGTGTGGAAAGGTATTTACTCTCAACTCAATTCCTTCAAACTTGGCTCCAAGTTGGTAGTGGGCGATGGAACATCTATAAGGTTCTGGGAAGATACTTGGAAAGGTGAGCAACCTTTGGTGTTGCTTTTCCAAGCATATATTCCATATCCACATCAAAAAATTGGACAGTGAACCAATGTGCGAGAAATGATTACTCTTTGGAGGTATATGGAACCTTGGCTTATCGAGAAGACTCTATCAACAATGATTGATGAGGTAACCATTTTACTTTCACTTGTTGAAAATGAGGTGACTGGCACTAACATAGATTCTATAGTTTGGTCGATAGACAAGAACAGTTTTTTTTTCGGTTAGATGGCGTACTCTTTGTTTGAGAAGGAACATGAAATGGAGTTACCAAATCTTAGTATCTCAGTCGAGATCACGGCCACATAAGGTGGGATTTTTCTTATGGCAACCTGTATCATAAAAAAATGGCGACAATGGACACTCTTACGTAAAAAGGAATGCGAGATGGTTAACGGTTGTTTGCTTTGTCTCAAAAGAGGGGAATCGGCCTCTCATCATGTTGTTTCACCGCCCTTGGTGTACCCAATATGGATTTATTTTAGATCTTTTGTTCAAACGGATTGGGTTATGCCTAACTGCATAGATCTAATTATCAAAGGGTGGAGGGTAAAACATCTTCCTTCGGCGGGAATGGTTTTATGGCAATTGCTTCCAAATTGGCGATTACTTGGACAATATGGAACTCTCGAAACGACCTCATCTTCAATGGAGTGAACTTTGATGCACAACAAGTGATCAAAAAGTGAAAGCTCAAGCTTTCTTTTGGTGTAAAAACAAGGTGGAATTGAATGGCGTTTCTTTAGATATGATTGATTCTAATTGGGGACAATTTTTGTAACTTAATCCTCTCTTGAGATGGGGAAGGGGGTCTTGTTTTATTTTGCCGTCAACATTGTTCTCTTTACGGTGGTCTATTTGTATCCTCACTGGTTTTTCTCGCTTACTTCGTAAGCATTTTTAATCAAATTATTTTTGCTGTGGAAAAAAAAAAATTGATACACTTCGTCCCATGGTTGTCCATCCATTTGTTTCGCCCTTTCTTCTCTTTAAATGTCTCTTTCCCTGCAGGATCTTTTGTAACTTTCTCTATATTCTATCCCCAATTCATACTCTCGAACTTTTCTTTTCAAATTCTTGTTTTCTATCATTAACCGCCCATGCTCTTGAGTAAGATTGACTCGTTCTTCGATCAACATTTTTTATGTTTCTTTCCATTGTGCGAACCTCTCCTCGTATTCGCGCTGGGTGATGAGAATCTTCTCCTATGGGTATTTGCTCCCCCTAAACTCGTACTATTCGTATTTGTTCCTTTTGGTCCAAACAACACAGACCATATTGCATAGGACCTACTATATTTTGCATATGGCTCATATATAACATGAGAACGCATCCAGACCTCGTTTAATTCAGAAGGGTCACTCAATTTTCTCCAATATATACCATCTGTAATTGGGATTCTTTTTTCGCTTGACGTAATTTTTTGTTTTGTTTCTCTTGTTTGTTTCTCTTGTTTGCTTTCTTGTAGCTTTTGTATATTCTTCCTTATATTAATTAAATCTTCTCTCTTTGATCAAAAAATAAATAAAATGCTCTGTTGGGAATATATTTTCAAAACATAAATTTATTCCCAATCAATATGTTTTTTATAGCCTTTATTAAAAGAAATTAATTTTTGTTATAATTATTTTGAACGTTTCATATTTTTAGTTTTAATGGTGTTAACTATACCATTATAACTTTGAGAGTTTCATTTTGTGGTTTTTAATGGTGTTAACTCAACCATAATAACATTTTCACGAACATTTAATTATTTTGAAACTCTTGACTATAAATCATAATTTTGGTTGGACAAATAATAAGAGAGAGTTTTTCTTTTATGTTTTGGTGTTAAAAAGAACTTGGAGAGTTGTTGAAATCCTTTTTGTTGTGAGAGAGGTTTTCTTTTATAACTTTAGTTTACAAAAGAAAATATTTTTAGAGAAAGAAAAATAAGTGTGTGAACATCTCTTATTTTTCTAAATGAGTTTCTGAGCAAGAATGAAGTGTAGAAGTTTCACATCCTCTCACCGTGCACAAGCGATTGTGTAAGAGATTGATCTCGGCTGTTTTATCCTGGGGACGAAGCGTCATTGAAGAACTGCTGCACAATCTTGGGCGAGGTAGCGCGAAACGTCTTAAAGATAGCGACCTAGTCGCGACTCATCCATAACGTTGTTTGTTTAGTGTTTGATTTTATTTGTTATGCAGGCATAATTCGGCAATTGTTCCAACAATTTTAAGACGTTTTATTCTGCCATACAAATAAAAAAAAACAATTCTGAAACACGATAAGTATCATTATTTTATTTCGTTTTATAGAATTATAACTTGTATAATTTTTCTTTAGCGATTGAATATGGTGCTTGAGATTTTAGGTTGCATTGTACCTAAAATTAATTTTATGTCTAATATTGATGGACTAGTATTTAACATGGTTATGATTTTTCTTTATGAAAATTTTAATATAAGAAAATATTGTTGATGATAAACGAATGTTTTTTTTAACATGTGGTTGAATTTTATGTGCATCTATTTAACTATAACGAATTGGGTCTAGAAATTTTTACTAGATATACTAGACATCCTGAGGATAATCCACGTCAAATTTCAGATTTTTTGGAGCCTGAAATGTATTTTTAGAGTATTTTACAAAACTACATAACGTTGCTGAAAATTTCTGACGGGTAGAAATTTAATCCTGATTAATTTCATTTTTATGATCTTTGTGTTGATATTTTGGTTTTATGTGTTACATGAAACTTGTAGCTCATGAACTTATCTTCAAAAACCATTTTGAATTTTCCTGTTTGGATTTTTAATTTGAGAGATGTGGTGATTTCGAAATTGTTGTGTATATATGTCCAAAATAGGAGACATGATACTTGAGATTAGAGATGTAAGAAATTACTTTAAAATCATGTTTTGATTCTAGTACTTAATACTCTTGTTTTGATAAAGAAAAAGAAGATCATTGTTAGCAATAAAACTAATACACTACATATGTTTGATAAAATGCTTATTTGAAAATTGTAAATACATGATGTTATAACTAAAGAACTTTGTATCTTTGTTTAATATTTAAGAGCAGATTTAAGTACTAATTTTGTGAATGGTCTTGAAGAAATTATGTAAGTGCATACCTTGCTTATTTTTGGTTTCAAATGCTCACATGTATATGATTGTGACAGGTGAAATCTCACTTACTTGAGCAATTTTTTATTTTCCTATGAAATAAAAATTACGGGAGATTAATCGATGTGAGGAGCAATGGGGTTGTTGATTTCTTTGTTGGTGCACAAAGAATGAGCAATGGTTTATAACCAATTGAGCTTTAAAAGCAATTGAGGTATGTTTGATGAACTATTTGTAGTTATCATAGTGATAAAATAATGGCATTCTAAATTGAACAAATTGATTGTTTAATATTAGAGTAAATTTTAGCGAAACAAGATATTGAGAATTATTGTGTATGACAATAAACATGTGACTTATATAATTATGAGATAGAATTTTATACAAATCCAAAACCGAAATAATTAGAAACCTAGTCAAAACTAATGTGAATATCAACTCTCTCCAAGAAATGAACATAATAGAGATTATGAATTTATTTGTCATTCTTGCACGGCATTGTAAGGATATCAAATGTTATTAACAACGCTTTTCAAGGTTAGTTAATGTGAGTTGTGGATACGGAGATATTGGTATATATTGGTGTTCTACACCATGTTTGTTTTGATAGGTTAAAGGTTCAAAAGTTGAATCGAATCGTTTGAAAGAAAGTGGTGTTGAGATACACTCACATCACTAGGATTTTCAGTATTGGTACGATCTCAAAATTTACTTTGGGTAGAACAATCTTGTTAAAGATATTCATACGTTTGAAATGCGAGAATCTAATTTCTGTGTATCTTTTTATAAAAAAAGATTGAGATTAGAAATTTGTTGAATTTGATCATTGCGCTATTACAAATAATATGTTATGGATAAAATGTTTGAATATAATATTACAATTTTATCATAACATGAATTGAATTTTGAATATTTGAAATATGAGATTTTGTCATGCTTTTAAGAAATGAATGAGTTAGTAACGAATGAGAGCATGTTATAAACTTGGTGAATTTTTGAGTAACATGTATGTAATCTTACCTAACTCATAAAAGCATGTACACTTTGAAATCTTACGCAACTTCCAATGTTTTTTGGATGAAATAAAATATTTGAGAATTTTATAAAGATGCTTAGAGTAACTTGTTTTGATGTCAAATATGATCTATTGAGTAGTGAGTTAGAAAATATTATTTTCAAGAAAATTGTTTGAATTTTTCTCTATATTGTGCAAAAAGTTTTGGGTTTAGATCATTGGTTTATTAGTTTTTCACAATTTTTGGGATCTTTGGATATTGTTTTGAAATTCTTGTTTGAGTCAAAAAAATAGTGGGGGTTCCATATCCTATGCTTTAACACATTTGATTTAAATTAGAGGAAGTAGAAAAAATGAAGGTGACAAGTAATTCACTAAGAATGAACCTAGAAAAGCATATATAGTGAGACTAAATCTTAGTCATGAATATTGTGTTGCTTATAATTTTAAAGATAACTTCTTATAGAGAGCAACTTTGTTCTTCAAACTATTAAATCTTTGGCAAAAAGTTTTTATGAGCCTATTGTTTTTAGACAAGGAAACAGAAAATTGTTGACTCTTACATTCATATCGCTAAATAACTTACATGCTTGTTTTGTTGATGTTGTTTCTACAATGTATGATTTTGTTGAAGTCATAAATAGAAATATATACTTTTGAGTAAGTTAAGGATGAGAATCTATGTAAACCAAGTATGGAAAACTGTGTAGTTTTTACAATAAAAGAAATCATATAAGTTAGATAAGTTATCCTTTATATTTTGAAAAACAACTTTAAACAATTTATAAAATATAAATTGTTTACTTGATTCATTCAAATGATTTCAGAATTGATGAAAGTGAAATGCACAATACTCTTTGTTTTGTATGCATAAGTGACTTTTTGGATTTTTATTCTAACTTATAGGATGAAAATGAAATTGAGAACATGCTTAGTTTGCTATTTGACATGAAAGACTTGAGTGAAGATGGTGTATATTTTTGAAATGAATTTTTTCTTTCTTTGGATCATTTTCATTTCAATGAAAATAGAATTTTTAAAAGAGACAAAAATATATATAGTCTGACTGTAAACAAGTTTTCATTTGATTTGGTTTAGTGCTAATGCTTTTGAGATTGTGTGTGATTGCACTAGACATGAGTATGGTAGCTCAGTATGCCACTTTGCTACGTGATTGACTATATATATAAGCATTTTTTGTAGTGGGGGTGTAATATATTGCTTCCATAGTGGGGGTTTTATATTTAAATTTTCCAATCCTAGTATGGAAAATTGGTAAAATATTGAGAAGGTTATGAGGTGTTTCAAACACATCATACGCCTAGAAATACACTATCTAAATGGTTACTACAATAGTTTAAGGATATTGCGAAGCTTATTGGACATCCTTTCAGTTGAATTCTTTAAGGGATGGATCAATTCGATCCTCTAATAGATAGAGGAACAGACATATTAATCCAATGTGATAGTACCGCGACTATTGCATGAATTGATAATGTAACGACAACTATAAGAGTTGATTTTATGAGAATATGGATTATATAGCATCTGAAACGAGTTTCCATTAGTCCTTTGACGAAAGGATTGATAAGAAGATGTGAATACATCTTAGGGATGAGGTTGATGCCCATTGAGATTGAGTAATCTATGATGGATACCCAACCTAGAAATAGGTTCAAAGGGACTAGACAAAGTCATAGGTGATATGGAGATGCGAGAATCATGCTTTTGAAGAATTCATCTCACGACATGACATCCTGAAACGAGTAAAGGTTGAGTTTAATTTTTAATTTTAAAATTTTAAACTCTTAATGATGTTTATATCTCTATTTAGAGTGGGGTACATTCAGGAGTACTCTTGATAGACTCACCTATATGAATGTGAAAGTGTGGCCGCTTTCGATGAGAATAAGGGATTCTCTAGATCATTCATTAAACTTGGGATACAAGCGGAGGTAATATCTTTGGCTTTAGACTTTACACTAGTATGGTCGTGTGTGTTGAGTAATCTTTTTATCTCCTAGAGTTCAAGACTTATGTTCACTCTATGGTCAGATTTTAAGAGAGCCTATTAACTCTACGTAAAGGTTCAAGTCGCGTGATACCTTTGCTTATGCACAACTTCGTACGTTCTTGCTCAATGTTTAAAAAATATAAGTGGGGGATTGTTGGGAATATATTTTCAAAACATAAATTTATTTCCAATCAATATGTTTTTTATAGCCTTTATTGAAAAAAATTAATTTTTGTTATAATTAATTTGACTGTTTCATATTTTTAGTTTTAATGGTGTTAACTACACCATTATAACTTTGAGAGTTTCATTTTGTGGTTTATAATGGTGTTAACTAAACCATAATAACATTTTCATGAAAATTTAATTGTTTTGAAACTCTTGACTATAAATCAGAATTTTGGTTGGAAAAATAATAAGAGAGAGTTCTTCTTTTATGTTTTGGTGTTAAAAAGAACTTGGAGAGTTGTTGAAATCCTTTTGTTGTGAGAGAGGTTTTCTTTTATAACTTGAGTTTACAAAAGAAAATATTTTTAGAGAAAGAAAAATAAGTGTGTAAACATATCTTATTTTTCTAAATGAGTTTCTGAGCAAGAATGAAGTGTATAAGTTTCACATCCTCTCACCGTGCAATAGCGATTGTGTAAGAGATTGATCTCGGCTGTTTTATCCTGGGAACGAAGCGCCATTGAAGAACTGCTTGCACAATCTTGGGCAGAGTCGCGAAACGTCTTAAAGATAGCGACCTAGTCCGCGACTCAGCCATAACGTTGTTTGTTTCGTGTTTGATTTTATTTGTTGTGCAGGCATAATTGGCAATTGTTCCAACATGCTCTGCTTGTATTCTTCGTCACTATCCTAATAACTCTTTTTACATAAGAAAAAGGAAAAAAATCCGTTGAAATGCTTCACGGGTCACCATTTGTTAGAATACAGACATCCAACTCAAAACCAATTGGTTTAGTATTATATTTTATGTTCATTAAGCGGATTCTAGTGATAGTGCCCTTTCACACGCCCCCTCACGTGTAAGGCAAGTAACTCGACCTAACACATGGACCTACGTATGATTGATTTTAGGTTCATTAAGCCCCCTCACGTGTAAGTCCAGTAACTCGGTGATGAGTGCCAAATATTGCATATTTCTACATCTTTTTATTGGCATTTAACTCATCTTTTGTGCTCAGAAATTAGATATTATCCCATATTCTGTATTTTCTTTGTTTTCAAGAATAAATATTTGTACTAATTAATTTTGTATTTTTAGGTAATAAATAAAGCTCAGAGAAATTGAGGAGCCAAAAGAGCAGAGAATTGGAGACAAGCGTCTATGGAGCAGAAAGCCAAAGCCCGCGCACGCAACAGTTGCAACCCAACAAGGAGCAACCCATCTACAAGACATGGGCCCAAGCTATCCAAGACCCGGCCCACGATCCAGATCCAAAGCCCGATTCACCTTGAGCCGTTGAGATCTCACTCATCCACATCCTACGGTCGCTACAGCCTCCTCATCAACTCTTGATACTTCCGCTCAACACCAAAACATCCTGATTCTCCCTGAGCCGTTCAGATCTCGCCCGCCGCATCCAACGCTCGCTGCACCCCTCACATCATCTCTCGCTGCTCCCGCTCCACAGCAAAATTGCTTATCCCCTACACCCATCGACCACACCACTTCTCTTCTTCCATTTCTATTTCTTCTCTCTCCCCGACAAACCCAGAGAAAGCCTCACCTTCTCTTCTTCCCCGACAAACCCAGTTGCAGAGCCACCACCGTTCCTTCCCCCGACACGCCCACCAACAACCGCCAACAACCCCGCTTCGCCGCTCCTAGCCTTGGTTATCTCTCACATAGCTTCCCCTTTACCCGAGAAGCTAAGTTAGAGATAATCGAGTTAGGGTTTCCTCCAACAACACATGCAGAGCGATTGTGCCGCAGGAATCCTGAGAGGATAGAGGTTTGGGTGTGTGTCAATTGCTATGTTTGAGTGTTTGTTTTTGTATAAATTGATGTTCTTGATGTGAGAGAAATATAGTTTGTTTTAGGGTTTAGTTTACATTTCAATTTTAAGTCTATCTTTATCATGTTCACTATGTTGTAATTTTAATCTGCTAGGATTTAAATGAAACCCTGATTTTCAGTTCTGTGGTTCAACTTTGTTTGAGTTGTTTTTGCATGCTTAAATTATAAGATATATTCAATTCTAGTATTACAACACTTTACTCTCACAATGAATGCCTTGTATCCATTGTAGTTAGGCTAAAACTGTGTTGTTTGTGCTTCAGCTCAAGCCTTAGAGATAGTTTCTAATTCCTTTGACTAGTTGTGCTTAACTAGACTATTAGTGCTCTGGGTTAGCATTTTAGCTGATAATTGAATTGTCACTTGGTGAAATTCCTTAGATAAGTGATTAACTTGACACATTATCCTTATCTTTCACAGGAACAAAACTCTCAAACTAGTTGAATCCCATAACATTAATTAATGGTGGATTTGACAATCTTAGTATCCTTTATACTCATTAATTGTATTTCATCTTTCCTTTACTTTTGCAACCCCCAACTCAGTCGTAAAGACACTAAACAAACCCATATATTTCTGTCACTTCACTAGAAAATCAGTTAGAAAGCCTTAGATCAACTCTATAGCACATCCAATTCTCTGTGGATCGACCAGTGCTTGCCCGTGTCTCCAATAGACACTGTGCACTTGCAGTATCACAAGTAGGCGAAAAATAAACCACAATTCCCAGCCTACCAAGTTTTTGGCGCCGTTTCCGGGGAATCGGTAGTGTGCCCTGCTGAGTCTTTGCTTTCTTCACTGTTTTATAACTTACCCTGTATATATTTGCCTTGAATATTTTTCTTGTTTTTAGTCATTCATAGAATAACTTAGTACTTAACCATCTTTATGTGTACTTTTGTAGTATAACTTAGTTGTCACTTGCATCTTAGTTTCATTACTTCTCTGATTAGTATAACTTAGCTGAAATTTCTATTTTTGCATCTTTGCCTTGCATTTTCTTAGTGCATTGCTACATTGTTAGATTTGTAGGTTAACTCATTTAGCATAACTCATCTGTATCATTATCATCTGTAGCTTACATTCATAAGCCCTGTGCTCTTTCATATCTTTTAGTTAAACTTTGCATATCTGCATCATCATTAGATAAATATTTCATCCCCTGTAACTTGGTCTTCCCTGAACAGATAACCAAGTGCAGTGGTTAACTCAATACTGCAAGTATTGCTCTCTTGCTTTAAACTGTGCAAGTTTTGAGAACTGAAACTCTCTCTTGAGTAGCAGGTACCAGTGGAGCAGCTAAAGAAAAACCAAGGAAGAGGAGAAAAGGGAGCAGCAAAGCAATTAGTGGATTTGCCTAAAACCGAGTTTTTATATCGGTGGTATCATCTTCTACCCTCGCTTACATGAATGTTGACATAGCATCTTGAATAAATGAATGTATGTGAACCATGATCGCATGATAACTTGAGCCTTGCTAGCCCCTGAAGCTACAAGTTTTGAGTCACAACTTGGAAAGCCAAGTTGGTCAGAATCGCAAACCTTAAGCCTCGCCACATGCTAGCCGAGAAGCCATTACCGTGCATGATCGAAAGAAGTTTGAGTATCATTGTGTTTGCACCTGTATTGCCTTTGCTAGGTATTGCTCACACTTTAAATCCTTGCTCTGTGAGCTCTGTGCCCTTAGCCTCCATCTGCCCTGTGCTCAACTCCAGCCCCTGAAGCTGTTGAGTGTAAGCTGCAGCCTGGATAGACAAACTAGCTACAAGCCAAGTTGAGGTCAACTGAGGTAGTTGATGCCTCATGCCCTGTACCCTTATGCATGTTTAAACTTGTGCTAGACCTTGAATGTGAGACCTGTTAAATCGTCACCCATTGGCTAATCCGTGCATCCGAGCATTTGCTAACCTGTCACTTGTTAAGCCATCTACCCTGCATCTGCTGCAACTTGTGTGTAACCTCTAAAAAAAAAATTTTGAGGTCAACCAAGCAAGTTGACACACTCTGATCATGCTGTAGAATGCTAGCATTGCTTATTTGTTGTTCATTTGCTCCATCTGTGAAGTCTATATCTACATTGTGCTAATTTGTGATGAATGTATGAATAATATACCCTGCTGTTGGTACCTTGTGTTATAAATGTTCAATTTGTGCATTTGTTGATACCCTGTGAGCAACAAACCCTTGCAATCTCTGCATTATGTGTGTGAACCTTTGGTGCCTGAGTGAATTGTTGAATAGCAAAGTTAGTGATAGTTATTAGTTGTTTTTTCAAACACACAACCCAGCACATGCTTCA
Source organism: Papaver armeniacum (assembly GCA_023531295.1). Classification (NCBI taxonomy): domain Eukaryota; kingdom Viridiplantae; phylum Streptophyta; class Magnoliopsida; order Ranunculales; family Papaveraceae; genus Papaver; species Papaver armeniacum. Next base: position 263,834 of record JAJJWW010007175.1, read on the forward strand.
CCATTGAGTGAGCACATCCCTGTACCCTGTGCACCTCACATATTTTTGTTGATTTTCTTGTGTTGTAACCTGCATAATCTGTGCATAACACAGCTGTACTGTGTAATCTCTACCAGCAATTTCAAGCATTCTTGTGTGCTTAGTTCTGCGAATTAGGTGTCACTATTGTGATCTTGTGCTACTCTATGCTGAAGCTGCACTAAGGCCTGTGTGTGTGTACTTGCTCAGCTGAACTGAGCACAAACCAACCAAAGACATTACAAATGCTTGTCTTCGTGACTTACCCGTCTTGTGTTGTGACTTACCCGTCTTTGTGATGTGACTTACCTGTGCATAAGCTGCTCAGGTTTCGTTGTGCTTTCCTTGCTCTGTGCAACATACTTTGTGCTTGGCCTGACCATACAACCCAACCACTGAGCTCTACCATTTAGACTTGCATAAACTTTGTGCACAAAGGTTGTGTGTGTACGCCTGCTAAGCTGTGCTGAGCACTCTCCAAAGCACCCATGTGTGCTAGAAATTGTGTAATTTTTTGCTGTGCAAACCAATAGGCTTTCCTACCAGTGCTGCATAAGCTGAAACCCACACAACTGGGCTATTAACCTGCAACAAATTGAAGCCTATAACCACTGGGATGGGCATTTGCAAACACTCCTGTGTGCTTGAAGCTTGTATTGGTGTGTTATTTTGGTGGTTTTTGCTTATCTGTATTGAACGTGATTGTATGTTAACATGCTAGATGCGCTAGCTAGGCTATGATTGTGTCTTTTAGAGACCAAACAAATCGACTAGTTAGAATCCGCCCGGACGAAATCGTTAGCATACCCGGTTCTTCAACCGAAAGCCCAAGCCCAAACCCATCTCAAATGAGAAACCATGGGTGATGAACAAAACCAACCCCGTAGTCTCAAGGACTACATGTACCCAACTAGGGCAAGCCAGCCCTCTTGCATCATTCTGCCAGCCGATGCTGGTCAGTTTGAACTGAAAGCAAGTACCATTCACATGCTACCCGTGTTTAGAGGGGTCGATGCTGAAAATCCCTACCATCACGTGAGAGATTTTGAGGATATTTGTGGGACTCTGCGTTTTAACCAAATGCAGAGGAGTCCCTCAAATTGAGATTGTTTCCTTTTTCTCTAAAAAGACAAAGCCAAGTCTTGGCTTCATGCCCTACAACCACAAAGTCCATTAGAACCTGGGATGACCTCACAAAAGAGTTTTTCAAAAAAAAATTCCCAAACCATAAGACAGCGACAATTCGCCAAAGTCTAAATGGTTTTGTGCAATTAGAAGACGAAACTCTAGCAAAGTACTTGGAGATATTCAATGAATTATTACTCCAATGTCCCCACCATGGTTTTGAAAAATGGAGACTCGTGCAAATATTGTATGAGGGTCTAGATGTTAGAACCAGAACCACGATCGAGTCAATGTGCAATGGTGCATTTATTGACAAGAGTGCTGATGACGCTTGGACTTTCTTAATCGAAGTCGCTGAAAAGACTCAACAGTGGGAGTCCATCCGAGAACCGAAACGGACTACCCCCGCAAATAATGTTCATAGAATTGAGTCTGACTTTGAGGGAAATGCAAAAATGGCAGCTTTGGCCCGGAGAATAGAAGTGCTTGAGTTGCAGAAAAATGTAAAACCTAATTCCCCTACTCTCCGTGACCAAATTGAAATGGCCACTTGTGTCGCATGCCATAGATCTGACCACTTAGTGGACAACTTTCCAGATTTACATGCATTTCAAGAGTCCAAAACCGAGCAAGCCAATGCATTATACCATAGGCAAGAGAACAACCCATATTCTCAAACATACAACCCCGAGGTGGAGGAATCACCCTAACTTCTCATGGTCCAAAGGGCCTGTACAAGGTGGACCAACAAATAACAACCAAGGATGCTCATATCCTAGAAACCCCAAAGTACAACCACCCACTCAGTACCCTGTAGAGAAAAAGACTAGCTTTGAAGACTGTGTCGGCCTGTTGACCCAAAATCTTACAGAACTTAGGAAAACCACGGACCAACGTTTCACAACTCTAGAACTTAAAATGGGTCAAATCTGTGATGCATTGAATGAGAGAGAAAAAGGCAAACTTCCTAATCAACCCCAACAAAATCCAAAGAATGTGTTTTAAGCAGGCTCCTCTACCCGCAATGAAACTTCACATAGTCATGCGAATGCCATCACCATTCTCCGTAGTGGTAGAGTTGTTGAGAACAATGTAGTGTGTACCACCGTCAAGCGAGTCTCCATCGACTCACCAAGACACACAACACCGCGTAGAAAACATCTAGTGTAGAGAAATAATCCGAGCATGTTGATAAAACCAAGAGTCCTACCGATATAGATGTTCCTTTGCCAAGTCATGTACTGTTGCTCCATTTTCACAACGGTTGGTGCAACAGAAGGGGGGTACCCAATACAACGAGATTTTGGAAATGTTCAAAAGAGTTAATATAAGCATTCTATTTCTCAAAGCAATCAGGCAAATACCGGCCTATGCTAAATTTTTGAAGGACCTTTGCACACAAAAGCGAAAGCTTCATGTGCATAAGCGTGCCTTTCTCACTGAGCAAGTAAGTTCAATTATTCAAAACAAAACCATACCTAAGTTTAAAGACCCAGGGTAGCCCAACCATCTCTTGTACTATAGGTGATCATACAATCGAAAAGCTTTATTGGACTTAGGAGCCAGTGTGAATCTACTGCCATATTCTGTGTATGTGCAGTTAGGTCTTGGGGAATAGCAACCCACCCCTGTCACCCTATAATTAGCGGACAAATATGTGAAAATCCCTCGGGGAATCGTTGAAGATGTGCTAATCAAGGTTGATAAATTTTATTTCCCGTGGATTTCATTATGTTAGATACTCAACCTGTGCAAAATCCTGAAAATCATATCCCGTTATCTTAGGACGTCCCTTCTTGGCAACGTCAAACGCTATCATAAATTGTCGTAGCGGGATATTGAATTTGTCTTTTGGCAACATGACTGTAGAACTGAATGTCTTTCATGTGAATAAACAACCCATATAGTGTGATGATGATGAATTGCACGAGGTTAACATGATTGAGAGTCTGATTCAAGACTCTTTGCCCGACATTTTTTCGGTGGACCCTGTGCAAGCATGTTTAGATAATTTTGACTTAGATCTCTTCGAGTCTGAGTACATTAGTGAAGTCCACTTTGCTAGAGTCTCATTGCCACCCATGGATATTTTTAAATGGCAGAATGCGTTGGAACCTCTTCCACTCTCTCGATTCCAAATCCGCCCCACCTTCCGATAACCACCTAAGCTTGATTTGAAACCATTACCCGATACTTTGAAGTATGCATTCTTAGGTCCTTCTGATACTTTACCTGTGATTATTGCATCATGTTTAGACACGGAATAGGAAAGTCAACTTTTAGAAGTACTTAAAGAACATAAAGGAGCCTTAGGTTGGACCATCTCCGATCTTAAGGGTATAAGTCCCACAATTTGCATGCATCACATAAACCTTGAAGAGAACACTAAACCATCTAGGAAATGCAAAGGAGACTTAACCCCAACATGAGAGATGTTGTCAAAGGTGAGATCTTGAAACCGCTTGATGCGGGTATCATTTACCCGTTCCCGATAGCGTGGTCACCCCATCCAGGTAGTACCCAAAAAGTCCGGCATTACCGTAGTTCAAAATGAGATGAATGAACTTGTCCCCACCCGTGTGACCACGGGGGTGGCGAGTTTGTATTGATTATAGGAAATCGAACACAAGAACCAAGAAAGACCATTTTCCCCTTCCCTTCATTGACCAAATGCCGGAAAGGTTAGCAAAACATAGTCACTCTTTGCTTTAGATGGCTATTCAAGCTACAACCAAATTCACATAGCACCTGAAGACCAACAAAAGACCACATTTACATGTCCTTATGGAACATTTTCTTATCGTCGTATGCCTTTTGGGTTGTGCAATGCACCCGCTACTTTTCAATGTTGCATGATGAGCATATTTTCCGACATGGTAGATAAGTTTCTTGAGATTTTTATGGATGATTTTTCGGTGTTTGGTTCTTCTTTTGATGAGTGTTTGCATCACCTCACTTGTGTGCTGATTAGGTGTAAGGAAAAGAGTTTGGTTTTGAATTGGGAAAAATGTCATTTCATGGTTAACTCAGGCATTGTTCTAGGGCATATTATCTCGGAAAAAGGCATAGAAGTAGACAAGGCCAAGGTAGATATCATTCAACACTTGCCTCAACCTCGCTCTGTGAGGGACATCAGATCATTTCTAGGCCATGCGGGTTTTTACCGCCGATTCATCAAAGACTTTAGTAAAATTTCACGACCTTTGTGCAATCTTCTTGCAAAAGATGTTGCATTTGTCTTTGATGATGCTTGTAAGGAAGCATGGGAGCAATCGAAGGCTCTCCTTACATCCGCCACTATAGTCGACCATCCGATTGGACATTACCATTTGAGATTATGTGTGATGCCCGACTATGCTGTAGGAGCTGTTTTGGGCCAAAGAGTAGACAAACTTCCATATGTGATCTACTATGCTAGTAAAACACTTAATGATGCTCAATCAATTATTCCACAACCGAGAAAGAGTTGCTAGATGTTGTGTTTGCATTAGATAAGTTTAGATGTTATTTGATAGGGTCTAAGGTCATCATTTATTCTGACCATGCTTCATTGAGATATCTTTTGTCTAAAAAAGATGCTAAGGCTCGTCTAATTCGATGGATACTCTTGTTACAAGAGTTTAACCTCGAAATTCGAGATAAGAAAGGGTCAGAAAATGTTGTTGCTGATCACTTGTCTAGGTTGAATATTGAATCTACTGATGAATCTGTGCTAATTAGGGAATCATTCCCTGATGAACAATTGATGCTTGTGTCTGAAATGCCTTGGTTTGCTGATATTGTGAACTACCTTACTACAGGTAGAATGCCCTTGCATTGGTCTAGACAAGACCGTTCTAAATTCTTGGCTGAAGTTAAACATTTCCTTTGGGATGACCCATATTTGTTTAAGTACGCCAAGACCAAATCATTAGGAGATGTGTCCCCAATTGAACAAAGGGACGTCATCTCTTCTGTCATGACCATGCATGTGGAGGCCACTTTAGTGCCAAGAAAACCGCGCAAAGATCTTGCAAAGCGGTTTCTATTGGCCAACATTGTTTAAGGATTGCCATGCTTTTGTGTTGCTTGTGACCGATGCCGAAATTAGGAAGTATCACTAAGAGAAACATGATGCCCTTACAACCCATTTTGATTGTTGAGTTGTTTGATGTTTGGGGTATTGATTTCATGGGTCCATTTCCTAACTCTGAAGGTAAGTTATACATTCTTGTTGATGTTGATTATGTCTCAAAGTGGGTAGAGGCCATTGCATCCAAAACCAACGACCATAAAGTTGTTCTTTATTTTTTTAAGGAAAACATTTTCTCCCGTTTTGGAACCCCTAGAGCAATAATCAGTGATGGAGGTAGTCATTTCGCAATAGACCCTTTGAATCACTAGTGCGCAAGTATAGAATCACTCATAAGGTAGCAACACCTTACCATCCTTAAACCAAGGGCCAAGTAGAAGTTTCTAATAGGGAAATTAAGCATATCCTTGAGAAGATCGTCAATCCATCTAGGAAAGACCGGTCTTTTGCGCTTAAACGATGCTTTATGGGCCTATAGAAATGCATACAAGACTCCCATTGGGATGTCTCCTTACAGACTTGTGTACGGAAAGCATGTCATTTACCCGTTGAGTTAGAACACCGTGCATATTGGCCGTGAAGAAGTTGAATTTTGATCTTGATAAGGCTGGTACCCATAGGAAACTTCAACTCAATGAGTTAGAAGAATTGAGAAATGATGCATATGATAGTGCCAAAACGTACAAACAAAGAATGAAAGTGTTTCACGAAAAGCGCATTCTGCGCAAGTCCTTCACACCTGGCCAAAAGTTTTATTGTACAACACTCGCTTGCACTTGTTTCGTGAAAGCTACGTTCTCGATGGTGGGACCATTCTTGGTACGCACTGTTTTCCCCATGGAGTTGTTGAAATTGAAAACCCAGCAAACAAGAACATCTTCAAGGTCAATGGTCAAAGATTGAAACCATTTCGGGAGCATCTTCCACCGTAAGTTGAGACCGTAGACTTGGAAGACCCCATCTATGTGGACTGACCTAGTTCACTTTTGTACATACATATGGACTAAAAATCCATTCTCTTTCCCTTTTCTTTTTCTTTTGCATAGTTTTGATGTGTGCTAACCAAACTTTTTGTTATGCGCTCTGGTTGTTTGCTTTCAAAGCATTCATCCCCCTTTGGTTTAGAAACACTCTTGTACATCCGGTAATCTCTTCCCTTTTTCTCTACTCAGCATAGTTCTCTTGGTATGTGACTGTTTAAATTTGTATTATCTGTCGACATATTGAGCACAATGTTTGATCTAGGTTTGGGGGTGTGATTTGCATATAGAGTTTTTAGTCTTTTTGTTTTACTTCTTTTTCATTCAATTAAAAAAAAAAATCGAAAAACTCAAAAATTTGCATAAAAACCTCCAACTTTTAGAGATTTTAGAGTCACTAGCATGCTTCTAGCTATGTTTACATAGAGAGTCTGACCGAAATAACAGAACTTGGAAGTACCGAAGAACACAATCGGGTGTCTTAGTTGATTAGAGCGTTAAAGTTGGATTTAACCATACGGGAGGGCTAAGTAGGTCTTTGTTTAGATATTCGGTAGTAGAATTGTGATCACCCATAGTGGAGACTACCCATTTTACATCAAGCGAGGCACCAACCTTCATTTTTTGCAACTTTCTAGAAAAGTTGTTGAGTGTGTGTCACCGTACGTCAATTCCGGGTAGGAATGGTGAGCTACCCAACTTCGCACCACTTTCAAAGAATATTTTTGATCTCTTGAGTGCTAATTCCGTCAATCATGAGGGTGACGTTTAAAGATGAAAACTCCTTCTAAATATCGATTTGCAGTTAGCATCACTCTCTCTCCCTCTCAACAATATCAACAGATTCATAGAAACACATCATCGTCAGCAAGCGGAGCATCATCAGAATATTTGAAGAAAAGTTGGAATAGTCCAAGGTTTATGTGAAACAAAGAAAAGAAAAGAAAATAGGATGAGAATTAGTGAAATTTATAAAATCAAGACAATACAAGTTGTGGGAAATTGTGTGATAAAGTCCTTCATCCATGGAGTTAGTAGTTTCTTTGTTTTTGTTATTATTTTCATTTGTTGTTCAAAAAAAAAATAAAAAAAATAAAAAAAAAATATTGTAGTTTATTTTCTTAGTTTTGATACCACCATGGTAAAGAAGAGTTCAAGAACAAAATTCTAAGCAACAAGGAAATTTGAAGAGAAAAGTTATAAATTGTCAAATTTTGTGAAGTTCAGAAGTTCGTCATCAACAGATGAAGACCGAAGATTGAAGACGTTTCCATGAATGCTGTGAGAGAGTGATATTAATTGTCGATCGGGTGAGAAGGTAAGTGAGTACTCCCATCCTTGCTAATGGTTGATTTCCTTTCTTAGATATCATCGTAAAAGATTCTTTTTGTCCACACTTCGTGGAGTCTCCGTAAATTATTTCGGAAGGTTATCCTTCTTACCTTCAACGTGTGCGGGATTTCTCTCTTTATTCCTGCTCGCACACATGAGAGACTAAAAAAGCGATCTTTTGAGTGCAATTATCATAAAACCCTATTAGTGAGGCGAAGTCGAGGCTTATGATCACAATCGAATCCGAATTCTTTCATATGGTATGGTTATTTCTCGCTCAGCACTTAAGGATGAGAATGCGTTCTTTGATAGTTCTAACTTAGTGTTACTAGCATGCAGAAACTCTATATACTCATAGCTCCTTGGATGCTCGAGACTCTTTTACACTCTGAAGTTGGAGAAGGTTTTGTGGGTACACCTCTGGTAAACCCTCACGAGACTACAACTCGTCCACTAGGGACACCTAGGGGTTTAAAGGCTTAGTGCATACGCTAAATGCATTCGAGAGACTGCGACAGGGGTATAGTTAGGATTTCTTAATTTCTCGTTTCACTTGAGGACAAGTAAAATTCAGAGTTTGGGGGTATTTGATGAGTGCCAAATATTGCATATTTCTACATCTTTTTATTGGCATTTAACTCATCTTTTGTGCTCAGAAATTAGATATTATCCCATATTCTGTATTTTCTCTGTTTTCAAGAATAAATATTTGTACTAATTAATTTTGTATTTTTAGGTAATAAATAAAGCTCGGAGAAATTGAGGAGCCAAAAGAGCAGAGAATTGGAGACAAGCGTCTATGGAGCAGAAAGCCAAAGCCCGCGCAAGCAAATGGTTGCAACCCAACAAGGAGCAACCCATCTACAAGACATGGGCCCAAGCTATCCAAGACCGGGCCCACGATCCGGATCCAAAGCCCGATTCACCTTGAGCCGTTGAGATCTCACTCATCCACATCCTACGGTCGCTACAGCCTCCTCATCAACTCTTGATACTTCCGCTCAACACCAAAACATCCCCGATTCTCCCCGAGCCGTTCGGATCTCGCCCGCCGCATCCAACGTCGTCGCACCCTCACATCATCTCTCGATGCTCCCGCTCCACAAAGCAAAATTGCTTATCCCCTACACCCATCGACCACACCACTTCTCTTCTTCCATTTCTATTTCTTCTCTCTGCCCGACAAACCCAGAGAAAGCCTCACCTTCTCTTCTTCCCCGACAAACCCAGTTGCAGAGCCACCACCGTTCCTTCCCCCTGACACCAGCCACCAACAACCGCTGCAACAACCAAGAACTAAGTATGCTACTAACAGGAATCATTCTAGTGCCGACAATCCCGGACTTGTTGAAGCGATTCGAAATAGAACGAAGGAAGTGCAAGAATAATCAGAAGCCTCTCGTATCGCACAAGAGGAAGAAATAGGTCGAATCAGGTACTTTTCTATCAACCCAATCCTCTAAACTAGGTTTTAGTAACATGCATTAGGTTAGAAATCGATAATTTTGAAATCAAAAATTTTTTGTGTTCACAGAATCAGGTTACGTTAATGACGAAGTAACCCAATGCTTGTTAGAAACGGATTATGTTCTAAAACTTATAAATCGATTGTTCTGCATGTGAAATGGAATCGGGTGAACGTTAATGTATAAATAGCCCGATTGTTATAGCCAATATTCCTGGATCTTTATTTTCTTGGAATCGGATTACATATGTCTTCACAAAAACCGATTGTGTAGTTTATAATCGGACTTTATACCGATTTTTAGAATCGGTTTACATTAGCACTTAACAAAATCCGATTGTGGATTTTCTTATGTTAGGAATCGGGTTTTATATGTATATTGAGTAAACCGATTATGTACCTTGACTTTAAAAATGCATTCTATTCCATTGTTTTTTGTCGCTTAAATTCGTATTCTACAGGCAAAAAAATCAAGCCGAAAAGAAATATAAGAAGAAACATGACCATGCTACTCCTAAGCCTTTGGAACCTCGTCGAAAAGGCAGTTAAAATTTGAATGCTTCCCACCGAAGGGGCACATGGAGTAAAGCCAAAGGGATCAGCATCAATGACCCACCACCTCCAGCGGATCAACCAACACCTAAAGAATATGATTCTGATACACCGACTGAACAAGAAGGTGGTGAGGAGGAGATGAATGTAGAAGAAACTGGTAGCTAGGAAGGTGGTGAAGAAGAAAGTGATGAGAGTGAAAGTGATGAAGATAGTCGTGGCAAGAAAAGTGTTGAAGAAGAAAGTCGTGGTAAGAAAGGTGTTGAAGAAGAAAGTGATGAGGAAGGTGGTGGCAAGGAATGTGGTGATGAAGAAAGTGATGAGAGTGAAAGTGATGAAGAAGAAGGTGAGGATGAAAGTGATGAAGAAGAAAGTGAGGAGCAAGATGATGAATACATAAGATAAGTCGTTCAAGAACAAGTGCAAGAATAAGAAGTTCAACAACAAGACCAAGAAAGAGACGCTCAACAAAAATGTAAGAAGAAATATGGACCAAAGAAGAAGAAAGGTGACCACATGCCCGACCATTCAAGATGTTTGCTCATGGCCCCGATGATCTACCTTACGGATACCCGGTGATGGAGGAAAGGTATTATGGGGTTACAAAGGCAGTTGGGCCTCCGTCATTTACAATACCATAATAAGTACCTAAACCTTATGCTATGTGATGTAAACATTATTATCTGTGTAGTATTTTGATTGTCCATCGTGGTTGTTTTGTTTTATAGGATCACAAGGATGTCGTTCGTCTTATGAAGCCAGGAACGTCAGTGAGTATAATGAGGCAATGGCCACTTATAGTTGTAGAATCCACCGAAGGAGAAGTTTAGGAAGTAGTCGATCTAGTCAATTCTACGGGGTTGGTACCTGCGGGCGACAATTTGGACCACCTTGGTTACGATTGCACCTCTTTGTTCCGCCTTTGCCGAGAGATACTACGGGGGAAACGGATACTTTACATCTTCCGTTTGGAGAAATGACGATAACTCCAAATTATGCAAAGTTCATTACCGGGCTAAGCATATAAGGTAAAGTCGTTAAGCACAAAGGGTGCATGCAAGAGCTTGATTGGGACAAGATTTATGCGTGGACCAAGGAAGTGTTCCAATGGGATGAGGATAAGACCAAGAAGGAGATGCTAGTAGGCAAGTCAAAGCAGAGGATATTCCATCTCTCAAAGCTAAAGCACAACTTCATGGGAACAAAGAAGCTTCGTGCTTATAACAAGGAAGTGACGCCGCAACGTATCATCGCCACGGACAATGCGTATGTACTCTATGTTCTGGGATCTTTTATCTTCCCTGACGTTTCCGGTGCCCGTGTGAACGCCAACTTTATCCAGATGTTGCAACCATTTGACAAGATGCACGAATACTCTTGGGGCACTGCCATCCTTGCACACTCGTTAAAGGAGTTGAGAAAGGCTTTTAGGTCTAGAAGGAACCAACTCGGAGGGAATATGTCTTTTCTGCAGGCATGGATATATTTGCACTTCCCAATATTTGCTAAAAGGGATTTTGAGAACAAGGAATGTGACGGGGAGCATTATGGAGACAAGTACAACTACGTATAAGTCAAGAAACAAAAAAAGGATTTTCTCGAATTTGAGACGCCGGTTAGACAACTTGACGACGAAGGATGTTGTCTTTGATCCTTACAAGAAGGATTTGGCTAAAGTAAAAGGAAAGAAGGTTGGATGCAGAGAGCAAAGTGAATATTGTGGGCCTTTGTTTCACCCAAGAGGATATGTAATGTACAACCCGACGAGAGTCGCAAGACAATGTGGTTACGCACAAAAAATCCCAAAGGCGCACAAGATGTTCAACATCTATGAGACAAAAACCAAATCATATGATAATGATATTGTCATTGTTCACAAGCCTTTACCATCATGTGATTATTGGGACGACAGAGCGTTTCACAGATATCCTTTGGATGGTCCATCTTGAGCAGATGACGAGGCAATTCCGGGTTACATACCGTGGTACCTCAAAGTTTCGCATGCTCGAGTGATATGAGTAGATGAGAGGCCCAAAATAGAGGACAAAGATACGGCTCTCTATTACTTGGTACGTATTGTTACTCAATTAGGATTTTGTTAATGGTTTTAGCATTATATATTGAATGTTTGTTATTTGAAATTGAAACATAGAAGACGAGTCGGACACTTGATAACCCAGGCAAAGCTACAAATCGGGGAAGGGAAAATGTGAAGGCAAATGAAAAGCTAATTGATGAATTGAACGGTCTCGAAGATGTAGAATCTGGTGCAAAGTTTGGGGATCAGGAAGAGGATGATGATGATGAGGAGGATGAGGAGGATTAGCCAAAGAAGAAGAGAAAGAGAACCCCTACCAAAAAGATGTCTGAAGGTGCATCGACGCGCCCAACCTAGTAAACGAGGACGCGATGGACGTGGTCATGGTGGGGATGTTCATGAATGAATGGTTATATTCATGTTTATGTCTTTAACTATGGATAATTATGGAGTCAAAACTTATGTCTTGTCTTAAACTTATTGTCGAATTATGTTTGGTGATACTCCTAGTTTATTAATGACTTAATCTGGTTTCCAGCTTTTGAATGACTTAGTGTGTGGAAAAAATGGAGGATTCCGTCATTCTTTCTGTCATAATCGGTTGATATATAACTATATGTAAACCGATTCTGACAATTTCCTAGAGGTTCAGTTTCAGAATCGGTTTACATGTACCTTTATAAAATCCAATTATCATGAAGAAAACTCCTATAACTTTTGAAGCCAAGAATCGGTTTGTATGTAAATAAATGTAATCCGATTGCTAAGAAGAAAAGTTCTATAACTTTAGAATCGGTTTACATGCATGAATATGTAATCCGATTTTCATGAAGAAAAGTTATGTAACTTTGACAATCGGTTTACATGCATGAATATGTAATCCGATTTTCATGAAGAAAAGTTCTGTAACTTTGAAAATCGGTTTACATGTGCATTTAAAAATCCTGATTGTTGAGAGGCACAATTTATATGATTTTATAAGGACACAATCGGTTTATGTGGACATACCTAAAATCCGATTGTTTGATTTGAATTTGAAAAAAATAGCCGTTGAGTCTTTATCTATATAAGGACAACCTCTTTCAGCCACTCCCATATCACACACTTAGCCTAGAAAATGGAATGGGAACCGTTTGAAGATTTGTGTCTCGTTAAATCCTTTTCTAATACTTTCTGTGAACGTCCGAATGAAATCTATTCAATGTTTTGGAAGAGAGTTAAAGAGTTCTTTTACGGGCGTACCGCGAATCCCAACAACCGCAAATGGAGAGACTTGGCATTTTGATTCCAATACATTAAAGGGGCAATGCGAGAGTACGTAATAGTTAGAAATATGGTGTACCACTATCATCCACGAGCTCCTCTTAGGGAAAAAAGTGAGTAATGCGATCATTTTTATACCTATGTCAACTACACTAGTTCACATACTAACATATAAGAATTCATTGAATTTCAGTTGAACGTTTCAACGGGCTATGGAGAATTTCAGTAATGGGAAAGAAAGTTCATTCGCCACAAAGAATACACGACGTTGTACCGACGTGCTCGGAGGTTCATTGACGAGCATTTGATGTGTCAAATTCTAGAATTCACATATTGAATCTTATATGTATTGCGCTAATTTCCTAAACTATGTAATGCATATTTTGTTTCTGAAAGCAAGGCATAATCGGATTATATAGATATATATAAACACCGATTTTGGGAATCGGTTTATTTGGGTATTGTTCAAACTCCGATTCTGGGTTTGCTTCGTCACTTGAAAATACTCAACCCAGAATCGATTTACAAATTAACTAACATAAACCGATTATGGATCGAGTCTTTCGAAAGAAAATTAAATTTTTGACAACCTGTTGATTATGCATTAATGAAAGTTAATTTCAGATTAGCTTGATTAAATATTATTTAATAATCAATTAGCACTAATTTAACAAGGGTATATTATGTATTAATATAAATAGTGGATAAGGAGTTTCTATGAAATATTTCTTAATGACCATATTTTGTCATCTATACTAGGCCTTGACCCGTGCCGTAACGGCACGGGAGTTGATCATTGTCTATATGTTCATTGCCCAATTTATATCACTAAAACATATCTTGCCGCGGATCATATAAAAAAAAAAAAAAAAAGATACATAACCCATTGGTTGCCCTCCATCAAATCCAAAATGGTCTTGTACCAAAAGACAATAGGTAAACTTCACTTAGGTGGCCACAAATACGTTTTCACTTTTGTTCTTAATTCGTGATTCCATTTTTTTCTTCGATAAGTATGAACATTGGAATCGATTAGATGTTAACCCTTACCCAGGGAAGCAGGTATTCCCATCCGATGTTTAATTCTGTGACTCTTTAACCCAACCGCAGTACCTATCGGAAAAATGAAATTGCAGTAATCACAATGACTCGCCGATTGATGATATGTCATCTCGCTTAGAGAAGTTCTTCTCATTCTCTAATTGTTATTCCAAAACGTTATCATGCACGATGCTATACCACGGAGCTATATCGGATTGATTGATTTTTTCTTCTTTTTCTACACGGATTAACGTCGGGCTAATGTGGAAATCGTTTGGAATCAAATCGGATAAGTTGACCGAAATAACATCAATGCCACTATTAGTTTCTCACCGTAACGGCTAGGTGATCGGATTACATTTTAGGGCCTTGTTGTTCCAAAACTTATGTTGTACGCAAATTAAGAGAAGTTGGGAGGTTAACCCGAAGGTGAAGTTTCTTATTCTTAGTTTGTTACATGCAAATTAAGAGAGAACTTGAAAACAACAATCCATCCTAAGGGGGCTCTAAAATAAGCACACGACGCGATGGATTGTGCATTAACCTATTACTCTGGGTTAATGCAATTTGTTTCCATGGTTTTTTTTTTTTTTTTGAGAATTGCTAGGTTGACCGTAATAGGTGTTTAGAAGAAACCACCGAATGAAACATATAATGGGACCAACTGAAAACCGTTACCATCCCAATAACATATACATTACACTATCAACGTTAAATTTTTATCGGGTTGTTTTTAGGGTAAATTGCGGTCAACTTTGTACAATCTATTTTTTTATTTATTATAACTTGACTTATTTTCACATAGAGTAAGAATTCCCCACTACCCGACTACCACACCGACCACCTACACTACCACCACCGTAACCGCCCATCACCACTACCTCATCACCATCATCACCGGGCTCCATGGACCACCAACAAATACTACCCAATTGATATGATTATTAACAAATTTATTATTTATTTAAGGAAAGTATTTATTAGGATAATCATAAGACATTTATAAGGAAACATTAATAAAATATTAATGATGAAAGTATATTCATTAAGAAAATTGTAAGACATCTATTAAATTAAGATATTTATGATGTAAGAAGATATTTATAATGAAAAATTCATAAGAAATTTAATGAAAGTATATTAATTAACATAATTATAAGACATTTATAATGAGAGATTAATAAAATATTCATTATAAAAAATTAATGATACAATAATGATGTAAACAACCACAACCATAGATTTAGCTTCCCAAGAAAGAATGAATCCAGAGCGTCCTTTATCTAAGCTAAGTTGTCCATGCTTTGTTTTATATTAGAGATATAGGCCCAAATTAAGTGGCATAGGCCCCAATTTAGCCGGGATTAATATCTTGTGATAAACCTGCCATTAATATCCTGGCTGACAACTGATATTGCTATTTTGTTCATTGGACTCGAATGATTCCAGAGATGGTGAGCCACCGACGCTTGTCAATAGATCCAAGTTGGGATTCCTCTCAAAAAAACTTGGTTTAATATAAATTCCAAGCTTACTAGTAGTACCTCTAACTTTTGGTAGTACTTGAACGTGAATTAGGTATCCAAGTTGGTGAGTTTGTGGTTATAAATACAACTTGGTCGGTCGACGGATGTGAGAGGTAAAACGAGATGTTTCTATTTTATCCACAAGGACCACAACTTATTTAGACCACAAATTACACGTGCTTCAATTTTTTTTTATTTTTTTTTGACATAGGGCAAATTCATTAGAAAAGTATTCTTGGTCACCAAAATAGTGACTAGGAATCAAAGACAATTACATGGATATGTGAGTCACAAAATCCCAATTACAAATTAGCTAGTGTGGAGAGACTAAACCCCGAGAAAATGTCTGTGTTTATAGTCCAATTATATAACAAAGATTTAACCTCTACAATGATATACCTCAATAAGGGAACGAAACCCAGAAATTGGAGTTATCTTATAGTCCGTAAAACCCGACTCCAGGAAAATTCTCTCCCATTCTTTTTCAGTTCTTTCTTTACCACCGAGCACAGTCATCATCACCATATCGAACATTAGTTGGGTTTCAGTAGTTATTGGCTCCTTTTCTTGTTTGTTCTTGTGTTCTTCGACCACAGCATCTATTATAATCACCTTACCTCCCTGCTCCCTGGACGGAATTGCTTCTCCGCATTTCTTAAGTATTTTTACGCACTCCTTATCAGTCCAATTATGAAGCGTAAACTGCCAATTGTTATAACCTTGGTAATTATATCAATTAATTAATCGAATGATCAATGATTAATGAGTTAATGCTGGATGTATAGATATACCTTCAATAGAATTGCGTCGGCATGAGGGATGGACTCAAACATATCACCAGCAACTAATAGTAAGTTGTTTGACAACTTCCCTGCATGAGGTGAGTTTGCAACCACATGTGGGAGGTCAAGAACAGTGCATTTCAGATGCGGGAAGGCTTCAATAATGACTTCCGACGCAGCTCCTGTCCCACCTCCTAAATCAATCAAAGACTTCAAATTCTGGAATACCTTTTTACCCTCGTCGACAACTACACTCATCAACAAGCGAGAGTCATTAGCCATCATACTAGAAAAGTTCTTGTTAAGCTCAGAGTCGCGCTCCAAGAAATTCCAGAAGCCCACACCATGGCTAGCCTCGAATGCTGTTAATGATCCGCTTTCTTTAAAACTTGAGCTCATGGAAAGAAAAGGTGTTAACACGAAAGGATCCACCACAGTGAGCACAAAGGGTGACATCGTAAATCTAGTACTACCATCTTTTAGTAAGAGCTTTGAAGATGGGGTGAGCAAATATCCTTCCTCTTCATTTTCATCAATTGTTTGTGTGGTAAAAAACCCGGAGTGAACCAAAATGCGCATGAGACGTTGGACCGAATCAGTTTTTGTCAATGGTATAGAGAGATTGTCTACGAGGCTCGAGAGCGTGATGGGTACTTGGCCATGGTTGTGGATAATGTCTGGTATGCCTAATTGAACAGCACATTTCAGGGACATGCAGCTTACATAACTGTAGACATGGTTATAGACGTGAGCTTGTGCTAGCATCAGCTCATTATTCTTCTCGTTTTGACTAGTAAACTCCATCGCAAAATAAGTACTGCAAGTGGGCTTAGAAACAAAGATTAGTACTGGGATTTCTGTAGAAAAAGCCACGCTTAAAAATGGATAAATAATGATATTAGAAGATTGTTTTGGTGGTTTAATACTTTAATGTGGAAATTAGGTGGGGAAGAGAGGGAGAAATTTTCAGAGATAAGAAGTGAAGAAAAGTATTCAGAGGCAGAGTGGTTTATATAGGTTAAGACTAAGGTTTAGCTTGTTTTTAGACACACAGTATTAACCTTCTTATTGAACTCAATCTTTATGTATAATAATTGAATCCAAATATGCTCCAGTCACCACATATATTTTAGCCTCACATTTGAGAACTCTAGAGTTTTGGCCTCACATTTGAGAACTCTGGAGAGCTGTGGTGAGAGCAAAATAGCGCTCCTCGTAAACCTAATGAGTCGAGAATAGGTATAGTTTAGGTTTAGAAAAGAGACGGGAGAGTTTAGAGAAGAGACACAAGAGTTTAGAGAAGTATAAATTCTTATTAATTTCAATGTATTTGATCATACAGGGAGAACATATATATACAGACTCTAACGACTTGTACCTCAAGTATTGCATATCTTAAGCTCTCCTAGAATACAAACATTCTACATATAACACATTCTCGAACATTCATGAAAACTGATAGCTTGACTATCACGTCACAGATGTAGTCCTAACACCCGCCCGCAAGCGTAACGGGTCACCTTGAACCGTAAGCTTGGTTCTATGATAAATAAATCTATCTTTGGGAGGCGGTTTTGTAAATATATCTGCAACTTGATGTTTAGAAGAAATGAACCGAACATCCAACTGTTTAGAACAAACTTGATCACGAACAAAATGATAATCTATTTCAATATGTTTTGTTCGAGCATGAAATATAGGATTAACGGTAAGATAAGTTGCTCCAAGATTGTCACACCATAATATTGGAGGAGATTTAGTAGACACCTGTAATTCTGAAAGAAGAGATTGTATCCACATAATCTCAGTAGTAGCAATTGCAAGCCCACGATATTCAACTTCAGTACTGGAACGAAACATTGTCTTTTTTTTACGATCACTCCATGAAATAAGATTACCACATAAGAAGATACAATATCCACTAGTTGAGCGTCGATCATCCAAAGACCCAGCCCAATCAGAATCCGTATACGCAGTAAAAGATAACTATATGGTGGTTGCTGGTCGAAGATATATTCCAAACGTAGATGTATGTTTTAAATAACGTAATATACGTTTGACTAAACTCCAATGAAATTCAGTTGGGTTATGCATGAATTGACAAACCTTGTTAACAACATAAGCCAAATCGGGACGAGTAAATTTCAAGTATTGTAAAGCTCCAACAATGCTTTTGTATTTCGTAGCATCAGCGAGTAAAGTACTATGATCAGATGACATATCTCCAGTTGTACTGAGTGGAGTTTGTATTGGTTTGACACCATCCATTTTAACTCTAACAAGAAGATCATGAACATATCGTCGTTGTGTAAGAAATAAATCAGAAGACGTACGAGTTGCTTCAATTCCAAGAAAATAAAACAAAGAGCCAAGATCTTTAAGTGCAAACTCATGTTGTAAACATGTACGAATAGATGCCAACCCTAATATACTGGAACCAGTAAGAATGATATCATCAACATAGACTAGCAAGAAAACAATCCATGTATCATCACGTCTGATAAATAGAGATGAATCACATTTAGAAGTAACAAAACCATTGTGTAGCAAGAAAGTGCTAAGTTTATGATACCAGGCACGAGGAGCCTGTTTCAAGCCATAAAGAGACTGATATAACTTACACACATATGTAGGAAAATTAGGATCAGTATGTCCTGGAGGCTGCTTCATATAAGCTTCTTCCTCAAGATTTCCATGTAAAAACGCATTTTAAACATCAAACAAATTGATAGACCAATTATGAGAAAGAGCCAACGTAAGAATTATAAGTATAGTGCAAGTTTGACAACTGGACTATATGTTTCACCATAATCAACACCTTATTGTTGATTGTATCCTTTGGCTACCAAACGAGCTTATAACGTTCAATGGTTCCATCAGCTTTACGTTTAATATGAAAAACCCACTTACACCCAATAAGATTCATGAATGGATGATAAGGAACTAAAGTCCACGTACCATTTTGAAGCAATGCATTGTATTCAGTATCTGATGCTTTACGCCACTTTGGATCTGTTTTGGCTTATGAATAATAAGTTGGTTCAAAGTCAGCTATAAGAGCATACTTGGAATTTGGTTTGTAAATACCATCTCTAGCTCTAGTAATCATAGGATAACCAGTAAAAACAGAAATATGAGATGAATCATTCTCTGTTGATGTAGTTGAATCAATACTAGACGAAATATGAGCATCTTGTATAGAAGAATTTGGCGCAGTAGCAGCTGAAGTAGTAACAGGCACCTCAGTTTGAGGACCGACGAGTGATGCTTTTCGAGAAACTTGAGTGTCAACAGGTGGTATATCATTACTAGGAGAAGACTGTTGTGGTAAAATATTATGAGTGGAGCTTATAGAGAATGGAATGATGTTTAGTGGAGTAGATATTACCTGATCAGTGGATGACAGAGAAGGTGTTGCCAACACAGCAAAGGGAAAGACAGTCTCATTGAACACAATATGTCGACTAACATAGATACGACCAGCAGGGATATGTAGGCACTTATACCCTTTATGTGGAGGACTGTATCCTATGAAAATACATGGAGAGGATAATGGTTGCCTTTTATGGGATCTATATGGACGAAGATGAGGATAGCATAAACACCCAAATACATGCAACGAATTATAATCAGGTGGTGTACCAAAGAGAACCTCATATGGAGAGGTTTTTGCAAGTGCAGAAGATAGAACACGATTCATTAAAGATCAAGTCGTAAAAAATGCATCATACAGTAAGATGAAGGAACTGAGGCCATATACAAAAGAGTAAGACCCGTCTCACGAATATGATGATGTCGTCTTTCAACTAAACCATTTTGTTCAGAAGTATGTGGACATGAGAATCGGTGAAAAATAACATGTTGTTGAAGATAAGAAGTGAGCTTACGATATTCAGCAGCATTGTCTGACTGGAAAAATTTTATTTTCCTGTTAAAAAGAGTTTACACATGTTTTTGAAAAACAAGAAAGATGGAAGATACTTCTGATTTGTAAGACATAGGAAACATCTAGGTAAAACGACTATGTGCATCAATTAAAATAATGTAATATCGATATCCTTCATTATACAAAACATGAGACGGACCCCAAACATCAGAGACAACTAAGTCTAAAATATTCAAATATTTAGTTGTACTAGAAGGAAATGACAATTTTTGTCTACGACATTCATGACAGGAAGAGAAAAAAATTGATAGTGTTACTAGAAACAGGAAGAGAAAACTTAGAAATAATATGACGCACAGTTCGCATCATAGGATGACCTAACCTAGAGTGCCAATTATGTAGACTAGTACGTTCTCCAACACAGGCTGCTGGAGAGACTGACGAAACATCAAGTTCATAGAGACCACCTTCCCTACGGCTGGTAGAAGTACCTTCCCCGTACATTGATCCTTCACAAGACAAAATCAGGATGAAATTCAAATAACACATTGTTATCAGTTGTTAGTCGAGAACAGATAACAAATTATGAGAGATTTGAGGAGCATAGATTGTGTTTTTAAGATGTAACTTACGATCATAAGTGCCTAGAAAAGAAGAACCAATATGAAAAATTGGAACAGAAGAACCATTACCCAATCTGATCTGGTCAAGACCGGTGTATTCAAATGGAAGACTTAGTCGGGAAAAATCATTAGTGATATGATCAGTTGCTCCACTGTCAGGAACCCAATGAGCATTAGAAGGTGATCTTGGTGCTTGAGAAATATAGGCACGAGGAGCATTAGAAAGCTGAGCAGGTGAGACTGGTGAACGAAGAGGAGGTTATGGTCTAAAATTGCGATCAAAGCGTTTCCAGCAGAGGTGTGTAGGATGTACAGCTTTATCACACAATTGACAAGGCAATTTATCACGAGTACCACCAGGTTGTTGTCTAGTGCTACTTCTAATGTTGGACATTGTCGGTCTTGAAGAAGAAGCAATATTAGCCTCGGGTTGAGAATTCAGAGTTTTGTTTTGTCGCTCCACACGCAGTTCAAAAGTAAGAAGATATGTAATAAAATCTTCAAGCTTCATGGTTCCCATTGATGTTTTAAGAGACATTATTATGGTATCATAAGATGAGTCCAAATCAGCCAGAATACAGTGACGTAGCTCAATATTGGTAATTGTAGTATCAACAACAGCAAGATTGTCTACGATATCACGAGAACGATCTATGTAATCTCTCATAGAATGAGATCCTTTCTTCAAAGCACGAAGTTCACATTAGAGGTGATGAATATGTGCATCATATTTAGAAGGAAATAGGTATTCCAGAGAAGACCATACTTCATGTGAGCTAGTAAGACGATGAACTTTTCATAAAACAGTAGGAGTTAGAGAAGAAAAAATCCAACCTATAAGAATTCTGTCTTGTTTCATCCATGTAGCATAGGCCGGATTAGGGTTTGCAGTATTTTTAAGAGTAGCAGCAGGACATGGGTTTTCACCAGTAACAAAGCCAGCAAGATCATAACCTTGAAGATAGGGAAGAAACTGAGCACGCCAAAGGGAATAATTTGTTTCATCAAGTTTGACTGTAATAATATGATGAGGTTGAGAAAAATTTAATAAGCCATCATAGATTGAGAAGAATTGAGAACTGTTGAAATTGTTGAGACTGTAGTAGATGCGGAAGCCATGGAGAAGTGTTGATGGGTGAAAATTACTCCCGCCGAATTTGGTAATTTGGGGTGTGATGAGGAATGAATTTAAACCTACAACAAATGCACTCGCGCGGTGAGTGCTTGTAGATTCGAGAGATCAATCTGTGCAAGTCCGGCCTAAACCAAGAAATGGCCTTCCTGCATTTGTTTTGGTCACAAAGTGAAGGAGATGGGGTTGATCTTAGGGAGGGAAGCGAAGAAGGTGTTGAGATTGTGAAGGTGTTGGCTTGCTTATGACTTGTGATGTAAAAGTGAGCAAGCTTACGGCTGATGTAAGGCTCGAAAGGTTTGAATACGATGTCGATTTTCTCGATCGAACTTGTGTTTTCTCGTTGTCTTGTTTGAAAATAGGGCGGAGAACCTATTTATACAAGTCATTGAGCCTCATTCACGTTTCTCGTGGGAAGTGGAGGTAGTGGAATGATGGAGTAGTGGAGTTGTGTGTCGGTAACGCACGACCCGCCTTGCCCACTTCTCCAGCTTCATCTCTAACCGTCCATGACTCCCTAACACATTCTTGTGATGGCGCGTTGCACGCCGCACGCCGTAAACCGCTGCACCAATACCCCAAGAAGTATCCCCAGCTTTGTGACATGATTGATGTCTGAATGTGGATCGTGGGTCCACGAAAGATAGCATGTAATGTTGAATTGAATAATCGCGTTATTCGTAAAGTCGATACTTGTGCAAAGATCGTGTGTATTTTATGTGTATCAGACACGGTGGTAAAGTGACGTGTAATGACCGCTCACTAACCAAATAACTCCCGACTGTGGTTGTATAACCAAGTCCGGTGAGGTCGGACGGATGAGATGATGTTTGAGACACTCATCTCGCGACCGTTGATGAAATTAGGTTTTTAAAGAGGTGCGCAAGCATCACTCTTCAGCCTTGGTCGAAACCAAGCATGGGAAGGATTTTGAGAAGACCGACCATACATGCGTGTTGACGGCATGATGGTGTAGGCGCCGTATTCCGTTCCTCATGAAAGCGCGATCCGGGCCACTCAATTTGACCCAGAAAGAGGAGTGGTCGAGATCGGTTTGCGGCAGAAATCCCTTGCCGCAAAGGAGTTGGAAACCGCGTGATTTCCCTAGTTTGGGCACGTTGCTTCAAGCGACCAACATTGGTTGGTTTTGGTCGATCACACTACCGTGTAGGTGGTAGGTTGGTGTTCACACTTATACCGATTATCCCATGAAAACGTGATCTAAGCCATTCAAATCATCCGGTGAAGTTGAGCGGTCGAGATCAGTTTAGGATTTGGGAGTGTAACCGCACGAGTTTGGGCGTGCGTTTTGGGTTGGTGGGAATGATGTGCCTTGGCCGACCGCAAGAGGAGGTAGATGGGCCCACGGTGGTCATGCGCCGGGTATGACCGGCCTTAGTTAATCCAACTGTGACCCTCCATTCGTGCCGAGAAGATGGACGCGCGTGATGACTTGAAACCCTAATTTTGGCTTTCAAAGCCGCGCGCCATGCTCTTTTGGGCTGACGGTTTTGTTGTAACCAACCACGGCTGGCTTTGACCGATTGGCCAAGTGTGTAGGCGGTCACATGGTGATTGTGTCGACATGCTCCGGCCCTTTGAGTCTACATCTACACCCTCCATCTATACCGCGAAGATGGATGGTTGAGACCGCTTTTGCAAGCACATGTAATATGCCGCAAACCCTAATTTAGGGTTTTCCGTCCATAATGCTTGGTATGGACGGTTTCTTGGCAAGCAAAGGCCAATGGTCGACCATGTGGGTCGGCCGTGTGTATTCCATACCGCTTGGGGGTGATGGAATTGATCTGTGGTCATCCAATCATGCTTGCGGGTGGATCCAATCATGCTTAAGGTGGAGTGATGGAATTGATGTCATCCAATCATGCTTGCGGAGTTGGATGACCGTGAGATCGTATTTGGCAAGCTAAGGCCGTGTGTATTCCATACCGCTTTGGGGTGATGGAATTGATCCGTGGGTCATCCAATCATGCTTGCAGGAGTTGGATGATCGCGATCGATCATATTTGGCTAAGGCCGTGTGTATTCCATACCCGCTTGGGGTGATGGAATTGATCTCGTGGTCATCCAATCATGCTTGTGGAGTTGGATGATGCGATCAGATCATATCCGAGACCGATATAGCTCAAGTCCGGATGCTCAATCGGCTAGTATAACACACCGAGAGGGGCTCAATCGGGCTAGTATAACACACCGAGAGGGCTCTGCTAGTATAACACACCGAGAATCACCTGCACGGGTATTTCAGACATGGATTCATTATAGTGCTTGAGGTTCGTGTTACTCGAAGAGTAACACTACCGCCATGCCACACCGATAATGAGTACAGAAATACAAGGCCGATATGAAATTCACAGAAGGGATTGTTGCCGCATGCTCCAAACTCGAGGAATTTCATGTATTCACAGTAATGGGATTGTTGCTACATGCTCCATTCTTGGTGAATTAAGTGAGGAGTATCCGTCACTTATAAACGGCTTTATCTTTTACAAGATGTCGCCGCATGATTTTTTTCAAAGTTTTTTACAAATTTAACCTTAAACGAAAATCCACCATCAACATTAAGTCTCGCCTAGCACATAATGGTTACATTATTGTGTGGTAGGCATGAGATGGTGACATACGTAAATGACCAAGCTAGAGTGAATACATATTTACCTGGATAGTTTCACATTGTCGCGTTTCCTCGAACCGGTCGGTCTTGATTAAGGATGCGAAGGAAGCAGTGACTTGATCCGGTGAGTCGCTTTGGTTCCTCTTGTACATGTATGAGCTCGGCCGCTCCTTCCTTCAGTGTGTACTTCCTTAGTTATACACGGCCTTCATCGTGTATATTTGATAAGCCTTGTTGATTGTTATCCCGAATTAGTAGCCTTCATAGGTGGTAAGTAGAGACTTCTCTTCCTTCTGGGATTCTGTCGACTCGTGAGATTATAAAGAATCATCTCAACGTGGTCGTTCATTCCATTTCCTGTATCTCGTGCACGCTCGATTTTCCGATTAGCCGATCGATAGTTTTGATGATCCTTTCTTTCTTTGTGTGTGCTCATAACCTCTTCTTCTCTCGCAGATTATCATGGAAGTGAGACGCCATTCTCGTTGCTTCCCGTAAAGAAGTTTTGAAGTTGACAAGCCCGAAAACCACGCGCATGGAGAAGTAATGGCTAGGATTGATCTTCCACTTCGCGAAGTCGGCCGTGC
Organism: Papaver armeniacum; assembly: GCA_023531295.1. Classification (NCBI taxonomy): domain Eukaryota; kingdom Viridiplantae; phylum Streptophyta; class Magnoliopsida; order Ranunculales; family Papaveraceae; genus Papaver; species Papaver armeniacum. Next base: position 288,891 of record JAJJWW010007175.1, read on the forward strand.
TATCCAGTGGGGATGTCTATCCCACATCTTCGTATTGCCGAGGGCGTATCTCGTGCACTTTCGGCCGCGATTGACATGGAGGAGCGGCGAGGCGCGAGGAAACGCCGCAGACACTAGTAAGCACAAGGGCAGAGAGATTTGCAGCATGGGTTGAAGAGGCGAGGGTTGAGCATGAACGACCTCCGAATGAAGGCAAGTGTGATTACCCTGTTCAGACGGCGTGATAATCCTTGATTCCGATGGCGCACGAGCTCGAACGTTTGAAAGCAACCCGCGCGGCCCCGATGTTGCTATGCCCTTTGATGCTCCCGCTGAAGATGTTGGGATGGAGTGCGCTGTCGGGCCGCCGCGGAGATGCCCGATGCGTAAACCGAAGGAGATTCAAGGGAGGCGCATCAACGGGTGATGGAGCAGACCGACAGTGATGCAAAGCGAGGCCGACTCTCTGGCGATTAGAATTTTCCTTCTTTCTTTTCCAAGCATGTTCCGTACATTTGAATATCTCCCTTGCACTCGTGGCAAACCGAGTTCAAGTTTTCCTTTCGCTTTTATGGTTTGAACAAAAGTTTTTTTTTTTTTTTTTTTTTATATGATCCTTTGCCAAAATTGCAAATGAATCTTCTCAGGAATAAGGGTGTTCCTCCACACGTGATTCTTTGTGATAAAAGAAGTAATTATCATGATGGGATATTTACGGACCTCGTGATGCGATATCTTCCCGGCTTTGTGGGCGGATGGCTCAAATCACTTCTTGCGCACACGTTCCTATTTCAAGTATTTGCTTAGGGTTTCCTTTGCTCCAGCTTGATTTAGGCCTGACCTGTGACTTTGTGTCTTTAGGAGTAGAGAGATTCTCGATGGAAATAATACTTCAATTGAATTGAGAATTGAAAATTGAAACCCTAACTATGAATGCAAGTATTGCAATCATTTTCCTGAGGAATTACAAGTGTGACACGAAATTATAATAAGGAGACACGCTGGAAAAATAGCATATGCTTTTTTTTTTTAAAGTGTGGAGGATGCCGGAAAGTGATAGCACAAGATCTTAAGTGCGGTAAGGTTTGAGCCATCGCGAGTGAATCGTTATGCCCTCCGTGTTATCAGCGTTGATGAGCTTGCAGAGCCACCTAGGATAACATCCGCTACTGTACGGTTCATCTTCTCTTTGGCGCGGGTGAGTCGTGGAGTGGTCATCTTTACCGTCATGCTTCCAACATTGAACGTAGTCACCTTCGTCACCGTGTCTCCAATTCCGAATGGGTTTGAGCGTGCGGACACTTGACCTTGACCTTGTTGTCTTTGACCAAGACAAATTTCTATGCTCTTGATAAAACGTTTGAAAGGGCCGGCTTCCCATTCACATCTCCTAGCCGGGGTTGGCTTGTTGGTTGGAGCCAGTCCCAGTGACTTGTCAAAATGAGGGGCTGAGGTTGTAAGGAAGGTTGCGTGACGAGACTTACTTGAGATTGGAACTTTTCAATGTATGCCGACTGTGCCTCTCCGGGAAGTTGCGTCATGTTGGAAAGTTGTCTAAAGCGGCAATGACAACCATCGTGTGGTCCAAAGCAGCATGTTGAGATTCTTTCTGTGTACCGAGACCCAGAGAGGACAGACTTCCAAGATGGCTTTGTTATCCCGTATCCAAGAGCGTCCTAGGATCATGTCGTAGCCGGGATGATCTTTGACCACGTAGAATTTTGCTTGCGCCGAGGCGTCTCCTATTTTGATTTCAAGATTGACGTATCCATACGCATCTCTAAGCTCTCCTCCCGAATCCTTGACCACAGCTTGGGTGACGAGTAGCTTCCTCGCTTCGAAATCTTTGCCGCTTTCAAGGTCTTGACAAAGAATGATGTTAAATTCGGAAACCGTGTCAATTAACACGCTATCGAACTTAACGCCCCTTAAACAAGTGACGGTTAGAGTCCCCGCTTCCTTGCTCGCGTCTTGCAGAGAGTCTCGAGGTTCTTGAACCGCTCCGGATGCAAACGCCCGCCCGACACAACGTGATTGAGGGCCGCAAATATGTCTTGACGCTGTCCCTTGGAGAAATACAAGATTTCACATATGCGCTCCATCATAGATTGTACGGTCTTGCGAACAGAGTCCCCGTAAATCATGCGCTTCGATAGGTAGAGGATCTCTATGAACACCTTCATTTCCAAGCCGGAGCTCCCCCGTCTCTACCTTTTCCCCGAATATTTGTTTCAACTTGTTGCAATCTTTGGTTGGATGATGGACGAACCCGTGATAGCAAAAGATCCGGGATCTTCCATCTCTTCCTGGCCGGAGGACGCCCGATAGGGGGAGCTTTACGGCGCTGCCTTGGATCCACGCCAGAGCTCTATCACTTCATTCATGGGAAAAGGAAAACCCGTGTCTTTGGCGTTTTGTGCAGGAGTTTTGTCTGTTCCTTTTCGAGACGAAGTCTTGTGTGCCGAGGATGTTCGCTTGGTTTGTTGTTCCGTTATCGAAGCTTTCCTCTTTTCTCCTCCGCATACCACACTCACGGAAGGGCCAGTGTTGTATTGTTTGTTTGTGAGACGCCTGCTTCCTCGACTTTCGCGCAAATCTTCACTTCGAACAACCCTGGTTCTTTCTAGTAATGCTGGTGCAGTTGTTGCTGAACGCTTTGCGCCTTCATGGAGTTCAGAGAACGCTTGAAAGCCCCCATTCTCTAACGAGAGCGCGGTATATAGGTATCATCCCATTGATGCATGATTCCACCAATTGCCGTTCGGTAACATTCGGGTCGTGGACAGTCCAAAGGCTTGGGTTCCCAATCTTTTAACGAAGTCGTTGGGATGTTCATTGTTCCGCCGGAGAATTCTTCCTGTGTCCGAAAATGTGATTTGTTCGATACACGAAGAAATACTTCCGTAGAAAGCACCGACCATCTCGCTCCAATTGGATATGCCGTTAGGCGCAATGTTGTTGTACTGTGTATGCCCTCCCCGTGAGTGATTTTGAGAATTCTTTTAGGCGTAAAACATGATTGTATTCATGTTCCCCCAAGGCTTCCAAGAATCGAGAAATGTGTTCACGAGCATTACCAAGATGGCCATAGAGGGAGAACTCGGGAGAGGTGTAACCTCTTGGTAGAGGAATCCGTTGCACATCTTGAGGGTACGGCGGTCGATGTTGGTGTACGTCCGTTCTGGTCCCCTTTTCCTCGATTTTGGAGAAGTCGCTCTAGATCTTCACGCGTGATGAAGTTGGAAGACCGGCCTCTCTCCCTTGGCGCCGTGAGCAACACGAGTTTCTTCATTCATGTGAGTCCGAGTGGAAACACCGCTCCGGTGTATTGAATGCATCTCTCGCCGACTCCAAGGGTTGCCGTGAATCTTGCGGCAATCGCTCACCAAAGTTTTAAGGAAAGTGAGTACCTCTTTTTCGAGTTGCGCCATATCTGTTTGAGTTTTAGCAAGAATTTCCCGTTTCTCCATCAAGTCTGCAATGGTACTAGACAGCGGTCTTCCTCTTGTGTCTCCGGCCTCGTCCCGATGGAGGAGTGAAAGTTGTTGCCTGTAACCACCGGAGGCGTAACGCTCAAGAGATGCCGTGGATTTGCGCGCCGCCCGGCTCGTGATGGGAGGTGTTACACCCACTGGGATATCCCCGCTCCGCACCGGTGGTGACAGTAGAGGTAACGGCTCCACGAGATGTGTCGACCACGGTAGCTCCACCGACAGCACTTCAACACCGGAGTGTTATCCACGCTAGCCCCATCGAATTGATTGCCGATCCGCACTCGAGTTCCACCATCTTGAAATGAATTGCCGATCGAATTGGTTCTAAGATCTACCCTTTTTGAAATTGATGAAATTGAATCGGATTTCAAAGAAATTGATTTTACGACCGAGAGATTAATCTCCCACCGTGGTCGCCAATTGTTGATGGGTGAAAATTACTCCCGCCGAATTTGGTAATTTGGGGTGTGATGAGGAATGAATTTAAACCTTACAACAAATGCACCGCGCGGTGAGTGCTTGTAGATTCGAGAGATCAACCAGGCAAGTCCGGCCTAAACCAAGAAATGGCCGTTCCAGACTTGTTTCTGGTCACAAAGTGAAGGAGATGGGGTTGATCTTAGGGAGGGAAGCGAAGAAGGTGTTGAGATTGTGAAGGTGTTGGCTTGCTTATGACTTGTGACATTTAAAGAGTGAGCAAGCTTACGGTTAATGTAAGGAGGCTACGATGTCGATTAACACTTGGTTTGTTTTCTCTTGTTGTTTGAAAATAGGGCTGAGAACCTATTTATACAAGTCATTGAGCCTCATTCACGTTTCTCGTGGGAAGTGGAGGTAGTGGAATGATGGAGTAGTGGAGTTGTGTGTCGGTAACGCACGACCGCCTTGCCCACTTCTCCAGCTTCATCTCTAACCGTCCATGACTCCCTAACACATTCTTGTGATGGCGCGTTGCACGCCGCACGCCGTAAACCGCCGCACCAATACCCCGCAAGTATCCCCAGTTTGTGACATGATTGATGTCTGAATGTGGATCGTGGGTCCACGAAAGATAGCATGTAATCGTTGAATTGAATAATCGCGTTATTCGTAAAGTCGATACTTGTGCAAGATCGTGTGTATTTTATGCAGTATCGGTGCATTACGGTGTGGTAAAGTGACGTGTAATGACTGCTCACTAACCAAATAACTCCCGACTGTGGTTGTATAACCAAGTCTGGTGAGGTCGGACGGATGAGATGATGTTTGAGACACTCATCTCGCGACCGTTGATGAAATTAGGTTTTTAAAGAGGTGCGCAAGCATCACTCTTCGCCTTGGTCGAAACCAAGCATGGGAAGGATTTTGAGAAGACCGACCATACATGCGTGTTGACGGCATGATGGTGTAGGCGCCCGTATTCCGTTCCTCATGAAAGCGCGATCCGGGGCCACTCAATTTGACCAGAAAGAGGAGTGGTCGAGATCGGTTCATGCAGTAAATCCCTTGCCGCAAAGGAGTTGGAAACCGGCGTGATTTCCCTAGTTTGGGCACGCTGTTTCAAGCGACCAACATTGGTTGGTTTTGGTCGATCACACTACCGTGTAGGTGGTAGGTTGGTGTTCACACTTATACCGATTATCCCATGAAAACGTGATCTAAGCCATTCAAATCATCCGGTGAAGTTGAGCGGTCGAGACGGGCTTTAGGATTTGGGAGTGTAACCGCACGAGTTTGGGCGTGCGCTTTGGGTTGGCCGGGAATGATGTGCCTTGGCCGACCGCAAGAGGAGGTAGATGGGCCCACGGTGGTCATGCCGGTATGACCGGCCTTAGTTAATCCAATCTGTGACCCTCCATTCGTATCGAGAAGATGGACGCGCGTGATGACTTGAAACCCTAATTTTGGCTTTCAAAGCCGCGCGGCCATGCTTTTGGGCGGACGGTTTTGTTGTAAACCAGCCACGGTTGGCTTTGACCGATTGGCCAAGTGTGTAGGCGGTCACATGGTGATTGTGTCGACATGCTCCGGCCCTTTGAGTCTACATCTACACCCTCCATCTATACCTGCGAAGATGGATGGTTGAGACGCTTTTGCGCACATGTAATATGCCGCAAACCCTAATTTAGGTTTTCCGTCCATAATGCTTGGTATGGACGGTTTCTTGGCAAGCAAAGGCCAATGGTCGACCATGTGGTCGGCCGTGTGTATTCCATACCGCTTGGGGGTGATGGAATTGATGGTCATCCAATCATGCTTGCGGAGTTGGATGACCGCGGATCGTATTTGGCAAGGCTAAGGCCGTGTGTATTCCATACCGCTTGGGGGTGATGGAATTGATCCGTGGTCATCCAATCATGCTTGCGGAGTTGGATGACCGCGATCGATCGTATTTGGCAGGCTAAGGCCGTGTGTATTCCATACCGCTTGGGGGTGATGGAATTGATCCGTGGTCATCCAATCATGCTTATGGAGTTGGATGACTCGCGATCGATCGTATTTGGCAAGCTAAGGCCGTGTGTATTCCATACCGCTGGGGGTGATGGAATTGATCTCGTGGTCATCCAATCATGCTTGCGGAGTTGGATGATCATGCGATCGATCATATCCGAGACCGAGTACCAAGTCCTGGATGCTCAATCGGGCTAGTATAACACACCGAGAGGGGCTCAATCGGGCTAGTATAACACACCGAGAGGGCTCTGCCAGTATAACACACCGAGAATCACCGTACGGTATTTCAGACATGGATTCATTATAGTGCTTGAGGTTCGTGTTACTCGTAAGAGTAACACCTACCGTCATGCCACACCGATAATGAGTACAGAAATACAAGGCCGATATGAAATTCACAGAAGGGATTGTTGTCGCATGCTCCAACCTGAGGAATTTCATGTATTCACGTAATGGGATTGTTGCTACATGCTCCATTCTTGGTGAATTAAGTGAGGAGTATCCGTCACTTATAAACGGCTTTATCTTTTACAAGATGTCACGCATGATTTTTTCCGTTTTTTACAAATTTAACCTTAAACGAAAATCCACCATCAACACCTAGAATCCAAGTTTTTGATTTTGATGGCTCACAAGATGACAAAATCGGGTCACCAAATAATAATCTTCAAAACCTCTTATCCTATTAATTTTGTGAATGGCTAAGAACGCACTCGATTAATTAGTGGTAATGATTAATCTAAAATAAACAAGATTAGTGATTAAATTAGACTAATAATTTGATTTATAATTAGCTTTTGAAAATAAAGATAAAAAATCGGGTTTTTTTTTTTTTTTTTTTTTTTTAAATCGAACTTACAGTTAGGTTTCCTAACCGTAAATATAAGATATGGCTAGGAGTTTATATTTTCTCAACCGTAAACAAAATCTGGGTAACTTACCGTATAGGTTTTCCAATCGTAGATTTTTTTTTATTTTGCCGAAAAGACTTTTCCTAATCGTAAATATTATATATATACTGTTAGGAGTTCATATTTCCCAACCACAAACCAAACCGATTCGATGGTTGGTATTTCATATTTTTGCGACAGTAGAATTAGTCTACGGTTAGAAAATATTGATTTCCAATTGTATTCTGTTTAGAAACTAATTTCTAAATCCTCTAGCTTAGTCAAATCTAAGCTATTCATGCAATCAAAAACAAAACAAAAAATAAAGATGGGTTTTTAGGTTTCACCTAATTGAAATCATTTCTGGTTGAGGAACGAAAATTAATCGTCATTAAAGAAGAAGAGAAGAAAAAGAAGAAAATGAGGAGACGTTTTTTCTGTTTCTCTTGGTTTAGGTTTAGTTATTTTGATTATAATTAGATTTAGGTTAAGAGTAAAAATAACATAAAAGACATGTTATTTTTTTTTTTTTTATTTTTTTTTTTTGCTCGGTAAAAAAAGTTATATTAGGCAAACATCAGTTGTTACACAAGAGACAAGAATGGAAAACAGAGTTCCCCATCCACCATGCGCCTTTACAATAAAAGGGCATTCCCAGCTCAAAAATGAGCACAACAATTGCTATACTTACATAAAGTAAGAAGACCCATGAACATAAATCCATAACCTACTATGCACCTTTTACAGGAAAAAAAAAAAAAAAGGCATACCAAGTAGCACAAAGACTACCTAACAACAATGCTATTTACAAGAACCTTTTTTTTTTTTGGGACCATGATTTTTTTGGGGGCATGGTCTTATTAGGACACCTTCCCTATAGTTATAAGGGGTGTCCTAAAATGTTAAAATGACTAACCTACCCTTAACCTAATTTAATTTAAAACCAACCTAATAACCACCTATATATATATATATAACCACCATCTCCTCCCACCACCACCGTCGATTACCACCACCACCTCCGATTATCACCACCACCGATTACCACCACCACCTCCGATTCACCACCACCGTCGATTACCACCACCACCTCTATATACATAGATTAATTTAAATCATTAACAAAGATATTTTCACAAACTCATTACTTGTCATTCATTTTTGGTTGAAAAAATGAGAAGTAATCATCAAAATGAGCTGAAAATGGAAGTTGCAGAGAGGTTTAATGGAGGTTTTTTTTTTCAGAGACAAGTTCGGTTATGTCGCAAAAAAAAAGTCTCAGCCGAACTTTTAGTTCAGTTTCGTCGCAAAAGTTCGGTTATTGTGAATTAATTTTTTCTGAACCGAACTCAGAATTCGGTTGATTCGCAAAAAATACTTTTAACCGAACTATGGAATAATTCCATACATGCATTTGCAAGTGCAGCTCTGTTGGATCGCAAAAATTTTTAAGTTTTTACTTTAACCGAACGTTTGCCTAATTGCATATATAAGCTCAGTTCGGTTATTCGCAAAATATGATGAAGTTTGCGAACCAACCGAACTTCTAACACTTGGTTACTTTTAACCTGCAGTTCGGTTGGGAACTTGGTTGCGTTGAAGTTTGCGAACCAACCGAACATACCTCTGTGAATGAGTTCGGTTAGCTCGCAAAAATAATTTCAAAACCGAACTCTTCTCTATATAGCCAAATGTTAAGTTCGGTTTAATCGCAAAAAATAAAATTCTGCGAACTTACCGAACTTTGTTGTTTAAAGTTCGGTTACAACGTGGTCTAGTCGACTCAACCGAACAAAACTCGGTAAACTCAAGCATAGTAGTTCGGTTACATTTGATTTTTCATCAGCTAGCCGAACAAACAAAAACTCCATTAAATCTCTGGTTGCAGAAAGTTCGGTTACATGTTATTCATATAATAAAACCGAACTTTGTTGACCTGGTTGAAATTTTTTTTGTTACAATTTTGATTTTCAAGATATTTTAGGCCGTTTATAGCAACATTCACTAAGTAACAAGCATACTTCGGTACCCAGAGGAAGTTTTTTCTCCATATTCACCCATCTCAAAATAATTTTTTTTCTCCATCTTCTTCTTCTTCTATCACTATAGTCACTCAATAATTCTAGTTCTCTTAAAAAAAATCTATTAATTTAACCATAATCAAAAATTAATCACACTAACTAATCATTATACAAAAATAATCAGGAGGGTAATTTTGGTATTAATCTAAATATTTAGATAAGGGGTGACCTAGAATTACTTCTAACGTCTTACCCAAAATAAACCATGGTCCCCCAAAAAAATACCTGGTTTGATTGGGGGGCCAGACCTTTTAATTGGGGGCCAAGCACTAGATGACAAAAAAGGTCACCCATTCCTAATTTGGGTCACCCCTTATAAAAAAAAATTTAAAATGGCTAAAATGCCCCTAAGTGATTAGTATTAAGAATTAATTATTTTGATTAGTGTGGTAATTGTGTTTAGATAAAAATCTGATTTTAGGATAAAAATTTGTGGAGATTTTATTTTTGGGTTTTATGTGTTGAGAAGAAGAGGAGAAGTTTTTGAGTGGAAAAATTAGGGTTTTTGAAATGAGTGATTCAAGTGGAGGGAATGAGGTTGGTGAAGCTTCAAATAACAACCATGATTGTGTTGATGGTTATATTGTCTCAACTAATCATATGGATTGGATGTTTGATGAGGAGATGTTAATGGAGGAAGCCATGAATAATGGTGGAAATGAAGATCATACTCCTCAAAATGAAGGAACCGATACTCCAAATGAAGAACCCGCACCTCAAAACAATCAGGTAAACCTCATATACTCTTGAAATTGTCTGAATGGTGCTCCAAGGGGTCGATTGATGGTCACTGTTTAAGTCGTCAGTGTGAGAGTCGTTATAGTCGGGGGTTGGATTCATTAACGACTCTTAAAAGTCGTCAGTGAATTGGAATTACCGATGACGACTCAAACCTGCAACTTTTCCAGGTTATGAAAAATCGTTAGGGGCGGGTGATAAACACTGACGACTTTTTATGGTAGGTCAAAAAGGGTCGTTAATATGTTTTGTTTAAAGACCAACGACTCTAAACCCAGAACTCTCAGTAAATAAAACACTTAGAGTCGTCATATATGTATTCATATAAGATGACGACCCTATCTCGCAATTTCAACTTTTAAGTAGAGTCGTTCGGTGTTTTATTTATTATAATAACGACTCCCTTGCATTTCGGATTATCATAAGTTTTGATTTCATAGAATCATTTCATTGAATCGTAAAAGGCATACATCTTTCATAGCGATACATTAAAGGAAATGAAATACAATAGATAACAACGGTGCACTTATACACCTAATCATAAATGGCGTAATTATACATGGTGCCTTCCAAGATAAAGTAGCAATCGTCGAACTCAAACTTTTTCCCACGAAGCTCCTCGTAATAGCCATACGCCTTCCTCAACCGAAAACGCAAACATACTCGTTAGTATTGTTGAAAGCTTTGGATAAGTTTTACCTCTTGTTTAAATACTTACTCTCATAGCACCCGAAATATTGGGCATGGCTTCCCTTCGGCCTTGATTTCTCTTTTGAAAACTTCACACTCGAAGAATATCTCCTCGAACTGTTCCTTGACGAGTTTCAAAGACCTTGAGTTGCAATTTCCGTCTAACGCCACAAAAACGATGAATACACGGTTCCACCAAGCATCCGATGTTTGATCAATGTCTTTTCCTAGATCTTCAAAGTGGTTTGTGACTGTTTTCCAAGCTCTCACAATAGCACAATTCTCTTCCGAAGTGTAAGTACTAGTCATGGTGTTTCCTCTTCTTTTTCCTCTTGGATAATAAATGTATGAGAATGAATGTGAAGGTTTAGAATTATGGTTTGGGTGAAGAATGTGTGAGGTATGGGTCTCTATTTATAGAGATTAAGGAACCAACAGTCATTTTTTTGAATTTTTAACCGTTGCCCGACTCAACCACATTTGGTGAATTCAAAATTCACATTAACTGCATTAAGGATCGTCATTATGTATATTAAACAAGTGACGACTCTTGATGATAGAAAGTGTCGTTAATGTGTTATGTTTACTGAATGACGACGCAACCGTCAAATAGTCTCTGTGTCAATTGACCTTTAGAGTCGTTAATATTTTCTTTTCCCAAAATGACGACTCATGCCAAGAATTTCAAACAATCTTTAGAGTCGTCACTTTTGCTTTAACGAATCATGACGACCTTTATGAACTATAGTTATTGCACCGATATTTGAAGTCATGTGTTTTATTGAATCCGAAAAAACATACATGTAGTTCAAATAAAATAGAAGGAAAACACATTAAATTGTTCAATACATTGCCATAGAAAATCTATACGAGTTTAATTATATTGGGCGAATTGCCATTCAACTTCCTCCAAGAGAGTGTAGCAGTCCTCGTGCAAAAACTCATGGCCGTACTTTAATTCGTATTGGGTCCGACCCAAAGTATACTGGAAAAACAATTTTTTAAATAAGTTAGCGTTGTTGAATAATGATAACCAAATTAAATTTTTTTTGATCAAAGCAATATTGATTCACAAACTTACTCTACTCATTCGAGGTTCGTTCGGCATAGCGTCCTTACGAGCTTTCAATTCGTTTCTTAGCAGTACGCATTCATTGTATAAATATGCGTACCTTTCCCTTATTTGTGGGAGCGTCCTCCTATAACGATTTCCGCTTAGTGCTTTGAATACCTTAAACACCCGTTTCCACCAAGCATTGGTGTTTTGATCATGCCCAAAGTAAGGCCCTCTTGTTGGGTCTTCGGCATCGCCACCCATTGCGCTTCCTCAACGGAGTGCTTTGTGAGAGTGGTGTGTGCTCTGACAATAGCAACATCTTCTAGATTATTGAAAGGAGTTGAAGCCATTTTTGAGTGTTTGAAAGTGATAGGTGACTGATTTAGGAAGATTAAAAGTGATGGGTGAATAAGTTTGGAAGAGATAGGTGTCTATTTATAGCAAAAATGTACCCAACGGCTAGTTTTTTTTTAAATTAAAAACAGTTACTTCTGCAATAACTGCTCTTACTAGTCAAAGTTACCGTTGATTTTCAAATTCTCCACTAAGTTCGTCTAGAGTCGTCAAGCTAGATATATAAACAAGAATGACCACGGGTGAAAATCGGCAGCATGGTTTATATTTGGGAATGTAGAGTCGTCGTGTATAAAGAGGGTCGTCATTTGTCGAGGAATGGGTCGTTGTTCTCGCAAAATTAATGTTGACGATCGTTAGTGTCGCCAACCTCAGAATAATGATGACGATCAAGTAGAGTCGTCATTTTAACATCTCGTAAATTAACGATCGGATTATGATATGTTTTTCTTTTCTATGTAGTTGGTTGTACGGGCGAGCTCTCAACCTAACCCGTCTCCATTATGGGTCCGGGATACCTCCCAACACTATATGACCGATTTGGTACGTTTTTAATGTTTGAATCGATGTATATCTTTATGAAAATTGTTTAATTAGTGTTGCATCATGAACGTGACATTGGTTTTAATGTAGACGTGGGAGATAAGGCTGATGTCAAGGAATGGATTATTTCCAAGGCAAAAGAGAAGATGTGCGTAGTTGTTCAAAGCAAACACGTTGATTATAAGCAAATGGAGATGGTATGCGAGAGAGAGGGGGATAAGGAAGAAAGTCACAAAGGGAAGAACTACAAGTATGAGAAGAAGACGACGAGGGTCTACAAAACTTCGTCGAAGAAGATTCGATGCCCCTTTGGATTATTTTCAAAAGGCATCCCGAAACTAATCTATGGAGGTTGTATAGTATTAGGATGGTCGTCACAACCATCCTCCACCTAGTACTCTTTTAGGGCACCCAAAGATATGCAGATTGAAACCACATCAAATGGAAAAGGTACGGCAGATGAAGCGATGTAGGCCCCTTCAGATCCTAAATGCAATAAGGGCGGAAGATAAGGCAAACCTGTCTATTATTTCCACAATCTACGCTGCCAAAGCAACGATCAAGAGAACTGAATGGGATGGTAGATTAATTATGCAACAATCAGAGTGGTTGCGAGAAAAACTTAACTACACCATGCAAACAAGGGTGGGTCCGGGCGACAAAGTGACACATATTTTTCTTGCCCATCCTAGGATGGTGGATTTGGCTCAGTGTTTTTACCAGGTCTTGTTCATAGATTGCACCTATAAGACCAACAAGTATAACATGCCATTGTTGAACGTGGTTAGTCATACTTCGGATAAGCAATCATTCACCGTGGCATGGTGCTTTATGGAAAAGGAAGAAATAGAGGACTATGTTTGGGCTTTTGAACAAGTTCGGTTGATTTACCGAGGCGAAGACACACCGCGGGTTATAATTACGGATAGGTATTTTGCAGTCATGAGTGCCGTTCGTCAAGTTTTTCCACATGCTCAACATTTTCTTTGTACGTGGCACATCCAAATGAATATTTTTTCTAATTGCAAGAATCATATCCAAAAAATCAAGCCTGCAAAGGGTAATCAACGTTCCAAGGAGGAAGACGAGCGTTTAAGTAAACTTTCAAAAAAAGAGATAAATAAGAGAAAAAGAAAGAAAAGGAAAAATATCTTCAAGATGGTGATCTATGGGAGGATTTCGCAAAGATTGGGACCGTTTGGCTCATTCAAGACCGAAGTAAAGTACTATGCAAATCTTCAAAAGTTTATTGATGATTGGAGTACGGATCATAAGAAGGTTGTCGATTATTGCCTAGATACATGGTTGAATCCTTGGAAGGAAAAGTTTGTTTATGCATGGACCAATAAGTACAAGCACTACAAAAATGAGTCCACGAGTATAGCAGAGCAGTCCCATGGGCGTTTGAAAAAAAATTCTTCAAGAGAACACGGGTGGGGTAGTTACGGTACAGGAAGCTATTCACGAGCACGCCGAGGATGACCTTAGCAAGATAGTGACTCAGATGGAGTATAGTAAGGACCGTTTTTTGAAGCAATACATGGAAGACAAAGAATTGCTACGTGGGGTTTCGCACCAAGTGTCATGGTGGGCAATAAAGCATATGATGACTGAACTTAACAAATTTCGAGCGAAATCTTAGATGGAAAAGTCATTAAATGTAATTGTACAACTGAGACGTGGCTTGGCCTCCCGTGCAAACATAAGCTCGGTGGGTACAAGGGGCTCATTCCCATTGAAGATATCGATCCTTTTTGGAAGCAACTTGGGTTCATCCCAAATCCCACAGTGAGCGCCGATGAACAATTTGGAGACCTTGAGATTAGCAAGTATATCAATGAGAAATATCGAAAACGAATTGTGCAGAAGACAGACATCTTGGTTTCTAATTTGTGGCCGGCTGCCCGTAAGAGCTTGGGAGTAGAAGAAGAGCCAAACAAACAAAAACCAACGGGTAGACCCACAACTAAAAAGTCTTTTAGAGAAACCGTGAAAGCGGCAAAGAGTTGCAAAAGCGACTGTCACGTCATCGTATGTCCAGCGGAATATACGGAGTATGAGAACTCTTTCGTACCCAAGGCAAGGGGCCGCCAAAGGAAGACATGGATGTTGTAGACCATGTGGTCGGTACCCAAAGAAAGCCAAACGAGCGGAATGGTGACGATAAGAGGAATAAAAGGTAATCCGCACACCCCTAGAGATTCCCAAGGAAGACCACATCGTGTTGCTTATACTTTGTATAAAGAGTATACCGACCAACTTCCTCACGTCATCTTGATCACCTTTTATCAACCGACGACGTTGACGGCGATGGAAATTGTGGTTACCATGTTGCAACGGAACAATTAGGGCATTTCGACGAGGCCGACGAACTTAAGCTCACCCAAATCGAATATGCAAGAAAAAAAATGGCGAGAAAAACTAGTTCAGGACAAACAACTATATTTGAAAATGCTCATGGAAGGAGATCAAAAGAGAGGGAATTGAAGTTTAGGGAGTTGGTTTCAAACGTGAAATGGAGGAAGGGGTCGAAGAAGGTAGGTTATAAGTTTTGATGCAAATGCCTTTTGGTGGCCAACTTTTGGCGGACACATTCACTTGTGCTGTAATTGTATTCAGCAAAGGCTTCCCCGGAGCCTCTTGTATGTACGTACCCTCAAAAACTAGGTGCGAGGCGGCGACAAAGAAAAGAAGAATTGTAATGGCACATGTCAATGATAACCATTACATAGGCTTGAAGATTTCCGAAGAATGTCCTCTACCACGGGTGTATGGTGATTGGGGAGAGTACACCAAGGAGTGGACAAACCAAAGATGAGTATGGAATGAACATTTGGAATGCTATGGACCCAACCCCGGTTTACTTAGACTTGGGAAATGAATCGTGAGAGAAGATGTTTGTTCTCAACTATGCATTGCATTTTTTGAAGCATACTTTTGATAATGGTTGTATTTTCTACCCAGATATTTGTATCTTGAAGAATGCTTAATGAATACAATGTGACAGTCTCCTGGATGTTTTTCCAACTAAGAGTCGTCATCCATATGTACATAACCATTAACGACTTTAACGTTGAAAATGTGCCAGTCTCCTGGATGTTTTTTCAGCAATACAGTCGTCATCCATATGTACATAACCATTAACGACTCTAACCATAAAAATGTGACAGTCTCCTGGATGTTTTCAGCAATACAGTCGTCATCAATACATACCTAAACATTAACGACTCTAACGTTGAAAATTTGACAGTTTCCTGGATGTTTTTCCAACTAAGAGTCGTCATTATTATATACCTAAACATTAACGACTTTAACCTTAAAAATTTGACAGTCTCCTGGATGTTTTAAGAACTAGAGTCGTCATAGGTATAGTGTATACATGGACGACTCTAATAAGAAAACCCCCAACGGATTTTTTTGTATACACTTTTTCCCAAAAAAAATAGCCGTTGGTAACTATTGTATATATAGAGGAACACTTCCAGGAGCAAATTCAATTGAAAACCACCTCAAGAATTTTAGTTTGTAAATGGCAAATCCTTCATCGACTACCAATTCAATTGATAACATACTTAGACGATGCAAGCGACCAACCAAATCAATATTGGCAATGGAAGAAGAGATACGCAAGAAAAGCATGCGACCTACTAAAAAACCGTACACTTTCACGCCATATCCTACTAAGGAAGAAGAAGAGTTGCGTGAGGCCAAAAACGAGCCGAAGAACAATCCCAACTCCGAGAAAGATTCAAGCAAGTCGAGGAAGAGACCGAATGGGTTAAAAATTATTACATCGTCAGGGATCTCCATGAAGAACATCAACATGATACTAAATTTTGGAGCCAAGTTGGTTCGGGTCCTTTCGTTAATAACAACAAGAAACTACGATATCCTTATTTGCCATCCCACATCAGTCATAGGACGATTCTTGTTATGAAATGGTGCACCAAGTACAACGAGTTTCTCGCGAGGCACAAAGGGGATAGGCGTGCTGCCCAGGACGCATATACCAAATGGAGAGGAGAGCCTTTTTATCACATCGAAGCCGCAATGCTAGTTGAATCTCGTACCAAAAATAAGAATAACATGTAATGTGTTCAAAGGAATTTCCACCTTCTAATTCATATTTAGTATGCTATTATTCCAAGTTTCCTTTCAATCGATATTCAATTTTTTTTAATAAACAGTCGTTATCTATGTTTATTAATTCAGTGACGACTGTACCTTAAGTCGTGAAGACAACCTGCTCTTGAGTCGTCAACTACTTTAATCACATAATTAACGACCCATGTTGTGAAATTCAAAAAAAACGACCGTTGGGATTTTCTTCTATATAATACCACCCCATCCTCTTGAGCAAATAGCCCAAAATCATTTTATTTTCCACCAAACTACGAAATCTTTCAATTGCAATGGCTGAATGGGAACCGTATGAAGATTTGTGTCTCGTTAAATCGTTTGCTAATACCTTTCGTGAACGTCCAAATGAAATCTATTCAATGTTTTGGAAGAGAGTTAAGGAGTTCTTCTACGGTCGTCTGCCGAATCCTAATAACCGAAAATGGAGAGACTTGGCATTTCGATTCAACTACATTAAAAGTGCAATGAGAGAGTATGTAAAAGTTAGAAATATGGTGTACGACCATCATCCCCAAGCTCCTCTTAAGGAAAAAGTGAGTAATTCTTTAATATTTATACTTTCCTCATGCTTCAAAGTTACTAACATATAACATTCCTCCTTTAATTTCAGCTGGAACGTTTCAATGGGTTATGGACAATACGTAATGGGGATACTAAGTTCATTCACCACAAAGAATATACAACGTTGTATCGTCGAGCGAGAAGGTTCATTGACGAACATTTGATGTGTCAAATTCAAGAATTCCCATATTAACTATTATGTAATTCGAGATTGATGAAATGTTAACTGAGAATCAAAGAGTCGTTACCATTCTATGTTATAAACATAACGACTCTATTATTTTAACTAAGGGTCGTCAGTATATCCCATATAAAAGCAACGACTCTGTATACCTAAAAGGGGTATTTTTCGGATTTAATACACATATTAAAGTCGTTAACCTGCTATATGATCCAGATAACGACTTTATCCATAGAAAATATTGTTCATCTCCTGGATGTTTTGGCTAACATAGAGTCGTCATTGGTTTATACATAATAAATAACGACTCTAGACATATAAAATGTCGTTCATCTCCTGGATGTTTTGATGACCTAGGGTCGTCAGTGATTTCAATATAACCAGTAACGACTCCATACAGGAAAAAAAAGGTCATCACTGTTTTCATTTCCCTCAGAGTCGTTAGACTTCTAATTGAAATACTTAACGACTCGGTGTGTCACAATTAGGGTCGTTAATATGCTACAGAACAAAGCTGACGACCCTAACTCTATAACAGTGTATAATCTGGACTGCATGAGAGTACTACATTATTCTAACAAACATACTAGTAACCATCCTTCTTAAAAAAAAGTAGTTTCAACAAACCATCCAAACCAAACACATAAGTAGTTTCAACAAACACATAAAGTAAAATAAACGTAAGTTCAAGTAGACGGTAACATCTCCTCACTCAAGACCACCATCTCGACCTCGACCTCCTCCTTACTTCCCGACCGGAAACTCTCCGGTTTTCTTAGGAGGAGGACCCCGAGTATCACTGCCCCTCGGGGAACCACCATCTTCTCGGGTACCTTGTTCATCATGATGTTGGCTACTTTGCCCTGTTCACCACGTTGTTGTGCTAGTTGGCTACGTGTTTTCCGGTCCTCTTACCTTCCTTAGCCAGCTCAGCAAACATCTTCTTTGCATTGGGATTTTCAATGTGCGTGCAATAATCAGCGACTGACGTTGCTTCTCAGATCAAGCACTTCCCTTTGTCACCGAGCAACAAAAATCCTTGACAAAAAGCTTCATTCGTTCCCTCTATATACATTAAAAAAACAATTCTAATGAATCAACTATATTTGTATGTAAATGAATAACACAATTACACAAATAAATACTCACCACTAGTTTAAGAATGGTAGTATCATCTCTACCGTCAGCTTGAGAAGAAGATGTGGATGCCCTGTTGGTCCTCCTACCCGTAGTCTGATCGATCCGTATTACCCTACCATGGGAGAAGCCTTCGTACCATTGATAGTAATCCGTTGTTGCCTCGTAACCTTTATCCACATGCACCCAAAATGTGATGTCTACGAGGCTAGAATGTCTATTGTTCCAATGCTTGACATCAGTTGCAGTTCATAAACCACTTTTATTTCAGCTTTGCCGGGCCTCACATTTGTTCAAATTGTGCTTGAACGGAGGTACATCGTCTTCATCGGGTGAATCTTGAACAAACCCAAGTTGACGCATGATTCTCAAAGGATTGTACATTGAAAAACCGTTAGGGTGAAACAAAGGGCCATGGTAATACACGACATCTTCCATTGCGCCAACTCTAGCATCCTTGTAAGGAGTAAAGATTACCTCTTCCGCCGTGATGTTGTCGAGTTTTTTTACGCATTTCTATCAAGGCATCAGTTTGTTCCCTATCCTGAGAACCGGAGTACAACCAACGGGTTCCTGTTGGACTACCTGGGCTCCATTTTGAGTTGATTTTCACATCTTCATTGTCTTTGAACAGTGACGGGAAATGATCATAAATCCACACCTATTTTAAACAATCAAATAAACATAAAAATATATCGAAGGAAAAAACATACTAAAAGAAGACAACTTTCATCAATCCAAATACACGGATTAGAGCCAAATTCCCATTAATTTGAGAAGTTCGTTCGCGAGATCCCCTGGGAAAGCCGACCATTCGAGATGTGCAACTATGGCAGTCCCCCCAAGAGTACTTGTTCACATCTTCTAAGGGGTCCAAAAGTCGAAGAAGGTTGGCGCTCACCCCGTTACCTTTGTTGTCGGGAAATACAACCGACGCAAGGACGTACAACAAATAAGCGACCGCCGCATAACGACATTCCATATCGAGAGACCTCCTTTTTTTCCTTGTCTTCTGCATCAAGCAAACATCTTCCTAATGTCTACAAGTTTGAACTCTTTCTTCGGGTACTTAGTTCCTACACGAAAAGACCATCGTCTTCTCTTTATCCCGACCAAACAAGTTCTTGGTCCATGTATAAATTTCATCCCAACTAGGCCTTCTCTTGAAATTCTCACTTGGTTGATTTACCCTCGACCGCACCCCTAATATCCGTTTCGCATCATCGGGGAGTCAATGCCATCTCGCCAAAAGGAAGTTGGAATGTGTCGACTTCAGCGTAATACCTTTCACAGAAACTAGATACTGCGACCTTGTCATACGCAATCACAGAGTTCACAACGGCATTGTACAAACCGGAGTTTTCAACATATTCTCTAACTCTTGCACATTCACCTTCTAGCGGCCACAACTCCATTTTCTTAAAAGAAGATTGGTGCCTGAAGAGACGTGCGGCATTCTTATGATCCTGCAAAAAATAAACAATTAAATATTAAAAATCATATGAGAAAAGTAATATAAACCAACTAATCAAATAACAAGCAAAGTTGGGATTCTTACTATTGTCTCATAGATTGTATGAGCCCACGATCCAGAATATCCAAATAGAACTTTGCCCCCATCTCTAGGTTCTCCTCTTGGTTTACCACTTCGAAGAGGATCCAACATCAAACGAGGCGCGGGAACGTGTCTCGCGCTCGGTGCAATATCGGTTCCATCCTTCTTAACCCTCTTTACCGGCTTCGGCTTTGCATTCTGTTCTTCAGCTTCTACATCTTGTTTACCATCATCCTCTTCATCATCATCCCCTTCATCCTCTTCCTCCTCATGACCACCATTATTACCTCCATCCCCTTCCTCATCATCATCGTCACCATTACCATCATCAGAATCATCACCACTAACATTATCTTCATCATCATTGTCACTCTCTACTTCCTCTTCACCTCGTACGGGAGGATCTTCTTGTATCTCCTCTTCTTGGATTTCTTCTTCTTCACCACTACCGCTAGCGGAAATGTGAGAGTCCGATTGAGATGAATCCGACAACTCATCACCTTTGTCTCTTGGTTCGGTGATAGAAAATGATACCTCACTCGGCTTCTTACCGCGTAATGGACCGGCAAGTAAGTATTTATCATGGCGTGGAGGTTTGGAAGGTGGAGTTATCGTCATTGGAACCTTGCCTTTGGTTCTGCATTTGGTTTCGAAACCAAAAAACAAAAAAAACCCAATAAGACATCAACTTTATGGTTATCAGAAAAAGAGTCGTCAATACGATAATCTAAAACACAACCGACCCTTGTATATCTTGTGACGACTCAAAGTCATATGATGACGACCTTTTCAAATAACAAAGGGTCGTCAAGAAAACAATAACGATCCTACGATTTGTGTTGACGACTCTAGGGAACATACTTAAGTGACGACTCAAGGGGAAATGAGATGACGACCCTATCAATTTTTGGAACAGAGGGTTGTTCGAGTTCCATCTAGAGTCGTTAGGGAATAAATAAGGGTCGGCAAACAAGAGTCGTCATCTGCAACATAACAGATTAACGACTCTATTCTAGGGCAAAATTCACCGAAGTAGCGAATCAAGGGTCGTCATCTTCAACCTAATAGGCTAACGATTTTTCATAAAATAAACATGCAAATGAAAAGTCGTTAGGGGTATCCACTACGATACTAACGACCCTTTAACTGAAACCGCAAAATTTCAGTTACCAGACTCAAATTCGCAATCAAAACACAACTAAAAAACGCATAGAAGGTGGGTTTAAGTTCACATACCTTCTAATTGGACCCATATCTTCTTTGGGTTTCGATTTTTTGGGTTTTGGAGTTCCTCCCTCGATAACTTTTCCTTTGACGGCGTCGAGGAGATTGGGGATTTGACGTTCTTTGCGAGCGGTCTGTTTTGTACAAGCCATGTTTGAAGAAGAATTTAATCGTCGATTCTCTTCTAACATCGACGATTAGACGATGAATCGGTCGAAGAAAAAAAAACTCGGGCGGAGTCGTTAATGGTGGTGGTGGAGAAGAGAAGGGGAGGAGAGGAAGATGAAGAGAAATGGGAGGAGAGGAAACTGATGGTATATGAAATTGGGGGCCAAATTAAGGGTTTTAATTAGGGTTAACTGTTTTTTAAGATTTGTGTTTAGTAAAGGGTAAAACAGTCTTTTCAATATCGGATTAATAAGCCCCTCAAAATTTTGGGGTGCAAATAAAATGTCATGGCCCCCCAATTAAAAAGTCTGGCCCCCAATCAAATGAGTCAAAAAAACCATGATCCCAAAAAAAAAACGGTTCATTTAGAATTACAAACTCATCAGTATAAGAGCTCACATACAAAACTACAAACCCAAGCCAGTGAGGCCCAAATAGTTTACCCGATACTAGCCCGTCCCAATTTAGAACCCTAAAGTTTTCAACAGACTATATCGCAGTTTTCCGGTCACATCACCGCCGCCACTACTCCTGAGACTCTACCATCTCGCCGCCGCACCACCTCCACGTTCACCATTGCACACGAGAAAAGGCACCATACCAATCACACCACCGTTTATCTCTAAAACGAACACACTTCGTCGAATTAGAACGATAAGAAGACCGATCCAGTGTAATCGGCTCCACTATCCTATTTGGAACTAGCCATCGGAACCATCAAATAATTGATCAAAAAATCGGAACCACCAAGGGAACCCAAATCCACCAGTTTCTATCAAAACAACCGCTTCCCCTACTAAAAGTCTAAAACCATCATCCATTGTCATTACGAAACAAGCAACCAAAGCTTTTTACATCTAGAAAATGGTTACATGATTTTGAATGATTGGGTTCAAAAAGAAATTTAGGATTAAAATATGGATTTATCATGAGCAAATAATGGTTAAAGGTTGGAATTGCGGACTTGCAATAATTCGAAACCAAGGCAGGGAAGGAGATATAAAGGGAAAACTACTTTTCAAAGACTTAGGAATGACAATTCCACCTACTGAAGAAAAGATCCAAACACTAAAAGAAATCCTGCTCGGATTTGGACCCGAGCAGGCAAGGAGGATACGGTTAGGGGTTCGGCAAGGGAAAAGAAAGAGCGGAGAGAGGGGAAAGAGTTATTTCAATTAGATTCTTTCATTTTGAATTAATATAAAAGGCATGTAGATTTAGGACAATCCTTTGGAGTCGTATGTTGGAATCTTGCAACAATGAACAGCACGTTAGATGTATCGAAAATAATATGTAAAGAACTAATGCGAAACAACTCTACCAAAATAACTTGACGAGGGCAGAATCACGGGTTCAACAAGTTGTCCTTAACACATTAGTTCGCGGGTATACTCGAGTTGAGTAATGCTAAACCCTCACAACGAAGATGTGTCCAGGATAAGATCGCCCGATATAACTTGAGTTAGCACAACGCAAGTTACCCTCTCTTCGAACTCAAAGAACAGGGATGGAGATAAAAACCTGGAGAAAACCCTAGAATAAAAGAAGAATTTTTCGGTGTATTGAAAACAGATTTTCGAGTTGTATTTATAGGATGAAATACTTGCAAATCAAGTTAGGTTTTGGTTTTCTTCAAAAACAAGTAAAAGGAATTTTACCATAAATAGAACTCTTAAGAATTAATTTTGGAATTAATTTTCTAAAGAAAAACTCGCCAAAAATAAATCCGTGTAGAAAAGGAACTTGGTGCATGGCATACGCGCATATCGCATGAGTAAAAATATGTATTTTTGCCCACCCGCTCCACCCACGTTTTACAATTCATACATAAGTGTATGGTTATATAGTGGAGCTCATCTTTAGTTTTCCACAATGTGGGACTAAAGGTTCCACTTCATTCACCCAAAAATGAGTGAGCATCCTTAGACCCTTAGGTCATTAGATCAAACCACACCAAGACCATAAAACCTTTTAATTAAAACTCATTTTCTCCAACAATCCCCACATGAATGAAATCTCGGAAAACGAAAAAATCGAGTAAGGAAAATACCATTTAGGCAAAGGTGTCCATGAGGTCTTGAACCCTTACTTAGTGAGAAGTTACGGAACTACTAGCTAAACGGTGAACCTAGTCTTGAACCGATAGCGTTGGTGTAATTCGCGACAATGACCACACATGATATTCTCCCGGTGTTGCTAAGTTCGTGCCGTTTTTTTGTCCAATTTGGCCCTGGACATATCCTCGTTTCTCGAGAATGCTCTAGAGAATTGGCTCAATTCTCAGGAAGCGGCCCCACTTCCACATTCAGATAGGTGAGTTCCATCAAGAGTGTTTTGCTACACCCCACTTCAATCTTAATTGAAACTATGGAACTCATTAAGACTTATTTAAAAATCATCCTCCACATGCAAGTCACACTATCACATCAACACCATAGGAAGGGACAGAGAATGAAATTCTCGATAGTGTTTACCTTTACCCACATGAATTAGTTGTCTCATTCGAAACCTTGATCTTGGAATCTCCAAAAGCAAGGTTGAGTATCCTTCATGGCAAGTTTAATTTTTGAGCCTAAGCCCCATCCCCTCGATGCTTTACTAACTATCTCCTTGGACAAACCTTTCGTCAAAGGGTCCGCGATATTCTCCTTGGACTGCATCCAATCTATGGAAATAACGCCCGTTGAGATTAGTGTTTTCAAAGTATCATGTCTTCTACGAATATGTATAGACTTTCCATTGTAGAAGCAACTCTTAGCTCTACCTATCGCAGATTTCTTTGTCACAGTGTATAGATATAGCTGGCACAGCCTATGCCGAGAGGAATATCTTCTAAAAGTTTCTTAGCCATTCGGCCTCCTCTCCCGCTTTATCTAACGCAATAAACTCCGATTCCATAGTGGAACGAGCTATACATGTCTGTTTGGAACTCTTCCAAGATACGAGACGCACTGCTAGAGTGAATACATATCCACTCGTAGACTTAGAATCCTACGATCCCCGTTATCCAGTTTGCATCGCAAAATCCCTCAAGGACGGCTTGGGATATCCTTTGTAATTCAAACTAAAGGTCATTGTGTACTTCAAGTACTTTAGCACTCTAATAAGTGCATCCCAATGTATCTCGCCCCGGATTACAAGTATACCCGCTTAACCTACTTACAAACATAAGCAATGTCCGGGTCTCGTACAATTCATCAAATACATCGGACTTCCTAGGACTCTCGAGTATTCAAGTTGGTTAAATCCTACACCCTTATTCTTCTTGAGACGACGTTAGAATCATAAGGAGTACACACAGTTTATTAAGTTAAACCGATTAAATTTCTTAAGTATGGATTCAACATAATGAGGACCGACTCGGACTATAGCCATTAGAAGTTTTTCTAATCTTCATCCCTAATATGACATCGGGCCTAAGTCTTTCATGTCAAAATTCTCATTCAACAGGTTTCTTAGTGGAATTAATAACATCCATGTTTGTACCTAGTATAAGCATATCATCAACATACAAGCATACAATCACACAGGCATCCTTGACAAGTTTAGTATAAACACACTTATCGATTCATTAATTCTAAAACCACTAGAAATCATCACATGATCAAATTTTTCATGCCTTTGTTTAGGTGCTTGTTTCAATCCATACAAAGATTTAACCAGTTTACACACTTTCTTTTCACAACCTTTAACTACAAAGCCCTCGGGTTGTTCCATATAAATTTCTTCATCTAACTCACCATTAAGAAACTTTGTCTTTACATCCATTTGATGTATCTCTAAATTATGGACGAAGCTATAGCAATTAACATCCTAATGGAGCTAATACTACTCACCGGTGAATAGGTGTCAAAGAAATCTATACCTTCTATTTGTCCGTAGCCTTTAGCTACCGGCCCTAGCCTTGTATTTTTCAATAGTTCCATCTATCTTACGTTTTCTTTTGAAAATCCATTTACAACCTATGGCCTTACACCCGGAGGTAAATCTACAAGTTCAAAAGTACCGTTTTTCGAAGGGAATCCATTTCACTAATGGAAGCTTCTTTCCACCACGAAGCTTGGACAAGTCATGGCTTCTCTATAAGTCCGAGGATCGACTCGGCTAGGTATGTAATGCAACCAGGATAGGTTTTCTCGGTTCTAACCCTTTTACCTCTTCTAGGTTCCACTTCCGGTTCATCTTCCTCTAAAGGTAATAATTGACTAGTTGAAGGAACATCTAGGGATCATCTAAACACCTCTTTCGAGAATCACGTTTCAAAGGAAAAACAGGTTTCAAAAACTCAAAGCATCCCTAGACTCCATGATAGTATTCAACCCTATGTCGAAATTTCGTAACTCACAACCATAAACCTATGAGCACTAGAATGCTCAGGATACCCTATAAAAACACAATCAACGGTTTTGGGTCCTATCTTATTTTTCTTAGGAGGAGGGATGCCCACCTTTGCCAAGCACCCCCACACTTTGAAGTAATCATAAGATGGTTGTCTACCTTTCCATAACTCATATGGAGTTTTATCGATCCTTTAAAGGGTACTGTTCGGGATGTAATTGGCGGAGAGGATAGCCTCCCCCACAAATTCGAAGGTAATCTGAACTAATCAACATGGCATTCATCATATCCTTAAGGGTACGGTTCTTACGTTCAGCCTACACCATTGGATTGAGGTGAATAAGGGGCTGTAGTCTCATGTATTATGCCATGTTCTTCCTGAAAATCTCCTACGGGAATTTCATACTCACCACCACGGTCGACCTAATAGTTTTAATGGTAGTATTCAATTGGTTTTCGACTTCACTTTTATATATCTTAAAGGCTTCTAAGGCATCATCCTTCCCTCTAAGTAAGTAAACATGGCAAGATTTGTTACAATCATCTATAAAAGTAATAAACCATTTCTTACCACCTCTTGTTTGAACCGACTTCATATCAACTAGGTCTGAGTGGATTAAATCTAAGGGTTTAGAGTTTCTCTGGACATTCTTATTGAATGATTTCTTAGCATGCTTAGATTCTACGCAAATCTCACACTTATGATTTTTATCTAAAGTGAATTTGGCTATGCAGCCTCACGCTAGCCAATTTATGCATTGATTTATAGTTTACATGACCAAGTCTACCATGCCAAACGTTCAATGACACACACATGTAAGCGAGAAGAATCATTCAATTTCAATTCGGGACAGGTTACATTAAGTTTATATAGACCCCAGTCTTATAACCCTTACCCACATAATCATTGCCCTTAGTTACTATAAGTTTTCCAGACTCAATTGTAACTTTAAAACCCTTATCATCTAAAACAACAAGAAACAAGATTTTTGCAGATGTCCTGGAACATGAAGAACTTCATTCAATATGAGAGTCTTTCCGAGATGTGAGCTTCAGACCGACCTTTCCTTTTCCCGCAACCTCGATGCAGATGAGTTACCCATATAGAGTTTCTCGCCTTCCCCTACCCCTCGGTAGGAGGTGAACAGTCTCTGTTCCCACAAACATGCTTGGTAGCTCCGAGTCTACCCACCAATCCATCACATTGGTCACCAGATTAGCTTCAGACACCACAGCAGAAAACTCGTCTTTACTTTTCTCAACCAGGTTAGCATTATTCTTCTTATCCTTACGTTGTCTACAAAGTGAGCGCCATATGACCGGTGTTTCCACACACCCAACAAGGACCCTTAATTTTAATAATGCTAGATTCTCGGTTTTCTGAAACGTACCTTTCTTGTTAGGTCCATGCTTCGAGTTGCGATCGTTGTTGTCACCTTTTCCAGCTTTGGATGGCTTATGTTCAGACATATGAGCTTTGTTAGACATGTCCCTTGCAGATGACACGTTCTTGTCTTTGGTGCACAACATCTCTTCCACTTGAATCTTCTTTCCCAATTCAACCATGTTGATCTCGCGATTTCATGCCTCGGCTTTTCTTGTACTCCGACCAAGAAGATGGTAACTTCTCAATTACCGCAGACACTTGAAAAGTCTCATCAACAACCATACCTTCAGCAAGAATCTGGTTAATAATTTGTTGAAGTTCGAGGAATTGATCAACAACAGACTTATCATTCGTCATCTTGAACTCCATAAACTTTGCCACTGAAATTTCTTGCTTCCTGCAGTCTCACTTGGTACTTTGCTTCTAACGCAGTCCACAACTCATAAGCAAATCAAGTTCTCTTTAGCATTGTAAAAATCATACATCGCATCTTCCAAACCGTTCATGATATGATTTTTAGCCAGAAAATTAGACCTCGTGTTCATATTGACCTCCTCCTCAGACAAATTTTCAATATTGTATAAGTCATCACCTGGAACCAGTACATAATCCAGTTCATGATGGCTCAGATAAAACAGCATCTTGGATTGCCATCTCTTGAAATCCTTTCCGTTAAACTTTTGTGGTCTTTCTACATCGTTGATTCCCATTGTTACAAGGAATACTAATGTGTTAATAATGTGTTAAGATTGTTGGAATCTTGCAACAATGAACAGCACGTTAGATGTATCGAAAATAATATGTAAAGAACTAATGCGAAACAACTCTACCAAAATAACTTGACGAGGGCAGAATCACAGGTTCAACAAGTTGTCCTTAACACATTAGTTCGCGGGTATACTCGAGTTGAGTAATGCTAAACCCCTCACGCCGAAGATGTGTCCAGGATAAGATCGCCCGATATAACTTGAGTTAGCACAACGCAAGTTACCCCTCTTCGAACTCAAAGAACAGGGATGGAGATAAAAACGTCTGGAGAAAACCCTAGAATAAAAGAAGAATTTTTCGGTGTATTGAAAACAGATTTTCGAGTTGTATTTATAGGATGAAATACTTGCAAATCAAGTTAGGTTTTGGTTTTCTTCAAAAACAAGTAAAAGGAATTTTACCATAAATAGAACTCTTAAGAATTAATTTTGGAATTAATTTTCTAAAGAAAAACTCGCCAAAAATAAATCCGTGTAGAAAAGGAACTTGGTGCATGGCATACGCGCATATCGCATGAGTAAAAATATGTATTTTTGCCCACCCGCTCCACCCACGTTTTACAATTCATACATAAGTGTATGGTTATATAGTGGAGCTCATCTTTAGTTTTCCACAATGTGGGACTAAAGGTTCCACTTCATTCACCCAAAAAATGAGTGAGCATCCTTAGACCCTTAGGTCATTAGATCAAACCACACCAAGACCATAAAACCTTTTAATTAAAACTCATTTTCTCCAACAATCCCCCACATGAATGAAATCTCGGAAAACGAAAAAATCAGAGTAAGGAAAATACCATTTAGGCAAAGGTGTCCATGAGGTCTTGAACCCTTACTTAGTGAGAAGTTACCAGGAACTACTAGCTAAACAAAGTGAACCTAGTCTTGAACCGATAGCGTTGGTGTAAGTCGCGACAACGACCACACATGATATTCTCCTGGTGTTGCTAAGTTCGTGCCGTTTTGTCCAATTTGGCCCTGGACATATCCTGTTTCTCGAATGCTCTAGAGAATTGGCTCAATTCTCATAGGAAGCGGCCCCACTTCCACATTGAGATAGGTGAGTTCCATCAAGAGTGTTTCTTTTGCTACACCCCACTTCAATCTTAATTGAAACTATGGAACTCATTAAGACTTATTTAAAAATCATCCTCCACATGCAGTAACACTATCACATCAACACCATAGGGAAGGGACAGAGAATGAAATTCTCTGATAGTGTTACCTTTACCCACATGAATTAGTTGTCTCATTCGAAACCTTGATCTTGGAATCTCCAGTCAGCAAGGTTGAGTATCCTTCATGGCAAGTTTAATTTTTGAGCCTAAGCCCCATCCCCCTCGATGCTTTACTAACTATCTCCTTGGACAAACCTTTCGTCAAAGGGTCCGCGATATTCTCCTTGGACTGCATCCAATCTATGGAAATAACGCCTGTTGAGATTAGTGTTTTCAAAGTATCATGTCTTCTACGAATATGTATAGACTTTCCATTGTAGAAGCAACTCTTAGCTCTACCTATCGCAGATTTGCTGTCACAGTGTATAGATATAGCTGGCATGTGCCTATGCCGAGAGAGGAATATCTTCTAAAAAGTTTCTTAGCCATTCGGCCTCCTCTCCTGCTTTATCTAACGCAATAAACTCCGATTCCATAGTGGAACGAGCTATACATGTCTGTTTGGAACTCTTCCAAGATACAGACGCCTTTTCTTAGAGTGAATACATATCCACTCGTAGACTTAGAATCCTCTGATCCTGTTATCCAGTTTGCATCGCAAAATCCCTCAAGGACGGCCGGATATCCTTTGTAATTCAAACTAAAGGTCATTGTGTACTTCAAGTACTTTAGCACTCTAATAAGTGCATCCCAATGTATCCGCCCGGATTACAAGTATACCGTTTAACCTACTTACAAAGATAAGCAATGTGCGGTCTCGTACAATTCATCAAATACATCGACTTCCTATGACTCTCGAGTATTCAAGTTGGTTAAATCCTACACCCTTATTCTTCTTGAGACGACAGTTAGAATCATAAGGAGTACACACAAGGTTCTGATTAAACCGATTAAATTTCTTAAGTATGGATTCAACATAATGAGACCGACTCGGACTATAGCCATTAGAAGTTTTTCTAATCTTCATCCCTAATATGACATCGTGGGGCCTAAGTCTTTCATGTCAAAATTCTCATTCAACAGTTTCTTAGTGGAATTAATAACATCCATGTTTGTACCTAGTATAAGCATATCATCAACATACAAGCATACAATCACACAGCATCCTTGACAAGTTTAGTATAAACACACTTATCGAGATTCATTAATTCTAAAAAAACCACTAGAAATCATCACATGATCAAATTTTTCATGCCACATTTTGTTTAGGTGCTTGTTTCAATCCATACAAAGATTTAACCGGTTTACACACTTTCTTTTCACAACCTTTAACTACAAAGCCCTCGAGGTTGTTCCATATAAATTTCTTCATCTAACTCACCATTAAGAAACGCTTTGTCTTTACATCCATTTGATGTATCTCTAAATTATGGACGGAAGCTATAGCAATTAACATCCTAATGGAGCTAATACTACTCCTTTGGTGAATAGGTGTCAAAGAAATCTATACCTTCTATTTGTCTCGTAGCCTTTAGCTACTGGCCCTAGCCTTGTATTTTTCAATAGTTCCATCTATCTTACGTTTTCTTTTGAAAATCCATTTACAACCTATGGCCTTACACCCTGGAGGTAAATCTACAAGTTCAAAAGTACCGTTTTCTCGAAGGGAATCCATTTCACTAATGGAAGCTTCTTTCCACCACGAAGCTTCGGACAAGTCATGGCTTCTCTATAAGTCGAGGATCGACTCGGCTAGGTATGTAATGCAACCGGGATAGGTTTTCTCGGTTCTAACCCTTTTACCTCTTCTAGGTTCCACTTCTGGTTCATCTTCCTCTAAAGGTAATAATTGACTAGTTGAAGGAACATCTAGGGGATCATCTAAACACCTCTTTCGAGAATCACGTTTCAAAGGAAAAAACAGGTTTCAAAAACTCAAAGCATCCCTAGACTCCATGATAGTATTCAACCCTATGTCAGAAATTTCAGAACTCACAACCATAAACCTATGAGCACTAGAATGCTAGGGATACCCTATAAAAACACAATCAACGGTTTGGGTCCTATCTTATTTTTCTTAGGAGGAGGGATGCCCACCTTTGCCAAGCACCCCCACACTTTGAAGTAATCATAAGATGGTTGTCTACCTTTCCATAACTCATATGGAGTTTTATCTCGATCCTTTAAAGGGTACTGCTCAGGATGTAATTGGCGGAGAGGATAGCCTCCCCCACAAATTCGAAGGTAATCTGAACTAATCAACATGGCATTCATCATATCCTTAAGGGTACGGTTCTTACGTTGACTACACCATTGGATTGAGGTGAATAAGGGGGCTGTAGTCTCATGTATTATGCCATGTTCTTCATGTAAATCTCCTATAGGAATTTCATACTCACCACCACTGGTCAGACCTAATAGTTTTAATGGTAGTATTCAATTGGTTTTCGACTTCACTTTTATATATCTTAAAGGCTTCTAAGGCATCATCCTTCCTCTAAGTAAGTAAACATGGCAGTACTTCGTACAATCATCTATAAAAGTAATAAACCATTTCTTACCACCTCTTGTTTGAACCGACTTCATATCAACTAGGTCCGAGTGGATTAAATCTAAGGGTTTAGAGTTTCTCTGGAAATTCTTATTGAATGATTTCTTAGCATGCTTAGATTCTACGCAAATCTCACACTTATGATTTTTATCTAAAGTGAATTTGGCTATGCAGCCTACGCTAGCCAATTTATGCATTTATTTATAGTTTACATGACCAAGTCTACCATGCCAAACGTTGATGACACACACATGTAAGCGAAGAATCATTCAATTTCAATTCGGGACGGGTTACATTAAGTTTATATAGACCCCCAGTCTTATAACCCTTACCCACATAATCATTGCCCTTAGTTACTATAAGTTTTCCAGACTCAATTGTAACTTTAAAACCCTTATCATCTAAAACAGAACAAGAAACAAGATTTTTGCGGATGTGCGGAACATGAAGAACTTCATTCAATATGAGAGTCTTTCCAGATGTGAGCTTGAGACCGACCTTTCCTTTTCCCGCAACCTCGATGCGGATGAGTTACCCATATAGAGTTTCTCGCCTTCCCCTACCCTCTCGGTAGGAGGTGAACAGTCTCTGTTCCCACAAACATGCTTGGTAGCTCCAGTCTACCCACCAATCCATCACATTGGTCACCAGATTAACCCGGACACCACAATGAGAAAACTTCGTCTTTGCTTTTTTCTCAACCCGGTTAGCATTATTCTTCTTATCCTTACGTTGTCTACTGAGTGAAGCGCCATATGACCAAGTGTTTCACACCCAACAAGGACCCTTAATTTTAATAATGCTAGATTCAGTTTTTAAACGTACCTTTCTTGTTAGGTCCATGCTTCGAGTTGCGATCGTTGTTGTCACCTTTTCCAACTTTGGATGGCTTATGTTCGGACATATGAGCTTTGTTAGACATGTCCCTTGCGAGATGACACGTTCTTGTCTTTGGTGCACAACATCTCTTCCACTTGAATCTTCTTTCCCAATTCAACCATGTTGATCTCGCCGATTTCATGCCTCGGCTTTTTCTTGTACTCCACCAAGAAGATGGTAACTTCTCAATTCATGAGACACTTGAAAAGTCTCATCAACAACCATACCTTCAAAGAAGAATCTGGTTAATAATTTGTTGAAGTTCGAGGAATTGATCAACAACGAGACTTATCATTCGTCATCTTGAACTCCATAAACTTTGCCACCGAAATTTCTTGCTTCCCGATCTCGGCTTGGTACTTTGCTTCTAACGCGGTCCACAACTCATAAGCAGGTCAAGTTCTCTTTAGCATTGTAAAAATCATACATCGCATCTTCCAAACCGTTCATGATATGATTTTTAGCGAGTAAAATTAGACCTCGTGTTCATATTGACCTCCTCCTCGGACAAATTTTCAATATTGTATAAGTCATCACACGGAACCGTACATAATCCAGTTCATGATGGCTCGGATAAAACAACATCTTGGATTGCCATCTCTTGAAATCCTTTCCGTTAAACTTTTGTGGTCTTTCTACATCGTTGATTCCCATTGTTACAAGGAATACTAATGTGTTAATAATGTGTTAAGATTGTTGGAATCTTGCAACAATGAACGACACGTTAGATGTATCGAAAATAATATGTAAAGAACTAATGCGAAACAACTCTACCAAAATAACTTGACGAGGCAGAATCACGGGGTTCAACAAGTTGTCCTTAACACATTAGTTCGCGGGTATACTCGAGTTGAGTAATGCTAAACCCCTCACGGGCGAAGATGTGTCCAGGATAAAGACTCGCCCGATATAACTTGAGTTAGCACAACGCAAGTTACCCTCTCTTCGAACTTCGGCA
This sequence comes from Papaver armeniacum, assembly GCA_023531295.1. NCBI lineage: Eukaryota > Viridiplantae > Streptophyta > Magnoliopsida > Ranunculales > Papaveraceae > Papaver > Papaver armeniacum. The sequence goes on from JAJJWW010007175.1 coordinate 322,114, forward strand.
ACGGGGATGGAGATAAAAACGTCTGGAGAAAACCCTAGAATAAAAAGAAGAATTTTTGGTGTATTGATTGAAACAGATTTTCGAGTTGTATTTATAGGATGAAATACTTGCAAATCAAGTTAGGTTTTGGTTTTCTTCAAAAACAAGTAAAAGGAATTTTACCATAAATAGAACTCTTAAGAATTAATTTTGGAATTAATTTTCTAAAGAAAAACTTCGCCAAAAATAAATCCGTGTAGAAAAGGAACTTGGTGCATGGCATACGCGCATATCGCATGAGTAAAAATATGTATTTTTGCCCACCCGCTCCACCCACGTTTTACAATTCATACATAAGTGTATGGTTATATAGTGGAGCTCATCTTTAGTTTTCCACAATGTGGGACTAAAGGTTCCACTTCATTCACCCAAAAAATGAGTGAGCATCCTTAGACCCTTAGGTCATTAGATCAAACCACACCAAGACCATAAAACCTTTTAATTAAAACTCATTTTCTCCAACATCGTAGTCCGTTGTAAGAGTAACATATTCTCAAAATATTAGCTTTTAAATCTGCCGTTGTTTTATTAGAAAAAAAAGTAGTCCAAAATATGAGATAATGTTAAAATAGAAGGATGGGTGGATCTTTTCGCTTTAAAAAATTGATTTGCATTTTATGCTCGGGATTCGTATATTAATCGAGAGAAGAGTGAGGTAGACTTTCACAAATCTTGGAAGAATTACATTGCTGGCAAAAAGTTTCATAAGCTTATCATACGACTTAATAAGCTTATCATACGACTTAAAGTTTCATAAGCTTATCTATCTAGCTAATATACGACTTAATCAAAATCCAAATCCATTTCATTCAAATAAATATAAACGTTAACGTGTTTGGATTATATTCTAACAGATTTCCTTAATTCAAACAACCCAATAATAATGATCATTCTATATGCATTATCACATATCATCTTCACCGGCAAACATCATCCCTACCCTGACAACGAAAAGAAATAAAAAAGTTATCCTAACAAGTATAATTCAAAGTGATAGGATTATATAGTCCAACAGGCTACGTCATAAACGTGCGGGACACAAACCTTGACAGGAAGATTAAAAGTCCACCATCAAGCTGGTGGATATTTGTAGCTATATATGGATGTCTTAGCATTTACACAAAAACGTAATTCAATTGAAAATGGGGGAGGATGATAAGGTTCTGCAAGTTTTCTGCATTGCAACAGCTGATACGAAGTTAGAAGAACTTCTTTTTTTATCTAATTCAGTACAGTCTAATCTTGACATATTTTGCAAAAACAGCCGAAGTGGTCACTCATTTAAAGTACGTACGTTCATTTCTTTCTTTTTTTTGATAATTTTTGATATGACCAAATTCAGTACTCTGTAGGTTCATCTTTTTTCGATCATAGGTCTGTTTGAAAGCTGTGTTCCGGCTTCAAAAAATACTAAAAATGTCGTATTTTTGTGGACATGTCAGATTCAGGTGACGGTTGTCGATGTTTCAGCTGATACGCACACAAAGGACGCCGCGAGCTTTAAGAATTTTCCACATGTAACAAGGGAAGATATTTTGTCTAATTACAAGCAACACGATGAATCTTTCGAAGAAACTGATCTTCCTAATGATAGAGGCGAAGCAGTTTCCGTTATGAGTAAATCACTCAAAAACTTCCTTAAGAAAACTCTTGACGATCAGCTTCTTGCCGGAGCTATTGGTCTTGGAGGTACCGGAGGGACATCGTTACTATCAAACGCTTTGAGAGAACTTCCGGTTGGGATCCCGAAGTTCATTATATCAACTGTTGCCAGTGGTCATACTAGTCATTATATTGGTACATCGGATTTGATCTTAATCCCATCGGTGATAGATATATGCGGGATTAATAGCATAAGTCGCGTCGTGTTTTCTAACGCTGGCGCCGCTTTTGCTGGAATGGTGGCCGGGAGATATTTCGGGCATAAAGATACTTCTAATGTGACTAAGAAACTCACTGTTGGTATAACTATGGCTGGTATTACTAATCCATGTGTAAATGTTGTAAAAGAAAGATTAGAGAAATTAGGCTTCGAAACACTGATTTTTCATGCCACTGGTGTTGGTGGTAGAGCCATGGAGGATCTGGTTCGAAGTGGTTCCATACAGGTATCACTTGTCCTTGTAAGGCATTTTTATGAATCGGGTTTTTCTTGCTTCACAATTCACTTAAGCTGTTCATCTTTGTCTTTTTGTTTTAGGCTATAATGGATATCACGACGACTGAAGTTGCAGATTATCTAGTGGGAGGTATTATGGGCTGTGACAGTTCTCGCTTTGACGCTGTTCTAGAGACGGGGGTGCCATTAGTACTGAGCGTAGGGGCGTTAGATGTATCGACATTCAGAGCTGAACAAGTACCTTCCGAGTTTAACAAAAGGAACTTACTTATGCACAATGAGCAGGTAAACACAGATTACAAATTATGCCCGTGGCCGGCCTCAAGTCCTGGTGGTAGATGACATGAATGGAAATGAAAAGTTTACGTTTCATTTGCAGATTACAGCCATGCGAACCACTGCCGAAGAAAGCAAGGAATTTGCTGCTTTTATAGCTGAGAAGCTGAACAAAGCATCATCAAAGATGCGTGTTTGTTTGCCAGAGAAGGGTATATCTTCATTGGATTCACCAGGGAAACCCTTTTATGACCCTGTTGCCACTGCAACTCTCATCGATGAAATTCAGAATCTAGTTGTCACGAACGATGATCGCCAGGTGAAGAAGTATCCTTATCATATTAACGATCGTGAATTCGCAAACGTGTTGGTCGACTCCTTGTTGCAGATACTGTAGCATATGAATGATTTCATCCCTCAATAGATGAAAAAACCCGTTCCAAATGTGGACACAATTATAAGACCCCGGTGGGCAACCAGTTTAAGGTCATGGTACTATCATCGTCATTCTTTGTTTCACCCGTTATTAATAATATTAATTCTCTATATAAAAATAGAGTTTTTTCGAGCCACATGGTTAATCGGAGTTTCTGGTTGATTCTGGCCCCACCATTTTTATTTTTATGGCAATTGTAAAAAAATCTGCAAATAAAATTCAAGAAGATATATTTTTATCCACAATATATTTTGTAGACAATCACATTCAACAAAAATTATTTCCGAAAAGAGCTAAATCTTGAAAAAGTTGTATAAAATTACCAAAAATATATTGAAAAATTAATCATAATATATTTTATTTTAATTAAGTCTAACAAACAAATTAAAATAAAATCACATAAAAATATGCATTATTAATCATGATTTCATCACAAATTAAATCAATCATACAAAAAAAAACCCAATGTCCGGTGTTCAATTACATTTATTCCAATGGAACTAATTTTAATTATAGTTCCAAACTACTAATAATTAAATAAATTCTAATTCTAATTGCAATTTACAATTACAACTCCAAATGAAATTACAAAAACAATTCAACAATGAAGCTAAATCATGCTTGAACCAAATATGAGTCAATATCCCAAATTAAAAATAAAAATGTTTAGAGTCGTGGATACATACCAATATTTCGAATTTTCCGACCATTTGCTAAAACATTTAATTGTTGGTCCTGTAGAAAATTAAAGATACAAAATAATTAATAGAAAATCGTGATGACCAATATATGATATCAAACAAAAAGTTTAGAATAGAAAAACAAAAGCTTTAGTAGAAAAATGCGATAATAATAATGATTTTAACATTAATTTTATTCATTCCGTAAATACAAACCAAAGAAAGATTCCATTATTGAGATGTAGAATATGCCAAATATCTTTTAGACACAAAAATTGCAATAAGTACATGCAAGTATCCAAAAATAGTGGCTATCCGAAGTATAAAAACTACAAAAAAGAAATTGCACATAAGTGCGGAAATAATATCTTTTTTCTTCCGAATATCCTAATTTTATTACTATGCTTTTAATATTGATTATTCAGAAAAATATTAAATTAAATGCACTAATAAAGATACTTTCAACTACGATTGGCAAAAAAATATACCTAATAGGTAAATTTGTGGTTTTCTTTGCTTGAGGTTGCCAAAAATATTACAATAGATGGATATAATCGGAAAAAATGCAGATATTGCTTAATGTATTCTTTTCAAAATAAAAAGGAAATTCCAGATAATTTTAGATATTAATTAATATTATATCAAAAATAAAATCATTTTATTTTGGGTCTGGTGTCTCTATATAAAGCAATCAAACAAACCCAAACTCCATTTTTAGCCAAACCCTTTTGTTTCCACATTGCTTTTTAAAATTTTGTTGTTATTTCTTTTCTTTTCCCGTGATTTAGGATTTTTGTGACATTTGTCATTTTGTTTTGTAGGTATCCTCGATCATGCACTGTTTGCGGTTGTTCCAAAAGAAGCAACATCAAGGTATACCCCTATTAATTCTTGCAAATATTTTTGCGATATCAAACCAAACACCATATGTTTTGGGCGTAAAACGTGTTTTGCTCTTGCCATTGTTTATTTAGGTTTTTACTTCTTCACATGTTGCTAAATCATCAGAAAATTAAGGTTTTTTTATCAATTTTATTATCGATCGTGTATATATGATTGATGTTTATTTATTTTCCCTTTTTATGTTATTACAGATAACTAAATAGATCTTGATTGATGTAAGAAAGATAGAAGTAGCATTGAAGAAGACTCATCTATTATGGTTGAAATATTTAGTTTGCCCTTTTATAGTTATATATCTAGCATATACATTATCTCCGCGCGATAATGGATGGTAATATATACATGCATGCATATTCTTCTCATCTATTATTTTGTTATGTTTTAATAATTTTAAGATAATAAAAATATGAAGTCATCCTTTTTTTTTTTTTGCAATTCTAGATGATATTTTTAGCGTGTGGAGGACCAAGGGTATAATTTAAGTTGGATTCCATTTGGTGCTAAGTTTTTGTATGTTAACCGAATCATCTACGGCTATGGCGGTTAGTCGGGTTGTTTTTCCTTTCCCTGGTATATGCTTAATTAGTTATTTGTTCAATGTTTTGTATCATCGATGTTTGTTGGAAATTTAATTAATTATGACAAAAATGGAACTACAATATTGGTTGAGTTTGTAGAGGGGCATTATTTGGGTTTGTAGAGTGCCGAATTTGTATACTCGTGATTGAATTTTGGAGGGAGGCCGTGTGCATGGTGTCTTTGTTCTTCCCTTCCACTCATAAGAAAATCCATCATTTTCTTTTGAAAAAAAGAATTGTAGTTGTATTTTTTTTCTTTACATATAATTAGATTGAAAAACAAAAGACCCTTTTGCAAGCGGTTACATCTAAATCCCCCCCACACACACACAAAAAAAAAAAAAAAAAAAAGGTAACTTGCAGGACAGGGTATCTCAAGAGCAACAAAAACTTGAGACACCTTAGCCAAATACAAAAACAAAATGCAAGTCCACAAATTAACGCTAGACATTTTTTTGTGTAAGATTCACATTAAATTTCCACAATGTTAATCTCCTTGTGATTATCTGCAAGATTATTAAAAATATCTTGCCCCTCTTCCTTTGAAGAGGGAACCATTCTCATTGCGAGAGAGATTCCATCGGGCTCTGCGAAGAAACCTTATTAGAATATTTATAGTTTTTAACGTACTAATTGCAATTACACTTTGAGTTGGTATTAAAAGAAAATACAAAATTTATATTGATGATTAAAAGAAAATATTTAATTTGTGGATGTCACACATGAGTCAAGAATTCTTCTTTCGAGGGTTTTTTTAATCCTGTATAGATAAAAATAATACAACATCATTAGGAGTAAAAATCACCAGAAAATAAAATTTGCAGAGAGGAAAAAAAAAATACAAAACAGACGGCTAAAGGATTCTCAACCCCACAAATTAGGAAAGTTGTTTTGTCAACTTTATTAGGGAAAATGAAATTTAGGAAGTTGCATTTTTTGTGTAAGATGGAATCTGATAAGTATAGAATTTTTGGACGTCTAGAAGATACTCAAAATTGGAAAATAAATACTCAACCAATAGATATAACTATCCAAAAATAATATTTACTTATTTAGTTATGGAAATAAAATATTACATAAATTAGGTAAACTCTGATTTTTATAGTATGAACTTGCCAAATGTAATCCAAAGTACACAATATGGGAAAAAAGAACAGCTAGCCAAAAATTAAAAAAATCTCAAATATATTTAGATATTGATTAGTATTCATTTCAAAACAAAATCCTTTTATTTATGGGAAGTGTCTTTATATAAATTATTAGAGCATAAGCCAAGCATCATCTTCAATGCCGCTTCCCACTTCTTATAACGGCTTCGTTTTTTGTTTTTTTTCTTTTCCAATATGTTATTTTGTTGTTTAATCCGCCATCTGGTAATTTGCAGGTATCCTTGAAACCTTGGCGCTGCAAATGTCATTCTAATGGGATTCCTAATATATTTTCGCGGATGGTACTCTTTTTGTTTTGTGCCATTTCTCGCTTTACCTTTTTTTTTTGTATATTCTTTTAGGGTTTTGTCATCTTATTTTTATTTCTGAAGCAATTTTTTTTTTTGTCATCTGATGGTTGTTACTATTGTTTTAGCAAGTATCATTCAAAAATGTATTCGATTGCTTCTTCTTCTTCTTTTTTGTCTCCAAATTTGGTGTTGCTTCTTTTTGCCCATTGCTTTGCTATCGGAGTATGTAATCTATTAGAAATATCTTGATTTCTGTTGATTTTTAAGCTTTTTGGTTTTTCTCATTCTATTGTACGTTTAGTTTTTTGAAATCTATTGCAAATCAATTCAAAAATTTGGCGTTGTTTTGTAGAATGCAAATAGAAGAAAACTTTGCTTCGTTGGTGGCATGGAAAGAATGATTTACAAGATGAATATACCAAAACTATTGTCCATCAACACATTTGTGAAAATACCGGGTCTATAAACCGTATTATTCTCCATGCGGTGACCTATAGGAATGAGAATCATGAATAGAAGGTTAAAGTGATTTAGATACTTAATTACAGATTTGCTTTTATTTTTTCTTAGGAATGAGTTTTGCTTTTATTTTTCTTTGGAATAGATTTTTTTAAATGGGATTTTTAGAAATCACAAAAAATTCTAACTTTGTTATGGTTTCCCTTTTTGTAAATGTTATATTCTTATAGTTTTTGCTCTTATGCTACCATTTTGAACGAGAGAATAAATTATTTTACTTGAAACATTATTGTGAAGTAGTTTTTCGTGTAATAGAAGATATTCTATGTTATTTATGGGCTTGAATTGCCAAACAATGACGCATCTCGAAGTCCTCCCAGCGCATTGACCCTTAATTTATTAGTTTTGTCCAGAATATTTACAAACTGATCGTAGGGTAATCAATCTTCCCATCATCCTTTACATGGTGTGGGATAATTACCATATGAATTTAGATCTTTACTACCGTAAATTTTAAATAGTAAATCAAGTAGTAAATTAATTTCAATAGCTACATTCTAGATTAGGGTAAAATAAACCACGTATAAAACGATATCTTTCTTACCCTAAATAAACCATGTCTATTTAGAAACCCTAAATAAACACGAAAGATATCTTTTTTCGTGTAACGAAGATATATTTAGAATTTAACCAAAAATTAGATTAAATATGGAAACAAAATATGGAGAGAAAAAAAACATTAAACCCGAATTATCTTCTGTATATAAAAACCAAGTGTAAGCGATCTTTAGCCTAAAAAAAAACACTATAAAACTAGAAGAGCTTCGTAATATATAAGTACGAGTATCACTACCTACACGCGGTAATCAAAAAGAACAACAAAAGTGGCAGAAAACGACAAATTCACAAAAAGAAGAACAAAGAAGACTTGCGGAACAGTATGAAAAGGCAAAGTAAACTTATATCTACCTTGAATAACTTCACATCGACAAAAAAAGAAGAAGAGACATACAAAGACAACAAAGAAACCGTAGGCAAAAGGAGTGTGAATCTTCGATTTGATACGAATGGTATGGTTTTATTCAACCAGCCAAAAGAAGATTAATCCCGACCAAATAGTTTAAATTTACCTTGCTTGCTATTTTCAATCAATTCTTTGTTATTTGCAGAGCTAAAAAAATAATAAAATTTTATTACTATAAAGAATTTTGAATTGTGCTTTAAAATTTGTTTTTGTTTAACAATAGCTTATAATAAAGATAACTCTGATCAGAACTTATGAAATTTTGTTTATTTTATTTTCTTGCACAATTTGGTTTTGTAATATATTCCCTATTTAAAAATAGCAATAAATATTCCATAAGCAATAAACAGACCCGTGCATCGCATGGGTGAGAAACTAGTTTATATTAATTTAGAAACGCTTCATTATTTGCCTCAAATACTTAATCTAGTTTCAAAGATATGCTTAATTATTTACGAGTTCTTTGGCGACAGTATAACTGAAGGAACTCATTCTTAAACTTTGATGTCCATCTTGTTGTTGCATCGAGCCGCAAGAACCTTGATTACCAACAATGCTTAGTCTACCGCGAATGGGATCCCACCACAAATCCCGCACCTCACAAAATTTAGTGGGACCCATATGCCCACCCCTCCCAACTCCAGCGGGTCCCAGGGGCTCTTTTTTGTGGGATTTTAGGCTGTAGGAACCGTGGTCAACTTAGCATCATTGCTTGAGTACCATGTTTTTCAACTATGCGGTTAATCACTCGAAAATCAAAGTTTCAAATATTAGGTGATAATATCAATGACCTGGGTTTGCTACCTAGCGAATCTTACACGTAGTAGACTGGTGGGTTTCTCTCTCCTCGGTAGAAATATGGAATCCTGGATTACATATTTGTGAGTTAGTACTAGGTAACTCAAAATGTTTTTAAATTATTTCGAAGAAAAATTCAAAGATTCAGAAGGCAACGTCTTTTTTGGACTTGTGATAAGATTAAAAGGTCAATCAATCATCAAGCGGATTTCACAACATGATCAGCGGCTTAAATTTTTGAGAATTTTGCGTGTCTCGGTGTCTGTGTTAATTATATGGTGTCAAGCATCAAAATCTTGCGTTAGCGTGTAGTGTTTACCCATCAAAAGACGCAATTACAATTAATTCTTAATTTATGGAAAGTCAAATGGAAGCTAGCCTGATGATCATCATCCCTTATTTTAGTAGTAGGCAGATCCATTAAGTATAGGTGGGAGGAAAAGACAGATCATCCTAAAAGTGGATGGTAGGAAGGTTGCAATAATTTCGGTAAGGTCGACCTTCCACTCTCCATAATAAGGACCTTCCACCTTCCTGTAATGTGGTTGATGGTTCGAAAGTCGCAGTGATTTATAGGAACACGAGGAGATTTGGTGGTTAGTCTCTTCGTGGGTAGATGCAGGAATGGTTTACCTAAGTTGTTCAAGCCTTTCGTGTGTGATTTGAATAACACCGAATGTTACGTGCTCGAGCAAGGCTTTTCTTTATTTGAATACCAATCTCCGTGTGTACCCTTCGCAAAGGCGTGGAGGACATATGGATTTTTCTATAACCGTAATAGACTTATTGTAAAAGCCAGCATGACTTATTTAGGAAGTCCAAATATGGTTAATCGTGGAAGCCTAAACAATGTTTATTGTGGAGAGCCCAGTATGTGTGAAGAAGTAAAATTGATATGATTATCATCACTACCTCATCACTAAATCTAGCTACTCCCTCCGTTCCAATTTACTTGATGTTTTAGGGTTTTTTTTGTGTTCCAAAATAGATGAGAGTTTAAGTATTTTTCCCAAATTCTTACTGATTTACCCTTACTTTGGAATCAGAGCATGCCATTAATTCTCATTGGAGTCAGCAGATAAATAATTATTCCAAGGATTTGGATGGAATATTTTGTTTATCCCAAGTAAATTACAATGGGATTCGTAATTTACATTAAATTTAGAAACTAAAAACTAGGTGGTTTAAAATTTTAGGAAGCTATTAATATGGGTAGATTTGGGAAAAATTTAATCTCTCTGTTGTTTCTTAATGTGCGTGAAAAACTCTATAACGTCAAGTAAATCGGAACGGAGGGAGTATTAAAGAAAAAAGACGACTATTTCCGATTGAGATTTTCTTGTGTTATTAATGTTTTGGACGAGGTTTTACCTATTTCCCATCCCCACTTTCCCAAAATCCCATCTCAAAAATATAAATTAATTTTTGTTAACTCTTTTTAGTCTGGCGAAGGTGGGGTATACCTGCAGTTAATTGGGGTATACCCAATTTTAAGGGGACCTAGTCGACATTTTCATAAAAGGGTGATCTTACTTTAATATCCTTGAACGTATTAAATCTTAAAAATAAACACATTTCTTAATTTCATTAACCCTAAAATTAAAAAACTAAACAACTCTTAATCTTCTCTTCTTCTTCTTCATCCGCATCTTCCATCAACCAAAGCCATATAAAAATCTTCAACTTTGATTTTCCAAAAAATTGTTGACTCTACCGCGAAACGAAGACTATAAGTGATGTTTAAACTCAAACCCATCGTTGTGTTGTGTGATTTGATTGTTATATTAGATAAAAATCGAAAATTGTGATTTTGTGTTTTTTGGTCGGCAAGGTCGTAACATGCATATCTTCTTAGGCTTTTCATAATGACCATGGAGATCGTAAATTTTTCAACAGCCGGCAAGGTATTTTTTGAAGATCTTGCCTACTAACAAATTTTTTCAACAGCCGGCAGGGTATTTTTTGAAGACCTTGCCGACTAATACATTTTTCTCAACAGCCGGCAGGGTATTTTCAACAGCCGGCAGGGTTTTTTTTGATGACCTTGCCGACTAATAAATTTTTTCTGTCGTCTCATGTGTGTTAAAAAAAATAAAGTCGGCATGATCTTCATTCGTCGACCTTGCTGGCTTTCATACTTTCGAACTGAAAGTGTTGATTTTGATCTAATTTTGAGTATTATTTCATACAATGACTTTGCAATCCCCTCTTTAGAAGTGTTTGGGTAGTGTGCTTTCATTTCCGTTCCAAAAGATTTTTCAAAACAAATTTTTTTCATCAAAAAACTTCCCAAAGTTCAATCAAAATTTCATTACTCAAATTCATAATTTGAAAAGTTTTAATCTAAACTCAATTAATTAACCTAATCAGATTTTTAGTGTTAATTAAACAAGGGTATCAGCCATTTAGAAAATATCTGGTTAATGGGTGACCTCTTTTACTTCAAAATGATCATATTTTGTCTTATTGGGTATACCCCAATCTCGCCAGGTTTTTAGTTTGGGTAAACAAAAATCGTCTATTATTCATCATCATTGTTAACCTAAAAATCTAACCTAAAAACTTCCCAAAGTTCAATCAAAAATTTCATTACTCAAATTCATAATTTGAAAAGTTTTAATCTAAACTCAATTAATTAAACTAATCAGATTTTTAGTGTTAATTAAACAAGGGTATATCAGCCATTTAGAAAATATATGGTTAATGGGTGACCTCTTTTACTTCAAAATGACCATATTTTGTCTTATTGGGTATACCCCAATTAATCTGGATATACCCCAATCTCGCCAGGTTTTTAGTTTGGGTAAACAAAAATCGTCTATTATTCATCATCATTGTTAACCTAAAATCTAACCGCCACTGAATTGATCGAGTTTGGATATTGATTCTCAAATCAACATTTTAATCAGATTTGCAAAGGTCGTGTGGGCATCTAAACTATAACTATCAAGGACTTTTTTTTATAAAGTATCCCTACTTTTCACATTGCACTAAAAAAATTCCCCCGTTTTTTACAAATTTGTTAAAGTACCCCATTTTATTTTAAAAGGCAAATTTCATCCAGTTAAGTGCTAGGTGGCAGTTATCTTTCCAATTAAAAGTGTGATTTCCCTGAACTATATATCTCCTTGGTGGGGAGGGTACATGATCCGACGATCCTAAAAACTGTGTAACGATCTGAACTAGAGGCTCGACGAACCTAAAAAAATGTTGTAGAAGGTCGATTTTCCTTCAACCAAAAACCCCAAAACACTTGAAATAGTGAACCCTTTTGAGAAATGATGTAAAGAACGAAAGCGGTGTAACGATCCTGAACCGGACTCGACGAACCTGAAAAATGATGTAGAAGTAAAGGGAAAATATGTAAAGTAAATTAATATAACCTAACACTATATGGAAAAACTAACGTGAGGGTACTTTAACAAATTTCAAAATAACGGGGCATTTTTATTTTGGGTTCCTGAGAGAGGGATACTCTATCAAAATTCTCAACTATCAATTAGGGTAAACAAAATGAAAAACAACTGTATACACATAATCCATCATCTGCCACGTGCTAAAGGAGTCACACGTGGAAGACACACAACCATGGGACATCAAGATTCGATGCCACGTTTCAACACCCAAATGGCATCGGTCATCTGCATATGTTCGTCATCAGACTAATCCAACGACGAAGAATCAAGTGGCACCGAAAGAGTGAACTACCGCGAAGCACCATAAAATATCAATAGTTTTACTTTACTTCATCCCGAGGAAGATCCAAGATCAACGGTGGGGATAAGCCTCACCGACAAGGATGTAAAAAGGGTATCTGAAAGCCGACTGACACATGCGGACTGCCCCCAACCACCCGCATTAAACACCCTAGACATAGGGTACGTGTCAAAGACCCTATGGAGAAGAAGAGAGTCTACCTTCGTTTCTGCATAAAGCCGTTAGAGAACGCTGGGTCAAAACGAAGATACCATCGGGCAGACGCGATAACCAAGATGATAAGGACAGTTTGTACTCGAAGAGTGGGACCAGCAGAATAATCCTATAAATACCCCAACCCACTAAGGGAGGAGAGTTCGACCAATTGGGAGTGAGAGTGAGAGATAAGAGCAGAAGATAGAGAAATAGTAAGAGAAAGTAGTAGATTTATCTTCTTCCTAGCTTCGGTATTGTAGGATTCAAATATCGCACAACATATTTTCTTAGCGTGCGAGGTTCAATTATTTCCTTAACTCGCGAGAAGAGCTTGCGAGATTCATTATTTTTCATAACTCGCGAGAAGGTAGCAAGACTCGAGAGAGTGTCTCGAGAGAAGGTAACAAGGCTCGCGAGAATGTCTCGCGAGACGGTAGCAAGAGCCTGCGAAATTATCAAAGAGCTCTCGAGAGCATGAGCTGTATGTGAGGTGTCATCCATTATGTAAACACCTATATAAAGAGGAGAGCAGTAGAGAGAAAAGGAGGACACTTTTAGAGGGGGAGAATTTTAGGAAGAGAGAGATATTTTTAGAGAGAGATTTATTTTCTTTATCATCTTCTTCCCCAAATAATTAGATCTAGAGCTCTAGAAAATATCCATTAATGGAGATTCTCAATGTAATTCAAATGTAACCTCAACAATCATAGTGAAGAATCGTGGATGTAGATCACATTGATCGAACCACGTAAAAAATCTTATGTGTCTATTTAAATTTCTAGCACTTATATTTAAAATTTAGGTGATTAATATGATTTAGATCTACAAAATATAGTGAGGGGTGTAGTGTGGGATTTCCCGCAACTACATATGCGCTAGAAACAGGGACCTAATCTTGTTGGTCCAAGAAAATTCAGAGAAATTGGTTACTGATAATGAGGTATTCTACGGGATCAATGAGCTTTAAAAGGCAGAAATGGAAGTTCGGAGTTTTATGCATCTTTGAACTTTAAATTGCCGACAAACAACAACTCGAATTTTCCCGAACACCCCATTTGTTAAGTATGAAGGAAGAAAGGAGATAGTAGGAAAAAGCATTATGGAGCTCGTCAGCGGATAAGTTTAGATAGAATCAGAAGAAACTCACGAAATTGGACAGTTTTCAATATGCCGATTCGGAGCAGTAGTTTTGTAAGAGAGATCAACTAGGAAAGAGGATTAATTCCAAGAAGAATGGAAATGATATCGTGATTTTGTACAAAGTATCATTTACGAAGAACAACATTACCTCGTTACTACAGCAGCAAAATTCTGCGAAGGAAAAGACACTTTACCTCGTCGACAACCTTCGCAGACCAATCACTAGTGGAGAATGGGGTTTTAATGACTCACATCCTCGACCCTCAATAGCGGTCAATAGACCGTGGACCGGTCAAAGCGGTCCTAGATGTAGTAAATTTCAGAACCTGATTAAAGCGTTAAAAACGGTCGTTCTACAAATTTTTTAATTACAGTTATATCCCCGAATCATCAACCCATACCGTGACCGCTTGACCTAGTTGAATCAGTGCTACTTTTCTTAGGCGGGTCCCTCCATTTCCCACCTCGTTATCATCGAGATATCTCCTTCACCCCCCTCTCTCTCTCTCTCTCCATTACTTCATTCTCTCTATCTACAACTCTGCTCTTTTCTAAATCCAGATCTCTAAATCAACCAGGTTTTTAAGAAATCAAAAGTTATTTATCCTGAACCCCATCTCATGAATCAAAAACGCATCTTTTAGAAATCAAACTCAATTTTTCAATAACCCAAATTTCATATCAAACCCTAGAAATTTGATAATAGGATTTTCTCCTGAATAATCTCTAGCAAAACCACCTTTGCGATTACTAGACTTCTTTCTCGTTTCGATCTATGTATTCTATTTCGCTAATTCCGCACTTCTAAGAAAAACCGGGGATGAATTTATCTCGGTGGATTTCATTAAAATCTTAGCTTGGGTTTCTTTTTTTTGGATCTATTGATGGGAAAAGAAATAGAATCTTGTTAACTTCTTCATGTGACAATGAAGATGGTCATTTAAGTTCATGGGTGCACCAATCCGCTACTCTGGTCAATATTGAAACAACAAATTTCGATTAATCCAACTTCCACATCGAAGTCTAGGTATAATCATCTTTATCTATCTCTTTAATTATATTTGTTTTTGAATTTTGAAACCCTAGATTTTTATTGGTTGGTCTTTGTTATTTTTCTTTGTAGTTGAATATCAACCTAATAGAAACGAATAGGTAATTAGTCCAACTTTCTTAATTGCTTCTTCAATTAATGGGGAATTACATCCGGGTTGTGTGTTGAATTTTTTTATTTTTATTTGTGGATGAAGGTGAATGGGGGATTGTAATTTGAGTAAAGTTATGGGTTTGATCCGTTTTTTATCTGGTATTACTAATTGAATGGTGACTCTGTTTTTCATTCAGTGTTATTGGGAGAATGGATGCGCTAATCTTCATTATTTCAAACAAGTTGGTTTGACAGGAAATTCTTATATGTTTGTTTGCATTTGTCATAATGTTGCTATTGACATTATATCATTGATTGGGCTGCAGGGTTATGAGCTATTGCATCAAGATGGAGCCATATATAAACCAAGTATATTTTCTTGGCAGGCTTTTGCTTTGTAAAAATGTGATGCTTTAACTAGTCGATTAAGGATAGGTACAAACTTTTTTTTTTTTTTTTTTTTTTTTAATAGGGATCGGATTGGTAACAAATGGGAGTGCCCATATTGTCGTGATCAGGATTAGGCTGGACACCCAATTCTCATATTGGTATAAACTTCACAGCTTAACTAGATCAAACTTCCTTTTTTTTGTTTGATGCAGGTTACTAGTAATGACAGGAAATGTTTCCACTCTACCTTAGAAAGGTAGGCTCAATGTGAATTGTTTCCTTCTGCATTCTAGTTTCTGTAACCTCTTGATATCATTCCATTTTTTTCTCAACCTTTTTTAATTGTAGGCACATATTGGCGTTGTGACAAAGTTTCCTCGTACTACAAGAAGCTCAAGATGGTGTTGAATGTATCTAGGAAAGAGCTTAAGAGGCTTATGAGGTATAGTTGTTTTATAAAGTTTATATATCCACCATAAGCATTTTACTTCGGAACAACATTCTTTATTAGGTTTGTGATTTTACTAAATGGCTATTTGGGTACAATTATATGTTTTGTTTCCACTAGAATGTTTTGAATTATAAACTTCAGCTTATGAATCGATATTTTAGTTGAAGAGGTTAGAGAGACAGTTTGTAGCATAAAGAAATGTAAAATTTGGTGGCAAAAGATCAAAGTTAATCTGGTATTATTAAGTGCTATGTGATATTTTTCTCTGAAGCTTTGAAACATTCTTCTTTTATTATACAATTAATCGTATTCGTAATTTATTTTCTCTTTTGAAATGCGGGCAATTTGCACGGCGTTCACGGTACGAAAACTTCAATACATTGCCGAATTTGGAAAAAATGTTCAAGCTTTCTGAGCTTCAGGGTTCAGACGAATAATTTATTTTCATATCCGTAGTGTTATCTTTAATTCAAATGTTGTTTTGCAGGCAGAAGGATCAGAAGTTTCATCGGAGATTAAATTTTTGGACCGTGACACCTTATATTGACAATGGATAACAAAGCCTTGAAGCAACGGTTGGACAGTTTAGCTTGGAGCAACTCATTAAGTATTGTAAGTAACCAAAATGTAACTGGTTGGACTTTTGATTTGAAAAGAATAGATCTAATGAAGTCTTATCATGCCATGTGCTCTTTCCATCAGTTTCTTTACTTAGGCTTATTTCCTTCTCTTTTTTTTGGCTATTCCATCCGTTATCTTAAAATTAAAAGTAGGCTATTGTTGCATAGAAATTTATACATTATTTAAGTTAGTTGGAATAAGTTGAACTTATTACATATATCCAAGAGGACCAAATGCAAACAATCAGTTGAATTAGAATTTTAATGGCTTGTCGATCTTTGTATGACTGAATAGTTTAGCCTAAAATACTGATGCAAAAAGTTTTCAAATTAGGATCTCCATGCTTACAAAATAATACAATGTCTGGTCTTTAGAACTTTCATTTTAAATCGGATATCAATAACCATGCATATTGAAATTTCATTCTGATATTTATGATTCTAGAATCATTTTTAGGCTAATGGTCCGGTTACATCTATGCCATGTTTTATAAATTCTATGTAAATCAATCTTAATGGTCCTGATACCCTAAAACTCGCTATTTTACCCACTTAGTGCCATTTAACCAAATTGAACTGTTGAGGAATTGAATCCATTGGAAAAATGCTGGGGAAAATCCTTGATGGAGATCATCTTCCTTAAAGATTAAGAGTTTGTTGGCCACATGCAATAGCTGGGGAACATGGAATTATAGGAATTCAGTATATAATTTTATGCGGGGCTCACAGAAGACTCTATAGCTCTCTGTTTTTCTATTTTCAAGTGAGACTAAATATTTGGTGGTGGTATGTATAGTGGAGCAGGAGGTGTTAGAGAGAGAGATTGCGAGGCTTTGAGCATTAATGAGTTGCTAATAAATTAATGGTTTTCTTATGTAACATTCTAACAAATTTATGTGTGTTAGAAGATCTGACTTACCATCTATATAGAGCATATATGGAATTCATTTTTGTAAACAGGCCTGATCCAACCATTATTTCAGCTGCACTGAACTTGTTTGCCTCAACCATGCTTAAATTGTATATGTTGATTGATGCACTGGCACCATAATATGCTTCACCTAGCCAGTACCTGTAAGCATCATTTATGTGATTTTTTTCCCCGAAGTTTAATTGAATCCACTTGGTTTGTGCAACAGATATACTATTGACATCTTCATGGTTCTTAAAATCTGACCGCCGCTGTAAGCCTTACTGGTTTGGTCTTCGCTTTTAGTTACCGAAATTAGTTACAAGTGATTGCACCTTACAGATTATATTCAGTACTTGTGTAGTTGTTTTTTCTGTTTTCCTTCTTTATATACATGGATATTTGACCATACATTCAGCTCTTATGCCGTCAGGGAGTTACCTGAATGTGGATTGTGGAACATATGCAATCATAATGCCTTAACTATCGAGGTATATATGTATCTTAGAAATTTTGTTCATTGTTTAATCCCATATGCAATCCCTCATCATATCATATCCTGTAATGTTTACGACTAGTATTTAACAGTTCATATCTTATTTGGAACGTGGCATTGCAAAGCAATTAGGTGATGTAAGTATGCACATCTGAATCCGAGCCTCCACCATCAAGGATGAGAACATGAAATACCTAGTTTGTTAGGAAAACTAAAGGACAAGTCTACATTTCCAAGTTTGTGATTATAAGTGATTCTTGCTTGTTGGTTGATTTGTAGGAGTTTAGTGCTATGAATCCTCTTGTTTAGAACATTGTATCATGCTATGCAGTTTTTTCTAGGACGCCTTCCCTTCTCTTGTAGCCTTTTCTCTGCAAATTGAATTATACCGTTTGGTGTACCTTGGATGGACCCTCAACAAGCATGAATGTATTCTGGGATTATATTCAAATGTTGATGCAAATGTTGTCTTTCTTCAGCTCAAATCAAGATAAACCCCTGCAGTAGTTGTTTGGTGAATTGGTATAAATTCAAATGTCTGTCATCATGTGTTGCGTCATATTGTATGTTGTGCTGCTATTAAGGTTTCCTATTATGCATATTCTATTTGGGTTATGTATTTTGTTAGTGCAGCGTTTGATCTTAACTTCTTGTGCATAATCTAGGTTCTGACATTTGTTTATGAAGTGTAAAATGATTTATTGATTTTTTTGTTTTCATTTTGCGATTCTTGGTGACTTTTCCAAGGTCAGTGTAAAATGGGGGAACTTCATTTTGAAATATGGGCTAAGTTCATCATCAACTGAGTTTATTCTTTTGCTGTTTAGCCAATCTTTATTAGTTTATCATTTTGTAACTGAATCTTAGAAATTAATTACCTTTATGGTTGTAGAAACTTAAATTGGTCTGAAGTTAGATTTTATACCTTTTTTCTGTAATTTTAACCTAGTGAATGTTGAATTGAAAGACTATTTGTGTGCAAATTTAATTTCAATTTGGTTCTCATTTGAGTTTATTTTGGTTTTCATTTGAGTTTATTTTGGTTTTCATTTGAATTTTCATTTGAGTTTAATTTGAGTTCCATTTGATGAGTACTCGAGATTTATTCGACTCAAGCTTGATTCGGTCAGTGCAATCTGAATCGATTTTTTTATATTAAAATCCAAATCTAGGACCGACTGTGGGTCGGTCTTAACACATTGATGTTATAGTCGGTCGTTGATATGAGTTGCACCGCGACATGCAGAGCCACGTCATATATGAAAAAGACGCTCATCTGCGACCATTTCGCGGATCGACAAAGCAAGTCATATATACGAGTTAAATGACTTGCTTCATCGGTCGCGGAACTGCTGATTTCTACTAGTGAATCGATCTACTTCGCAGCAATAAATCAGTTCGCGTCAATCAATACTTGCAAAGTGAGGAAGAAGTTCTGTGAAGAAGTAAGATGGATAGTTTGGTTCTCTTCGTATGAATCTTCAAAGGCAAAGAAAAAAAAAAAAAAACTTAACATAGCAGGCGAAGACAGAATTCGTTATTCTCGCGGTATGAACAAGCACGATGCAAAAAATAGATGAAGTAAAATAACACAAGCAAGGGTTAAGATCGGGATGTTAGTTGAAATATGCCCATTGATGAACTATTGGGTGCGATGACCTCGCTAAAAGATGGAAAGCATGAGTTACAATTTGCACTAAAAACGTAGAAAATACACCACAATCACGTGGAGATGGACTAAAAAGATCCTTGCACACGCAAAGACAATAATCACGTGAAGAGAATGATCACTGGAGCTTTGCGAAGAACAATGGGATTATCCAGAGCGAGTAACCACACAGCCGCATCACCAGCGAAGCAACCAGGGGAAACATAGTATACTTTGTCAGTAAAAAAAAGAAGAATTTGAGGCGATGAAGAGAAGTATAGAGCACAGTGGAAAACGAAGAAATAATCGATTCAAGGTGCAAGGCGAGCTTCAAAGTTCACGTGATGACCAACACTACAAAGGCAAAAAGAAGGTTCTCTGTGCTAAGACAAAGTAGTTCTTCTGCGAATCAAACGAATAAAAATAGAAGGAGTAAAGCACCAAATTTGAAGCTTGCGGCGAGAGAGAAAGAAATGTGTCTCGAAGTTTACTTCACTGAAAAACGGAAAGAACCACTACCGGCGAATGAAAGAAATGTTCATATTTACAAGACTTTGCGAAGGTGGAAATTACACGGAAAACGAGAAATCTTAACGCCTTGGTCAGTCGTCAAAACAAGTGAGTAGATGGTCTTCTTAACGTGAAGTTTGGCGACTTACGAGTAATAATTGGTGAGACGATAACCGAATCCATGTGAAGCAACATCAACAAATATAATCTGTGCAAAGTCTTAGTTTCAGATGGCATCATCTTTTCGTGGCTACTCAAATATCAGAAATTAAAAAGCTAAGTACTCCTTTTCTTGTTTTTTCTATGATGATTTGGTCTACTTTTGCAAGTGTCTTGATATCACCAGATCCTATGTTCACTAAAAATACCTCTCCTTCAAAATGCTTGAAATCTAAAACACAGCCTGTTCTTAATCAAATAATTGACTATTCTTTAAAAACCATGATATAAAACGAATTTCGTTTTGAAATTTAAAACCACCAGAACCTAATTGGATAGTAGTTTACTTGTACCAAAGTATAGAATATATTTAAATTTTATTTTGGGTAACAACTTTCTTAGTTCTTCATTGGATGGTAGTTTGCTTGCGACAAAAGTATAGTTACAGTGAAAAGATGAAGCTACACGCGAACGAAAGGATGCGGGAACAAGCGAAGTCCATCTCTTTAAATCGGTTCAAGTTCAAGAGGATAAAATATGAAAAACGAAGGAGGATGAGGCAACTAAGGAAGAAATATTTCTGCGAAGTCGTGAACTTGATAAAGAAGTTTAACATACATTCATTCATAAAGCGGTGAGATTTCACTCCAAACTTCTCGTAACTCATTCTTGGGCAGATGTTCACCTTATGAACCTTTACGGCGAGAATAAACACTTCCCGAGATGTTCCTTCACTTCGCAAAGATGTTTACTACTTCCCCAAATACCAACGCGAAGAAGAAAATTCAAAGTTTATCTCACCAGGGCATCAGCGAGACGAATCTATGATACACGAAGTATCACCATCGTGAGCATTCAAAATACTTGCGAATATAAAAGGACTCCATCATAGGATAAAAGCGAGAGAATTACGGAGCTTCGATTCAACAAATAGTAAGCCTTGGCGAAGACATAAAGCTCCCAGGCAAAGTTCACTTAACAATAAAATTCCGGCGAGGTTGCGCGCAGCAGTAAGTGAAAAGGATTACTCCTTGAGTTGTTCCAGCGAAGTTTTCGCAGTTTCGGAGAAATTCTGACTATTCGGCAAGGGCACAGCGAGATATTATTGATCCTTAAGACAACCCCAAGTTTCATTGTAAAGCAACCTACCATGGTGGAAGAGCTACGACGGTGAAAGTTCAAGCATTTTCTCTGCGATATTTGTGGAAAATAACAAACAACAAAACTAGTGGAGCACCGGTGAAAAACAAGACACGCACAAATTGTCTGCAGCAAAGTAATTTGGAAAGAGAAGCAACCAGGAAGAGAAAGGAAGCAATACTGAAATTTTACTTTGTCATCAACCGAGAGGAGCAATCATTTAAGTTCGAGGATAATCTCCACTTGAAGAACGAAGAGAAATGGTATGAGCGAAGAGAAAGATGCCAAACTATTTTTGTTGGACATCTTTATCTAACCACTATGCGGAGCTAACAAAAATGGGACGCTCACGAGTTCAGCTTGTGTAAGACTCCATAGGCAAAGAAGAAGAACAGACAGATAAATATCATACAAAAAGACGAGAAAAATCAGAATGAGGATCGCGAATAGTACCAATCCTTCACAAAACAGAAGCTGCACAGTTGGTCAAGGCAATAAAGTATAAGCTGGAGGTCGCGAGTTCGATTTCGCACACATACAGTTTTTTTTGAATATTTTGGAACTGAGACGGAAGAAATGATAAAACTACACTGCGAACTAACAAGCAAAAAGTGTAACAATTGGTTATGTGCGAAGACAACGGAGTAGACGTCAAGTGTTCAAATCTCCAAAGAAGCATATTATTTTTTGCATTTTGCGTTTCCTTCGCACAATAAAGATGTATAGATGGTCAATCAAGCCAAAATTTCAAAATTGTGTTTCTTTCGCAAGAGAGGGTTAGAGCAGATTGGTATGGTGCGAGAATATGCAAGAGCGAGTCAAGGGTTCAAATCTCATTTCCCACAATTCTTTTTGCTGCGAGATATTTATATTTTATGCGGCGTTCATACATTTCAAGGATGATAGCTTGCAAGCAAATCATATACTTCGCAAGAGACAACAACGGCTGACAAATCGCAAATGATATGATATTATGAGAATGAATGAAAGAAATGACGAAATGAAGAAATGAATGAAAGAATGAAGACATGCGATAATTTCGCAAAGATAATGAGAAGAGATAATCAAAAATGAATGATTGAATGAATTGACAAAAATGATTGAGTGAGTGAATGGGACGAACCTTTATGGCGTACACCTAGTTCGCGAATAACATTTCGTAAGAGGCAAATGTAAGACCTAAAGTGCGTCATATAAGGGGTATCTCTCGACATGGCTCGGGGGAAGGTTACCGCTCCCGAAGCCCGAGTCATGGAAATTTGGGGCCCATGAAAGCCTATCCTGGGAGGAGGTACCTTGGATTCCCAACTATATATGTAGGTTATACCCTGGTTGGGCGACCGAGGTCTCTTCTTAGAGTCGAGTGTATGCTCAAGGCGCCGAGGTACACGGTTGAGCGAGTGCCGGGATGGATGAACCTACCCCGCCATTCTTGGCAAGTCTTGGCATGCGTTGCACTCGCTTGAAGAAAACTCCACTTAGGGTGCAGTCTCGTAACCATAAACCATATAGGTATAAGGGATAAGAGACTGCGAAAACAACAGTTGTTGTTAAGACCAGGATGGGAGGAGCTAGTCTTGTATGGCCGATGTTTCGCCTCCTTGAATGGGCAACCGGGGAGATGATAAGGGAGACGCTCTCCATTAGGGGAGTGTCAAAACAGACGCAAATGTCATGAGGCTTTGTTTTCGCAAGGAGACTTAGGCTTGTCATATTTGTGCAATGATCATGCAGAGGCAATAATACTAACGCGAGGGTAAGGCGAGATCAATGGGTCTTTACGGGGTGTACGGACGTCTGCGATTTCGTCGCAAGGCGGCAATGTCATGGGGCTCCATGTTCGCAAGGATATTTAGGCCTGTCATATTGTCGCAAACAAAACATCCTGAGAGGCAAAAATACTTGAAAAATGATAAGGCAAGATCAATGGGTCTATACATGCAAGTGTAAAGGCGTCCTGCGATTTTGTCGCGATGAAAGGTGGCGGGGAGGACCTCTAAGTAGGGAGGTCTAACTTGGAAGTCACACAAAAATGATAAGGCAAGGTCAATGGGACATTGCATGAAAATGTAAAGACGTCTGCGATCTTGTCGCAATGATAAAATTCAACATAAAGCAATGAAGATATTATACTATCGCATGAGCACAACGCAGAGATAGAGGAAAGATAAGAATGAAGAAATAACTCACTCATTCAACACTTTTTCAATGATTCTACCTTCGTAGATAAAAACAGAGGCAACAATGGATTAGAAAAAATATTTTATGTTCTTTATTTTCTGGCAAGAATCATTTCCAAGGAAGATGTTTACCAATGAACAACAAGAATCCTCACCAAAAATGGAATAATGACTTCGCATGAACAAGAGAGGCAATACTTCTTATACTTCAAGGATTAATATTTCTTATCCACTTCGCAAAGTTTCAGAACTTCGCGAAAGAATAGAAGCATAGCATGAGGCAAAGAACATGGAGCGAGAGTTTCGCATGATGGATTCGCAATACTTCTTACATTTAGAGGATTGAGTACTTCTTATACTTCTCAAAGGATACTTCATACTTCTTATATATATTTCGAGGATTAAGTACTTCATATACTTCTTCAAGGATACTTCATACTTCGCATAATTCAAGAAACGATACTTCATATACACTTCTCAAAGCTTCGGAACCTCGCAAAAGAATAGAGGCAAGTACGTACTTTTCAAGTCCAATATTCTTCTTCGTTCCTTCATCAACAAAGACCAAAGATTATTACAACAATGATTTTTTCCTTAAAGATCGCTCTTCAAGCAATATTCAAGGAAAAGAGGCAAGATGTAGGATTCAAATATCGCACAACATATTTTCTTAGCGTGCGAGGTTCAATTATTTCCTTAACTCGCGAGAAGAGCTTGCGAGATTCATTATTTTTCATAACTCGCGAGAAGGTAGCAAGGCTCGAGAGAGTGTCTCGAGAGAAGGTAACAAGGCTCGCGAGAATGTCTCGCGAGACGGTAGCAAGAGCCTGCGAAATTATCAAAGAGCTCTCGAGAGCATGAGCTGTATGTGAGCTGTCATCCATTATGTAAACACCTATATAAAGAGGAGAGCGAGTAGAGAAAAGGAGGACACTTTTTAGGGGAGAATTTTAGGAAGAGAGATATTTTTAGAGAGAGATTTATTTTCTTTATCATCTTCTTCCCCAAATAATTAGATCTAGAGCTCTAGAAAATATCCATTAATGGAGATTCTCAATGTAATTCAAATGTAACCTCAACAATCATAGTGAAGAATCGTGGATGTAGATCACATTGATCGAACCACGTAAAAAATCTTATGTGTCTATTTAAATTTCTAGCACTTATATTTAAAATTTAGGTGATTAATATGATTTAGATCTACAAAATATAGTGAGGGGTGTAGTGTGGGATTTCCCGCTACTACAGGTATTCACTCTAAAGTCATTCGACTATTTATGTAACCCCCAAATGCATAGTGAAACAACTACCCCTGTGGACGTAGGCCTTAGTGTTGAACCACGTAAATCATTGTCTCATTTACATTCAGCACTTTATCTTCCGTTTTACTTATTATGCTCCGTTATGTTATATATTTCGCATCGATAGATCTGTTTTGGTTATTCCCCTATGGCTAGATGAGGACGAGCCCTAAGGCTTTGAGTCTAATAGTCGTCGAATCTACACCACTTTATACATATTTCATTCTCCTCGGTGAATTAGTACACAATGCAAATATTGTTTGTGGACAAGTAGTACCATCGTTATTTCTGTTTTCACAATCTGGCGCTAGAAACAGGGACCTTATCCCGGTAAAAGATTTATCTAATCCTGTGATTTTACTTATTTTTTGGCTCCCTACGCTATTCTCTAAATAATAGTGTTAGGGACAACTTCTTATTCTCAAAACTCCTTTACGTCCATGTTATCCATTGCAAAAATTCTTTGGCTATTCAATCTCTGTTATGATCATCTTCGGATTGAAAACAGTTTTCTCAGTGTGTTTAAAACGTATAGATCTATATTTTCCTTAGAATTTTCCATGTTTTCCACGTTTAAAACACATAGACTTATGCTTTCCTTAGAATACTTTTCGAGATCCATAAGTAGATCTATGTTTATCATTATTGGACTTGCCTTTTTCAAATACATTCTTTCTTTCAAATGATCCCTCAAAAGATTTTTATTGAGTGTTGTGCTTTTTGGTCTTCGCATTCGGATTAACTTTACTAATAGATGCCACGCGGATATTGGTTCTTCGATGATGTTTTATCTATGCGGGAAAGGGATGGGAGATGGAAAAAACAAAGGATGTGGGAAAAACCAAGGCATCGTCAAAAGAAACACCAAGAACAACCCCGGTTATGACACGCAACAAGCGAAGGGTGAAAATCTTAAAATAACCAACAAAAAAGGCAAGATGCGGTAAAGCACGGTTCCATTGGATGCCACACAATAGTAGCGAAGCGTTGAAAGTCGCGGAACCAAAGCGGGGAGCCTCCAAAGTGGCAGCGGTAACCCGAGGAAATGAACAACGTGAAGAGGTGCGAGAATCAACAATACAACAACACATCTATGGAATGTCACTCACCAACGATCAAAATCAACCACTCGCTTAACAAACTGACCCCTTCTGATAGCAAATCAACCAGCACAACAACCGATGGAGCTCCAGGCCCCATATACCGATCCACCGGTCCCTTTGATACAAACTGTTGATGAAGATCACACTGTAGCTTCTGTTGGACAGGTGACCGGTTGTCAGCCAAGCAAAAATAATTTCACTTTGTTACTCACTAAATATAAATGAAGTACAAGGTAATGAAGAGTTCATTTCCACAGAGAGGCAATTGTTGTTATGTGATTTCAGTTTCTAAAGTAACCAAGGGGGATTTTTGTTTTATCTAAGCAATAAAAGTAATTGAAAGCAAAGTAAATAATTTGAATAATCAATAAGGAGAAGATATTGGTCACGGGATAGTATCATTCACAAACATGTATTATCATCAATGACTAGAATTGGTATTTTAATTGTAGGATCAGAATATCGCGACATCAATATCTCGCGAGATTAATAAA